>CM047810.1:3707884-4072097 GCA_026214975.1 Gentiana macrophylla | reverse complement strand
TTTAATTGAGGCTGTTTATTCAAGTAAAATAATAAGAGTTAAACTTTTCTCTTAATCATCTTCTTCTTCCTCTCTTTATCTCTATATACCCTTTGGCCCAAAATGGCCTTTTCCTATATCATTTCTAATTAGCATTTGGCCAAAATTGCCCTTTTTCCTATTTCATAACAGGTTAAACCTGACAAGTCCTCACCAATCCGGGAATCAGAGCAAGTAAAAATGAAGCATCATTAGATGAAATAACTACGATTCACACGTGTCATCCATCCAACAATACTCCTCGTTGAAGAGTGACCCACGTAAGTATTTCCCGTGTTACCTAAGCCTAACTAACAACATTTGGATTTCTCGGACCACAACTATTCACACTTAAGAGAGATTCTATTTTCTACAGACACAAGCCATGGGTTATTATGGGCTTAATAAGCTTTCTCCAACAGAGTGTTGTCAATCCAACAACCTGGTGGTTTACAGCTTGTCCTCGAATTCGGAAAGTGGTGTCATCTGCTCCTTCAAACCCTTCCTCTTCCTGATATCAGCAACAAGAGCAGCTGCTTGTGATCCAGCTTCCAATGGGTCGGATGACATCATTTCCCAGTGATCAAACACGCTCTGTGGGAAAGCCTGTCCAGAGGTTGAAGCTCTCAGTTGACCAGAGAAACCGAAGGACTCAACGACAGGAAGGTAAGCTTTGATGTTGTAGAGCGGTGTGCCAGGCCTCTGCATTTCTTCAAACACGTGACCACGCTTCTGATTCAGAACACTGTAGATGCCACCAAGTGCTTGCTCTGGTGCTTGGATCTCAACCATGTATACAGGTTCCAAGAGTCTCGGCTTTGCAGTAAGTTGGGAGGCATAAATAACTCTCCTTGCTGTGGGAATGACCTGGCCACCACCTCTGTGGATAGCATCAGAATGAAGAACAACATCACAAACTTCAAAGCAAATACCTCTCATGTTTTCTTCAGACAAAGCACCTTCCTTTGATGCCCATTGGAAACCGGCGATTTACAGAATCCTTTATTTCATTCAGGTACTGCACTCCCTTACACATATCAACAACCATGTTAGGACCAGTGGTCTCAGGACCGAAACACCAGATTTTCTTTGCAAGATCCTTGTCCCATCCAAACTCTTCAGACAGAATCTTGGCACGGATTTTGGGATCATCTCTTGGGCCAATACGTCCATCGTCAATAGCTTCAGCAAGACCCTCCTCCATTGGTCTAGCTTCCATGTACAAACGGTTATGCTTGTTGGGAGATTTGCTCATAACGGTACGACAGGACTTCTCGAGGACTGTTTCTCTGAAGGACACAACTGGGTCAGACTTGATAATTTCAGCACCACCCATGAAATCGTCTTGCAAATCCTTTAAACAGATCTCAAGATGGAGCTCTCCAGCACCAGCAATAATATGCTCCCAGATTCCTCGATGGTACAGACAACCATAGGATCAGATTTGGCCAATCGTTTCAACCCTTCAACAAGCTTGGGGAGATCTGAAGCAACCTTGCATTGAACAGCAACACGCACAACAGGCGAGACAGAGAACTTCATAGCTCTAATAGGATGCGCATCGCTTTCCTTCTCATTGGTCAAGGTAGCATTCTTGGTAATGAACTGATCCAAACCAACCATAGCAACTGTGTTTCCACAAGGTACATCATCGACAGTTTCCTGCCTCTTCCCCATCCAAATAACTGTTCTTTGCACGTTCTTCACGTATAGATCCTTCTTCTCTCCAGGAACGTAATTGGGACCCATGATTCTCACCTTCATACCGGTGGCAACCTTTCCAGCAAACACACGTCCAAAAGCAAAGAATCTACCTTTATCAGATGCTGGAATCATCTTTGACACGTAAAGCATCAGAGGGCCCTCAGGATCACAATTTCTAATAGCTGTAGCATAGACATCATCCAAAGGTCCCTCGTACAAGTTCTCCACACGGTACCTCTGGGCAGTAGAAGGGGATGGAAGATGAAAGATCATCATCTCCAAGAGGCGCTGCTGGCTGGCAACCAAGTCTGCATCACACGCTTCATCAATGGCTTACCCATCAATTCTTTTTCTTCGTTCTTCATGGTGACACCAAGTTTTTTAAGCATCGGCCAGAGCTTATCTTTCTGATCATTCATGCAGGTGGAGATGATCTGCTTGATGGGCTCATAGCAAAACTGAACAAAACCACGCTTGCAAGAGGCGCTCCCGGTGTTCTTAGATGTCCACTTTCTGGTAGCAGGGTCAAAGTAGTTTTCACCCCAAAGTCTTTCCATCATCTTAGCCTCATCAACACCGAACTTGGAGGCATACATCTTTGCAAAGTTAGTCGGGGTGAAAGCCCAACCATGTAGCCCAGCAGAGAAAGCAACTGTACCTTTGTCTGGATAGACCTGGACATCTCCAAGGAGTGGATCTTCACACGTGGCCATGATAACATTGGCATTCTCAATAACCTTCTGGAATGTCTGGTAGGCTTCCTCTCCATCAACCTGTAGCTCAAGAAAACACCTGTCCATCTTGTTCACAGTCAAAACAGGTCGGATCCTCTCACCAAGGGCCTGCCTGAGGACAGTTTCTGTTTGCACGCACACACCCTCAATGCAGTCAACAACAACAAGTGCACCATCAGTGATACGAAGAGCAGCAGTCACTTCAGATGAGAAATCAACGTGTCCGGGAGAATCTATTAAATTGATCAGGTACTCATTCCCATTTCTCTCTCCCTTAAAGTCCTTCAAAGCCTCTGCAGTCATTTCATAGTAAAGGGAAATGCCAGTGGATTTAATGGTAATACCACGCTCAGCTTCATCCGCTCTAGTATCCGTCATCCGAACATCCCCAGCAACCTCTTGAGCAATGATACCAGCAGCGGCGACCAAAGAATCAGTAAGGGTAGACTTTCCTGTTGAACAATGAAATGAATCAGCACCAACAAAGAAAAAAAAAAAAATCAAAATGACGAAATTATAACAAATAAGGCCTCCGTCATCGAATACCAATATTTAATTTTAGGACATATAAATGATACTTGTAAGATGTTCCAGGATAAGTAGTGCATAGACATCTAAGAGGACCATAACTGGCAAACTGATGGATGACTTACAACTAAAATCATGTTCCCTAGGCCAACATATTATTCTCTAGATTAGTGAGAATGAAAAAAGTGCTTGAGAAGATTAACCAACAATTAGAAACATATTTTTCATGCCTTTTAACCCTTTGGGATAAGATAGAGGAATAAAAGGCATCCTGAAGGGAACAAATTATTACATAGAAATTTGTATCAGATATGGCTGTACACTACGAGGCAGTTTATTTACCATGATCCACATGAGCAATGACGGACATATTACGAATATTATGCTTGTAGTCCATAATCCTTCGAAGCTCTTCAGCTGAGAACTTCACCTGATATCACATAAGAATAAGCATTAGGAAACCATTATCAACAACAAAAAAATGAAAACAAAGCTAGATAGTGAAGGAGAGTTCTTACCATCTTGACTTGCTGATTGGTGAAACAGAGAATCAGATATTAGGAGAAAACTGAAGATACCTGACAACAAAACAAGATAAAAAAAAATATCAAAGATTTGTGTAACTAAATAAAGGCAAAACAAGCAGATATAACTTGCTAAAGATGATTACCACCTGAAAACACAGTAACACAACATCCTCTGTTGTTATATTCTCAAAACAAGTGCATAACACAGAAACTAACAGCATAACATGTACAGTACTAAAAATTAAATTCTGTAGAATTAACTGAGGCTAAAAGCATGACATCAAAGCCGTCTGTATTATAAAGCTTAAAAGAAAACACTGATATATAAAAAATATCAGTATAAAAACAATTTTATTCACAATCACTAATCAGTTAGGTTAAGAACAAATCAAAGTTATTACACCAACACCGCATAAATGAATCGCACATGTATACTGTTATCACACGGTCTTGAAATGAAAAGGAAAAGAAACAAAAAGGAAACAAAATCATCACGACTGTTGATTCAAACATCAGAATAGCATCGATGGCTTTCCTTGTAAAGAAACAAGCATCTCCTGGACTAGATGCAAACAAAGTTGAACGAATATTCAATATCTACTACAAAAGTCAAAAAAAAAATCACACGAAGACAACCAGATGCTCAATCCTTGCTCAATCTTGATTATTCACCGTCTGATTACTCACATAAACATAATGAAACACAAAACAGATCGGATCTAGATTCAAATCAGCTAAAACATTTCAGAATCAATCAAAAGCTAAAACATACAGTAAAATGAAGAGGAAAAATCTAAGAAAAAAGAAGGAAAAGAGCTCAAAAAGCTAATAATAGATCAACAAAAGCCATACGGAAAGAAATGATACCAAAACGGATTCAGATTTGAGTCTGGAAATGAAAGCTAGACCTGAAAATACATATTAGTCAAGTGGATTTTTAAGATGAAACTTAAGACAGATGGATGTATCGACAAATACGAGGCCAGTAGTCAAGGATTACCTTCACAAAGAATGGCATTGACTTTTTCGATACATACTCACTAGTGACAAGAATTACTTCTATTGTACAATTAACTTACCTCAAATACATGTTTATTTATGTGTTTGGGAGAGAGAAGACGAACAAGTAAACTTGGAGTCGAGGAGGACTTCGATGACGACTTTTAAAGACGTCGAAGTTAAAGAACTTATTCATTTATGTTTTATTTATACTTTAGACTTGGAGTTTTGTGAGAGCTTTGTAGTTTACTTTTAAGACTTTTTGGAATTAAATGCATTTTGGATTCATTTGTTTCTTTTCCAACGTAATAACGTTATATTTCTATCTTTAGAGTTGGTTTCTTTTCCAATGTAATAACGTTACATTTCTATCTTTAGTTTGAGCTTTTATTATTTGGATCTTTGAAAAAAATTATCCGAGTATTTTTACTTCCGTTTGCTTTATTTTTGAAACGACGTAGTAGAGGCTTACGTATAAAGTGAATTTATTTAATTTTATACGTGCCGAACGTTCCTTTTCTGGATAAGGACTCGGCGTCCGGGAACGGGGCGTTACACCATCATTATGTTGTACAACAATTGCAGAAAGCGAACAAAAAAAATATTCCGATCTCCATGGACAACGGTTTAAATAGAATACTATGAAAAAAATTTGCGCCAGAGTGACGAAGAAAACAAGCAACAAAGAAAGATGTGGAGGATTTCTTCATTACTAGATTTGCAAAAAGGGCAAAAAAACATCATAAAGCACATCATAAAGATGAACTCCACGCTTGACCAAATATCTCCATGGACAACGACTAAAATAGAATACTAGGAATTTTTTTTGTTGCTAGAGTGATGAAGAAAATGAGCAACAAAGAAAGATGTGGAAGATTTCTTTATTACTTGATTTGCCAAAAAGGCAAAGAACATCATAAATATGAACTTCATGCTTGACCAAATTGACTCTTGTCGGAAGTCTATCAAGATAGACAATCTTATAAACCCTATACAACAAGAAAATACATTTGATACTCTCCGAATAAAATCAAATCAGCAAATTATCAACATTCTGCTCAAAATTGAGTCTTAATCAATGAACGAAAAAAATTTGCAAGGCAATATATATATATATATGTGTGTGTTATACATACACAAGATGCTGCAGCATATATATATATATATATATATATATATATATATATAGAGAGAGAGAGAGAGAGGTGTGATAAGACTTTACCACAATCAAGCAAACATATTAATGTTTAAAATTATATCTCAATAGAAACAAGCAATAAATGCGGGTGTATATATGTTTGGAAAGTGAAATGAAGTCTTCTCTTTACATGTTAACATAAACATAATTGACTTCAATAATATGTGCACATAAAGATTAATTTGGAATACATAATGTTGATTATATATTTAAGGTTCTACTTAGTGACCCTTCTGCTTGTACCCTTTAGAGTGCAGTAGTGACCCCAAGGATAACGACTTCTGCTTCGATGACGATTTGTCTTCAACCGAAGCTCGTTAGTCGATGGAGAGAACTCACTGAGTGACATAAACCTTGGCCAACCACGAGAACGATTAGCTGCGTTGAACCATACTGCAATAAAAACCCATACAATTAACAATATTTATTCTCTAAGAAAAATAAATACATACACACACACATATATGTGTGGGTAAAGGAAAAAAACATAGCTGGATACCTTTCGCGCTTTTGTTTATGTCATGAATTTTGTCAATAATGCGAATGGTGAACTCTGCATATATTTGGGAGGCGACAGGAAGGTTAGTTGGCTCAACCAAAGCCAAATATATAGATATATGGCTGCCTGTTCCTGTGTCGTATCCCTTGGGGTATAACTGTATTTTCCTGCATACCAAAACCACGATCGTGTTGGATAAAATAGTCATATATGATAATCATTAGTGTATATTAGGTGTATGAAAATTACCATTTGTAATCACCAGAGTTGAAGGTCGCGGACTCATGAGCATCCATACTAGACAAACTCTCTACTTCCCAAGTATGTTTATAGCTATCAACATCCTTCCCCATTATCAGACACTCCCCTTTACCGCTGTTATTTTCCTTACAAACGTATACTTCAGCTCCAAAAACACATCTATCATTGACAAGATAGCCGTTGGATGGATTGTTGAACTTCTTTAGAGGCATGAATTGGTCGAAACCCCATTCTAAATTCATCTTATCAAAGCGTCTTCCGTTTGAAACTGTGTTCAAGACAAGCAACTAATTATCAAACTTTTACTTGTTCAGTATATATATATATATATATATATATATATATATATATATATATATATATATATATATATATATATATATAATTATAAAATCATATCATGAACGTGCTTACCTTCGAGGGTGTAGTAGTTGCCCTTGTTCTGGTCGAGGAGAAACACTTTAAAAGTTGCATGAACTCCTGACCATAGCTGGGGAACATTGCTCTCTACCATCTTTATGTAAACAGAGAGGTTATCGTAGCCATTTTTGGAATTGTTTCCATTGGGGTATATAATCAACTTCCTGTGGTAACAAAATGTTACAAATATTACATATATATTGCGATTATTAGGCATCTCCATGCATGCACTATAGGTGGTAAAAATGCATAGTACTTTATAATTATAGAAGTGAATGTTACCGTATAAGTTTTTTTTTTTTATAGAGAAATTTAAGTAGTAATGTGGTTTTGATCGGCACGTAGATTGTAAAAAACATGAATAAAATGAAAATACATAGTACCATTTGTAATCTCCGGCTTCAAATTCTGCGGTGGTGTAACTCCCTACGATATTCTTTGCTAATGATGAAAACCCTTCTAATTTTACCGCATAATGAGTCGGTGGCATATCAGAAACTGATCTTAAAACCTCTGCAATAGAATTGAAATCAAAACAAAACAAAATGATTATTGGTTACTTTACCCATATGAATGATTATTTATAACTCAAACATAAAAAGAGTTCTAAGGCGCTTGTTGGTTACTTTAACTAAGCGGTTTTAATACGCTAATCCATTTTTAAAAAAGCGACAAAAGGTCAGGAAAAAATCATCTAAGACATTCTAGTTCGGAGCAGTTTTCTTCATACACTACTGATCAATTTGTAGAACAAGAAAGAGTTAATCAAGTTGGTAAGACGCTTGATATTACTTTCCCTTGATTTGTGGCTAGATAAGTCCTTTTATTCAATATCTATTGCTCTTTGAAAAAAAAAACAAAAAAAAACATAAACAGAAGAAAAGGTTTTATTTCAGCAGAAAAATTGCAAAGTAACAGAGAGATAAATCTCCAACGTAATCAAACAAAAGTGTTTTTTTTTTTAATATTTTGGAATGAGTTCAAGTCATCTGCCCAAATAACTATGGCAGCAAAAGCAACAACAAACAAAAAAATAAAAAGAGCTTCGGCGGTGAGAAAGAAACAATACCCGGATCCTCTGAGAAAGAAAACATTATTGCGTAGCCGATCTTTCACGTTAAGAAACGAAACCCTACTATTTTATGCCAATTTCAACAAACGAATGGTAAACGTATGTGTTTAGAACAATAACCCTTTTATTTAGAACAATAACCCTTTTATTTATACATCGTAATTTTCCATATTTCCTATATAATCAACTCTTTTTTTTTTTTAAACAGCTATATAATCACCCTTACCAAATAAAATATTCTTTTTTTTTTTTTGGAAAACAAATAAAATATTCTATATCCAATTCAAACCCAATGACGACGTTAATGGTCTATATCAAATAAATAAATTAATGGTCTATATCAGTGCGAGTTGGCGGTTCGGGTCTGGAGGGCATCCCCTTTTGGTCAGGTGTTAGGGCGCCTTGACTCCTCTTCCTTTTGAGAGTTCTTTCTTCGGAAGGTGGAGGAGGTTGGGGTAGGTCAGGTAGCCCAGTTTGTTTGGCTGTTATGGAGCATTTGGAAAGCCCGTTGTTAATTTGCTTTTGATGGTTAGCGGTGAGGTAGGGGCAATCATGAGATCATCGGTTGCGCTAGAGGGAGTACGCCGAGGCTATGATAGCCTTTCGAGTGTTACAGCCCCGGCAGCACTATGTGGATAAATGGATGTTACCGGTCGAGCGAGTGATCAAATGCAATGTACGCGTCGGTTGCGGACCACGGGCGAGGGGTTGGTGTGTTGTTTCGTGACCACCAAGAGTGCGGTTCAGCGGCTTTTCATATCATTTGACCTCGCGTGCGGCGTGGAATTTATGGAGATGGCGGCGGTTGATTTGGCTTTGATGGAGGCGCGCCGCTAGGATTTCTAACTTTGGTAGTGGAAAGTGATTGTTTGGCTTGGGTCCAACGGCTCAATCGGCATGTTGAGGATATTTCGGATCTTGGATGCCTTGCGCGTAATTGCCTCTCTAGGCGTAGTCTTTTTCATTCCGTCTCTTTTACTTTTATTCGGCGTACGGGGAATGTCCCGCATTTGCTAGCGAGACATGCTTTGTTGGCTCAGTGTAGAGTTCATTGAGGCGTTGAGCCTCCGACTGATGTTATTACCGCTTGTTTGGCGGGTGATTTAATAAACTTAGTAGTTTTCTCAAAAAAAAAAATCATATTTACATTTATTTTTGCATAAATGATACATTTCAATGATGCATCTATCTAATATCTAATATAAAAAAAAAAAAAAAAAAAAAAAAAAACCCATAAGGTTTTATTTATATATGAAAAAGATCAACACCAAAGTAAATTAGCAATGTGAGATTGAGTCCATGCATTCTGCATTTACTACGGAGGTGCTTTTATGATCGTCCGCCTATAGTGCAGAATCTGCAGAGGTGGAATATGGAGAGAACAAGTGTCTGGCCCATGGTTAATTATTTGGATGAGTCTATGCGTCATGTGCTTTTTGAGGGTTAGTTGGCCGCGCGGGTGTGGGAAGTCCCCTTTTGGGTCCTTGGAGCGGTCGATCAGAGCTACGGACTTAAAGGACTTTTTTATGCAGTTGGTGGGACAGTTGTCAAAGGAAGAGGTTTGTGAGGTAATATGGTTGATGTGACAGATCTGGAAGGCGCGTTGTAGTGCAGTGTTTAATGGTCAGGCAGTTTATGTTTCACGAGTTTGTTCTTTGGCTCTGACGGCGGCAAAGGAATTCATGAGGCAATCGCTTGTGTCGGGATAATCCACCGACATTCAGTTTAGGCTCTCGGTGGGTGCCTCCAGTGGCGGGGGTGGTGATGTGTAATGTGGATGCTTCGGTAACATCTTTGTCGGCGGGTGTGTGTTTAATCTTATGCGATCAATCACCAGAGGTCTATTCTGGCATCCCTATCATTCTATTTTGACCCAGGCATCAAAGTTGTATCCGTGGAAGCAATTCTTCAGCCACTCGTGGAAGGTGGAAGGTCAGAAATTGGGGATTGCATGCAAGGCTGACAGTAGAAAATGAGTGTTTGAAATGTGTGCAGGGACTCTTGAGTGCGTCAAAGGATCTCTCTCCTTTGGGCTGCTTGCGACATGATTGTCTTCTTGAGGCATCTAAGTTTTCTTTTGCTCAGTTTTCATTCATCAGACGTACGAGGAATGTTCCGACACATCTTTTAGCTAGGCATGGACTTATCTCTCAAGGTGTGATTTCCCGGGTACTCATCCTCCGTGGAAAAGTCACGTAGTGAAATAAATTAAAATGGAATAAACCTAAATTTTAACTTGAAAATCTCTTAGTGCGAGAGAGTGGAAATTACAAACCGGAGGCCACAAAATCTTCACTAGTAAGTACATAAGAGATACAGTGTTCTTGCTGTACAATAACTCAAAATACACGAATATATCACAAGAGTATAAAGGGTTGTTGAAAGATATCACTAAAACAACAAAGAAATTCAATACATGAAAAAGTGTGCACAATCTTTTGTACATGGTTTTCCGTATGCAATCGGGACCTTAGGCAATAAAATTTCTCGGGGAAATATTTTTTTTTTTTTGAACAGCAACAATTATTATTATTTAGAGCTTATCTATTAAGCTAATAGATAAGCCAAAAGAGAGAGTTACATGAAAGATATAAAAGTCTCAGTACAGTACTCCAAACGTAGAATACTTCAAACTATCTAGCTAGAACTACTCAGAGGGCAGTCTATCCAATCATTCCAAACTAAAGAAAGTTTATCGTATCTAAGGCCAATCCATGAGAATCTGAACATTTGAATTTCCTTAAATACATCCTCATCCGAAACCGACATGGAATTAAAAGTGAGATTATTCCTTCTTTTCCATAGCACCAACAAGTGATTTTATGGTAGCATCCCAAACCTTTGATAGCTTATTATGTTTCAAATTCATGGGGACATGTTGAAGAAAAGGTCCCCAATCCAAACATGTATTAACCGGAGACCGCCACCATGCAGAAAACTTGTCCCAAATATTAGAAGCGAATGGGCAACGTAAGAACAAGTGGATCTCATCCTCCAAAGCTAAGGAACAACATGTGCAAAAACGACTAGCCAGCCTTATTCCTCTTTTTGACAGATTTGAAAGAGTTGGCAGACGACATTGAGCGGCTTTCCAAAAATAAAGATAATCACCTTAGAAGGAACTATGTTGTTCCAGCGAGAAGGGGCATGACCAGCTAACGAGTGGGGGGTAGTGTTTTCCATCAGTAAATTCTTTAGCCTAGCAACCGAGAAGGCTCCACGAGGGTTGAGACTCCAAAAAGGTGTGTCCACATGTCCAGGAAGAAGATGAAGATCGGGAAGAGAAGCCAAAATGTCCGTAAGCTCACCGAATTCCCTCCCCCTTATCTCCCTCCTCCAGTCCCAAACCCATCCCCAAGCACCCTCAGTCATCTTCCATCGATCCCTCACCACACACTCTTTATCACTAGCTAGGTTGAACAACCTTGGGAAACGGAGACAGAGAGCATCATCTCCAATCCATACATCCTTCCAGAATTTTATATGATTTCCATTCCCCATCCTCCACCTAAGAGATGACACCAAATTCACCCTATTTTTCTCTAACCTACCCAATTTTGAAGTGATATTACCCCATATCTTCCCTACTCTAACTGTCCTCGGGCTTTTACTAAAACCGCCATCCTTACCATGTAAAAGCCGAATGACAACCCTCCATGCACTCTCCTTCTCTCGAAAAAAATCTCCACCACCATTTACCTAACAAAGCAGTATTCTGAGACCCTAGTCCTATAATCCCTAGCCCTCCCTGTTTTTTGTGTTTAAGAATATTGGACCATGAGATCCAAGAAATTTTTCGCTCATCCCCTGCACCTCCCCAAAAGAAAAGCGCTCTCATTTGTTCTAAGGTGTGAATAATAAAGAACAGGGGTACGAAAAAAAATGGAAGTAGTAATGCAGAGGTAGACTGCCAAGCACAGATTTGAGAAGCACTAGTCTTCCACCTGCCGAGAGAAGTCTGCATTTCCAACCTGCCAATCTCGATCTAAATCTATCAATCACGGGTTGCCATGAACTAATGCGATTCATGTTTTTTCCGACAGGTAGACCAAGATAGGTAAAAGGAAGAGTATCTACACTACAACCCAATGAGCAAGCCCCAACATGCAAATCGTCATTCGAAGTATTCAAGCCATAAAGCTTACTTTTGTTCATGTTTATCCTCAACCCAGAAATTAGAGCGAAAGCCTTAAGGATCCTACCAAGGTTCTTAAAATTTTCCAAGTCCCAATACCCAAAGAAAATAGCATCATCCGCGAATTGTAAGTGTGTAAGGTTGACACAACCCCTCTGATTCACAATGTCAATGGTGTGCACACATTTTTACACCATTAATTATAATGAAGTCCACCATAATCAATTAGTGCAAAAGTGTTGTGTCGCTCGACGCTCGTGACGCAACCGTTGTGGTAGCAACAATTAATCCTCCTTTTTTTTCCTTTAAGCGTATGACCTTGTGAAGAATTATTATATAACTATTTTTTAATTTTTATTTTTATTTTTTTGTATACTAGCAGTAGCTGGATGAGCTTACAAAATTTGATTAGACAAAAACTGAAAAAATTTGATTAAACATTTTTTTAAAACTTAATTTGGGGTATGAAATTAGGCTTTACAATTCTTTTAGCTGAAGTAAAAACATTAAATATGAACCTACGAATAAACCTGGAACCTCCGGATCTTCGGGTCTCAATAATTACTACTGGGTCAATGCCTCATCACTGGGGATGTATGCTTAAATTTTTTAACAGAATATAAATGTATACAACGTGTGTAAAACTGTAAATATTACAAAGAAATCGATAAACGGAAACGGCATTATTTTATGGAATTGATGGTTTTAGACCAGTGTATATATCAAGCATCCAAGAGATATCTATGTTTTGGAAAAGAGCGGTGTTAATGACACCACAATGTACTATATATCGCGTCACCATGTACACTTTAGGGTATGTTCGATTTCATAAGGGTGGAGGTGGATATTCGATCTATATATGTAAAGTCGAATAATGAGTATTTAATTATATGTTGGCTTGTGCTCCGTGGCTCCTATATATGGCCTTTAGAGTGGAGTAGTGACTCCATGGACAATGACTTCTGCTTGGATGATGCATTTGTCTTTCACCAGAAACCCTTTACTTGAAGCATTGAAATCAGTGAGTGAAATGAACCTATGCCAACCACTAGCAGAAGCAGGGTAGGGTTCGGTGAACCAATTATTTCCTGCAAGAAAATACAACTTCCGGTAAATTATATATCGCTAGCAAGCTGGATAAAAAAGAAAACATAGCAAGATACCTTTGTAGGAGTGATTTTTGGCATTAAGTTGGTCAATAATGCGAATGGTGTACTCATGTATGCCCGGGTAGCATTAGGATCAGCCAAAGCTAAAAATATGGATACGTGGCTTCCTTTTCCTGTGACGCATCCGTTGGGGTATAACATTATTTTCCTGCATATTAAACACAAATATGTGATTTTAAAAAAGAAGAAGAAGAAGTAAATGTGTTACCTACCGGGGGGCTGTGTGTTTAAGACCGGATACATAAATGTAATTTTCAATATATATCAATGAAACAATATATAATGTAATGCAATACTTACCATTTCTGACCACCAGCGTAAAAGGACATGGAATCATGAACATTCTTTGTTGCAATACTAGAGAAGCTCTTTATTTCCCAAGTATATCTGTAGTTATTAACAAACTTCTCCATTACCAACCGCTCCCCTTTACAAGTGTTATTTTCCTTGCAGACGTATATTTCAACTCCAAAGACACACGTATCATTCACAAGATAGCCGTTGGATGGATCATTAAACTTCTTTAGAGGCATGAATTCGTCGAAACCATATTCTAACTTCATCTTATCAAAGCATCTTGCATTTGAAACTGTGTTCAAGACGGACGAATAACTAATTATTAAACATTTCCTCTTTCACTATATAATCAGAGCATATGCATGAAATTATCACTTAATTAAGCATTTGAAACTGTGTTAATTCAAGATGGACGAATAACTAATTATTAAACATTTCCACATTCACTAATCAGAGCATATGCATGAAATTATCACATAATTAAGAGTAGTATCATTGTGTAATTAGACATAAACATCTTTCCTATGCATACCTTGGAGAGTGTAGTAGTTGCCATTGATCCAGTCGAGGAGAAACACTTTAAAAACTGCATGAACTGCGACCATAGATGAGGCAAACTGCTCTCTGCCAAAGATTATGTAAACGGAGATGTTATCGTAGCCATTTCTGGAATTCTTCCCGTTGGGGTATAAAATCAACTTCCTGTAAAATTAAGTATTCATTATATATTATCTTAGGCAAGCATGAGATGAACAGTTGTTGAAAAAATGGCTCTAGTTGTTAGTAACTGAAAATGCATATAAAATATGGTGCAATTATTAGGCATGCACTATATGTAGTTTAATTTGGTAAAAGACAATTCTTTTACTTTTTTTTTTTTTTTTTTTTTTTTTTTTTTTTTTTGAGAAGTTTTACTTAATTTCTATTAGGGAATGTTTCAAAAACTCTTCAAAGAATTTTAATTAGGATTTTCATCCCATTCTATTGGTATATTTTAGATGATGTCTAAATAGAGACGGAGCCAGAATTTAAATTTAAGGTGGGCTAATGGACTATAACCGGTTCATCGGGTGGGCTGGATTAAAAAAATTTGACGTATCGAACTGGATCATATAGAATTTTTAATTAGTGTGATATTTTTTTGTCCTGATGGGCTTAGACCCCTAAACATACACAAACCTCCGTCTTTGCATCTGCGTGTATGTGTAGGTAATAGTCCTCTTTTGAAGGTAATTTTTTTTTTTTTTTTTTTTTTTTTTTTGGAAACGAGCTTTTTATTGATCAAGAGGGTGTAAAAACACCAAAAAAGTACATATCAACTGCTAGAAAATAATCAAAAATCCTGCCATGCAAGGCGCAGGTTCTTCGCTCGTTCCACTGTTTGCGCTATGAAAGCATAGGCCGGGGGTCTTCTCAAGTCATCGCTATGGAGTTTTTTATTTCTCCATATCCAGATACCGTTGACAGCTTCACGCCAAATATATTTCCAATGGGGTCCATGTTCGCCAAAACGCGTCATTTCTTGGAGGTTATCCTGTATCCACTTATCCGTGTCATTGTACGCAAAGAATTCTCTCCACTGATGTTGAGGCAGTAAAAGGGTCCAAACTTGTTTCGCCCAAGGACAGTCCCGAAGGGCATGAAGGAGATTTTCGTTTTCTATCCCACAAAGAGGGCATAGAGGTGATGGTATCACATGTCGTTTGGCTAAAAAACCATATGTAGGCACTGCTCCATGTTTGAGGCTCCAGAGGAAGAAGTTGGCTCGAGCTGGTCCTTTGAGTTTCCATACCTGTCTCCATTTCGTGGCCTCTTCTTCATTCTCCTGTCTATGTATAAAATCAGTCATTTGAGCATGGTATCCCGAGGAGACCGTGTACTTCCCATTTGGGTCATTCTTCCATATAAGATCGTCTCCTCGCCATTCTAGGCCTTGCCACAGTTTGGAATAGGCCTTGCATATCCCTCTCCAAATAGGTGAGCAGCCTGGTTTTGCTTTTGTACTCAGTTCAGAATATTTATGCGACAACACTCGCACCCACAATTTTTCTTTCCGGTGTAAGAGTTGCCAGATCAATTTACCCAAGAAGGCCATATTCATCTCAAAGAGTTTGCGTATGCCTAGACCCCCTTCATCTTTCGGTTTACAAATTTTGTCCCATGCCACCGTATGCATTTTTCGTGCACCTGGTTCATCTCCCCAAAGAAAGTCCCGACAAATTTTTTCTAGCGATGCAGTACACGATATGGGCAGATTAAAGGTCTGCATCTGATAATAAGCTTGAGAGGCAATGGAGCTTTGTATCAAGATGTTTCTCCCTGCTTTCGAAAGTGCCTTTGAGGACCACGATGATAGTTTCTTTTTCATTTTATCAAGGAGAGGGGTGAAATGTGACACCTTTAATCTGCCTTGGATAAGGGGGACTCCAAGATAATTACCAATAGTAGGTGTGTATTGCATAGAAAGTGCATTGGCTATATTCTGTCGACACACAGCAGACACATTACCCGAAGTATAAAAAGTTGATTTAGCCAAACTCACCTTCTGTCCGGAGCAGTGGCAGAAGAGATTCAGAATTTCCTCCATTTTCTTTGCTTGTCTCACTGTAGCCTCTCCAAAAAGCAACAAATCATCTGCGAAGAAGGTGTGGGATATGGGAGGTCCACCCTTAGATAGATATAGGGGTTTCCAGCTACCATCTGCTACTGCCTGATTAATGAACCCATTAAGTACTTCCATACACATTACAAATAAATACGGTGCTAGAGGGTCTCCCTGTCGGATGCCTCGACTAGAGAGAAAGCGTCAAGTTTTTGTCCATTCCACAAAGATCGCTAATTTTCTTGATGTGATGGTGTGCATTATAAGATTCAGGATATTCGATTGGATTCCGATAGTTTTCAGAATATTAGCTAGGAATTGCCAATCCACTCTGTCGTAAGCCTTCTCCAAGTCTATTTTTACAATCATAAAGCCCTTCTTCCCTTCTAACATTTGTGTAAAAAGTGTATAGCTTCTGGGCGATATGATATTATCGGCACTACCTCTTCCCGGTATAAAAGCGCTTTGGCTACTGTGTACAATGTCACCAATGATCAGACGCATTCTGTTGGCCAGTACTTTAGTGATAATTTTCACGATCACGTTCGCCAAACAAGAATCGGTCTAACCGAAATTCTTGATTGAGGGTGTCGACTTTTGGGATGAGGGTTATGAGGACCTCATTAATACCTTCTGGAAGTCGTTGCTCTGCAAAAACATGTTTAACAAAATTTACTACAGAGTCGCCAATGGTTCCCCAACACCGTTTGAAAAATATAGGTGGGAGCCCATCGGGCCGACCACTTTATAGTTCCCATGTCCATGCGAGGCTTCTTCAATTTCCAATTCTGTGACATCTCTATTTAACAAATGCAGGGCCGATTGTGAGAGAGGAGGAAATTGAAAGTCACAATTACATATGTGTGCATTTTGGTCTGTTGAATAGAGGTCCACAAAAAAGTTTCTCATCATAGTACCAATCTCATTCTCATCAGTGGTCCAGGTTCCGTCGTGATTCTTCAACATTTTAATAGACCTACGTTGTTGGCGTTGGAGGGCTGTGATGTGATAATAATGCGTATTACGTTCACCTTCTACAAGCCATTGCAATTTAGATTTCTGGTGCCACAACAACTCTTCCTGACTGAGGATATCAGAATATTCTCGTTGTAATTCTCCCTCGATTTTAGCCAAATAATTAGAGGGATTGCTTGTCAAACGATCTTGGATCCCTGCCAATCTGTTCATACAATTTCTCTTGCGGTAAAAGATGTTGCCAAAGACATCTCTATTCCAAGTTTGGGCCGCCTTCATAAAATTGCAGATAGTAACAACCATATTGCCGTTAGGACTCCAGGCCTTTTCCACGAAGTCTAGGAAATTCTCATGTTCAAGCCATGCATTCAAAAATCTATTACCATCTCTTTTTCCTTTTTGAGGTTTTCTTGCGGACAGATAAAGCAACAATGGACAATGATCTGAAACTACTCGTGGTAGATGGAGTAGATGTGACTCAGAGAATTTAGTTAGCCACGCACTATTAGTCCAAACTTGGTCTAGTCTTTCCTGGATGCGAACTCCTTGGTGTAGAGGTCCTATCCAAGTATATCTAGGCCCGTGGAAATCCATATTAAGTAGCTTACAATATTGTACCATCGACCGCATACTCTCCACATTAATACCTCTGACTGGTCTACCTCCATATTTATCATCTTGATCTATAACTTGATTGAAATCACCAGTTACGCACCAAGGATAGTTAATTCTCGAGGAGAGAATTTTTAAGTAATCCCAAAGTTCAGCCCTCACATTTGGTGTAGGAGATGCATATATGAAGGATATGATACCTGGATTTCCTGTTTTGACACAATCGCAACGTTTTTAATCGCGCGTAGTACAAGAAATATCATTGGATATTTACATCAATGTCGTTCCAGAAACACCATATGCCTCCCGAGAAACCCCTTGCTTCCACACACAACACTTTAGTGTAATTTGAGGTCATGAGAATCCTCCGAGCAGTGTCACTAGAAACTCTAGTCTCCATTAAACACAAGACATCAGGTTTATGTGTAGCCAAAATGTCTTTAAGACTCAATAAAAAATCATGTGAACCTGCACCTCTACAATTCCAAGATAGAATATACATTGGGTAACCTGATTAATTTGGGTTGGAGGTTCGGCCTCCATCTAGCATTACTGTGTCATCCGGGGGTTGATCTTTTCGTATCCATTCTGATGCTCCAGAAGCATGTCCCGCCTGTCTATTTTGTTGATTACTCCTTTCCTGTTGTCCATCGGGTGGCTTTGCTTTGGTGTTGCTAGTGATGGTCTCAGTTCTCCATTGCCCATCTCCTTGTTGTGGGATAAAACCTGGTGGTATATTATTGTGTATCAGCGGGTTCTGGACATTGGAGATGTCATGAAGGGGACTGTTTTGTGCTCTTGCCGTTTCCCTAGATGTGGGGGTTCTTTTAGAGGATTTCCCCACATCCACATCGCTCACATGTGGTTCTTTTCCTTTCATGTTGTCAAATTGGGCTGGTCCTTCCTTTACTGGATGTGTGTTCTTCTTGGTCCCTTTCGAAGCCTGTCCCTTTTTCTGTCCTGTAAGCTCACTTTTGCTTAAAAGAGATATGTTGGGGGCCAAGAGTGCTGCGTGTGCATCTGCCACCTTTCGCTTAAACTCCTCAATAGGGTCGGGAAGTGTGTCGTCTTCCACCAAATCTATCTCTTCGGATTCATCAACTAAAACAGCATAACGAGAGCCATTGTTACCTCTCCCATCCTGAATCTCACGCTCATTGCTCCTGGTTTGAAAACCACGCTGCTCTTGTTGCTGGCCTCTCCTTTCGGTATTGTTATTTTGTCGTTGATCAGCTCTGTAGTTCTGTGTCGGTTTCCTTCTCCGGGTCTGAGCTAGCATCCAAGGCCCAAAGGGTTTCTCCGGGGTGGGTCCTTGAGGTATTTGTGGATCAAGAGCATCTTGTACAGGTTGGACCATTTCTGCTGCGTTTCCTCTCTGGATTGTTGGACAGTCTTGTGTCTTATGTCCGTATCGACCACATTCAAAACATGATAGCTGGAGCCCTTCATACTCTACCTTGAATTGAAAACCTCGGAGAACTACCTTGGTACGCAGCACCTTTCTCAGATTCATCTCCACACAAACTCTGGCGAATCTTCCTCTTGTCGAATCTGAGGTTACTACATCCACTCTAATTGGTTTTCCAACTCTTTCAGCCAATTTCAAAATGAATGCGTGATTATCGAATAATTCTAATGGAACCTGCGGGAATCGTATCCAAACAAGGGTGGAGTCAATCTTTTCTTGTGAAGGTACAAAGAATGGCCTCCACCTCCTGACTGTTAAGTAGTGGCCCTGTATTAGCCATGGCCCCTTCTCCAAAGCTGTGATGTAGTCCTCCTTGCAGCAGAATCGAACAACATAGAAGCCCAATTCCAGGTCTACAATATCGAGTCGCCCTTTTGTGCACCACATATTGTGCAGTCTTTCTTGTAACACTTTGAATGATACATTTCTACCCAGAACCTTAATTATGATCGCCCTTCTCCATTGCCTCCATAAATCAATGCAATCAGCAACTTCCAATTCTACTGGGTCTTCGTCTACCTCTGTACCACGCCAATTATTTGCTATGGTGATAAACTCTGAAATATCCTCTTCATCTTCCCCATCACCGTTGTACAGTTGAGTCCTGAAATTTTCTCCACGAATAACATCTACTCCTGATCGGTTCCCCCACGCCGTGGGGCTCTTGGGTCTCTCTTTGCTTTTGCTCAACAGATCTTCCTCTTCAGTGGTCAGGTCGACCCTCATGTCCTCCATGATGGAGCGGCTTTGGATTGACGGGAGTAAGCAAACGGAGATAGGCTGAGATGGAACTTGCGCGGCGGAGAAACCCTGGTCTACCTTTAGTTTTCACACCATTCAACTTTTGAAGGTAATTTCGTTTTGATATAAAAAGGAAGAAAAAAAAAAGTACCATTTATATCCTCCAGCTTTAAATTCTGCAGTGGTGTGTTCCTCTGCATTGTGCTTTGTCAATAATGAAAACCCTTGTATTTTTAGAGAATAATGAGCTGGTGGCGTATTAGTAATTGTTCTTAAATCCCCTGCAATAGAATTTATATCAAAACAAATTAAATGCATATATGCAATGAACAATTAGAGCAATATTCAATGATTATTCACAAATCACAGCATAATTTTATTTTTGAGGGAATCACAGCATAATTAAACAAAGGTACTTACCTTCTTCCTCCTCACTCATTAAACGATCCGCTGCTAACGCACCTTTAAAAACACCAAGACCGACTGCAAAAATAATTAAAAAAATTAAATTAACAACAACAACAATAATAATAATCATAATAATAAATATGAAGTGGAGAGACACAACAACGATTTCTTCCTGAAATAGAAAATTGAAAAATTGGGACTAATATTGAAACGATTCAATACAACAAAGAAACTAACAGGAAAAGCTTCGGCTTTTAAATAAAAAAAGCATATATTCAAATACATAAGATGCATACGAATTTAATCGTGTAACATACAAAAAAAAAACCCCTTCATACAGCAGTCGAAAAAAAAAAAACCTTAATACCAATTGTTTTTTGCAGAATTAATACCAATTGTTAAAACTTATAAATCACCATACCCAAGATTTTGCTTATGTGCTCCATTGAGAAAAATTAATTGGTGGTGACGCTTGGAAGCCAACACACTTATCCGTAATACGGGTACAAAGGGGAGGAAAAACACTTTTCAAAAAATTAAGAGTTCCATATATATAAAATAAAATATATAGTCAGGTCGGTCTCTATGTAATCATGGAGAGATTTTATAGTCTGACAGTTGTATGAGTTATACAAAGTAAGATATATTGAGCCTCTCATTTTTACTCTCTCTCACATAATACACTTTTATCGTGTGTGAGAGATTAGAAATGAATGGTTGTAATGTATGCCACTTGGTAAAACCTTCATACAACGGTTGTATTTTAAAATTTCACTGTAATCATGAGTCCTAGGCTAAAATTATATTGAGACCCTTGACATTGGGGAAAAAAAATATAGGTTTTTGCCGAGAAATACAGATTAATTTGATTATCAGGATCCAAGGAAACTAAATATTAATAAGGACAAAATATGTGTAAACTTACCAATATACCATTTTTCCTAGATAGATAAACATGCTCTGATTTTATGCTTCTGGCGATCAAATAACTTCTGTTTCGTGCGCATCACAGCATTAACACGCGATTAGGGTTAGAGGGGGTTTGTTGTGTAAAGAGCGGCGGCAGCTGCAATTTCCGGCGGAAGGGACAACGATGGGGCCGGAGCTGCAATTTCCGGCGGGAGCTGCAAACTTGTGGAGCGACAACGATCTCCTATCCTTCCTAATCCGATGTTATTCGAACATTGATTGTTGATTCGCATCATGTTTCTGAATAGAAACGTGAGGGCTCAGCTTCGAATTCAAAAACAGTGATATCATTCCAATTTAATGCTTCGATTCAGTGGATTTGCAACACGAGTTTTCAAATTCGTGAAGGCTTGCTGCGATTCTGCGCAACTGATTCTCCGTGTCTTATGGAAGGCATTTAAAGCTATGGATTCGCAGCTTCTCCATTCGAATGGCGTGTCATTTCTGATGTCAAAGATCGAAGCTTTACACTTCGAATCGGTCGATCTATTTCAGGGTGTAGGGTTGTTCCTTTTTATTAATATCATTTTCTTTTATTAAATAGATTCGATTCTGAATTTTGCCTGATTTTGTGCTCAATTCGTTTGTGAAAGGTCCAAGTGTGAGAGTTGTTATCTTGCTGAGAATTCACGTGCTGTTCTTGAGCTTTCAAAGATCTTGTTTGAACGTTTATGCAGTCAACGGTTGTGACAAGGTGAACTCGTTCTTTTGAGCATGTTTTTATCATTTATAAATTCTGATATGAATTTGATATTGCATTAATGGTCTTTATGTGCTTGATTTGGCAGTCCGGTTATGGGCGTCAATCAAATCACCGGCTGATTCGAAGCTTTATTGTCTCGATTCGGTTCTGTTTATAATGGGCATTAGGATTTGGGGATGATTTCGGGGAAGGAGGAGGGGTGGTGGCATCGTGCGCGGAAGTTGCAGATGATTCCGGCGGAGAAGGGGTGTGGCGCACCAGTTTGAACTTTTTAAGACACTGAGAAATATAATAAAAGACTTGTGTTTTATTGGGATTGAATTAAAATGATTACAATAGATCTCTTATATAGTAGAGATGTGGATCGATGACAAAAAGAAATAAAGTTGTAATATTGTTAAGTTTAGATAAATTGTTTTGAGTAAAAGATTGTTATTTTAGTTTTAATTAAATTATCTTAGCAAAAGATAGGAGTTTTATATTTAGATTTGAATTTATTTCATTTATCTAGGAGTTTTATAATTAGATTTAAATAGTTGAATTTATCTCATATATATAAAGGAGTAATATTGTATCATTTTTTATCAATCAAAACAACAGCAGTCCAATGTCTTTCTTTGCGCTTCTGATTTTTTTTATTAACAACAACAATTTTGTCAATTTTACCGGAAGTTGATTATATACCCCAACGGAAATGCATCCAGAAAAGGCAACGGTAACATCTCCCTTTAACATCTCTATTTACATCATGTTGGTGGAGAGCAATGTCCCTCATCTATGGTCGGGGGTTCATGCAGCTTTTAAAGTGTTTCTCCTCGACCAGAACAGTAGCAACTGTTGGCTAAATTACAATTTTGATCCAATAACTCGACACGTTTTCGAGTTTGGTCCTGGTTTTTCTCCGGCGACAATTTTAGTCCTGTAAATATAAGAGACCAACCTTTCTGTTGGTTGGCAAAGGTTTATGTCACACTTTCTCTCCGTCGACTATCGACCTTACGGCAAAGCTTAACTAGAAATTATAATTTCGTGTTTCTGTTCTTATTTCAGTTGGCTGTAATTCTCTGTTTCTCTTCTTATTTCAGTTGGCTACACCATCAGAAGTATCAAAAAATAATTGGTTAACAGGACTGTCCCGTTTTCTGCATTGAGAGGACTGTAGAATTTTCTTTTGTAGTTAGAATGTTTTTACGAATTGAGAGTTATAACAACTGAAAAAAGCATGATTTCAGTAATTTAACAATATCACACATTTCTGTTACAATGATTTGAAAGACTGCGAACCAGTTACGTTACGTCCTCGGTTTGGTATAACCTTTCAAATTATTGTTGTACGTACGATAAATCTTTTCCAAGCTGATCAGCCTATGGTTTTGGAAGTAACTAGCATATTGTCTGAATCTAGTTTGGAGTTGGAATATAATTTAAATGTAAGTAGTAACGATAAACAATATATAGTATATATCAAATAAAAACCGGAAGCTCCATTATTTTACTGCAGTATCCTGACTTGTACTCCAGGCACCCCAGAGGCAGAGCCACGGGATGCAAAGACCCTGCTTAAAAAGAAAGAAAAAAATAGCCAAGTTTTACCTCAAAGGGGAATGATACATCTAGTACTATTGAATAAACTCAAGCTCCTAACTTAGCCAAGATCGATCAATTGCCGGTAGGTATGATAAGAGATATATATATAGTCGACCGGAATAAATGGAAGAATAATCCCTTACGAGGAATATCATATACGTCAGGTAGACTTTTCGGAGGGAAAAACTTCTACAAAACTCTTGATAGAAATTCTATAGAGGGTTCGACAGCATGAAAATTAATAAATCCGAGTCTCTTCAAGTTCTGCAACTCCAGAATCATCATCAATCTAGCTAAAAGCCACAAATTTACTTTTGTTTATGCTAGATATGGTCATCGATAAGCAGTTCCTAGAAAAACAGTAATCTTTTTAATATCTTTTTTGAGAGCAAAACAGTAATCTTTTGAAATGGTAATTATGGTCTCATTAATTTATACTTAAAAGGGGACAAAATTAAACTAGATTGACAATGAATTAGATCAATTTACGAAGCAAATAAGCCAATGTTTGATCATACTTGTGCTCGTGCTACAAATCCCGGCCTTTAGAGTGCAGTAGTGACTCCATGGACAGTGACTTCTGCTTCGATGATGCATTTGTCTTTTACCAGAAAGCCGTTACTCGGTTTCTTGAATTTCGTGAGCAAAATGAAGTTGTGGAAACCATATTCAGAATGGGTCTTGTTGAACCAATGATTTGCTGCAAAATATAGAAAACTTTTCAGTAATTATATATATTGTTGGCAAGATGAATAAAACAAGACAACAGTGCGCGATACTTGTGTAAAAGTGATTATTTCCGTGTAGTTGGTCAATCATGCGAATGGTGAACTCTGTATATATCTGGGAAGCTTTCGGCAGGAGGGAACGATCATCCAAAGCTAAAAATAAAGATATGTGGCTGCCCGTTCCTGCACCGTATCCTTTGGGGTTTAAATCTATTTTCCTGCATATATACAATTTGTTTACTTTAGCGCTACTATATATTCTGGGAAGGTGAATACTTTGTATGATCATAAAACAATCCATAGTGCTTTGCTTACCATTTGTGACCACCACAGTCAAAGGACATGGAAAAATGATAATCCTTATATGCAATACTAGAGAATCTCTCTATTTTCCAAGTATGTTTGTAGCTATCGACATTCTTTGACATTACCAACTGCTCCCCTTTACCACCGTTATCTTCCTTGCAGACGTATACTTCAGCTCCAAAGACACACGTATCATTCACAAGATAGCCGTTGGATAGATCTTTGAACTTGTTCAGAGGGATGAATTGGTCGAAACCCCATTCTAAGTTCATCTTATGAAAGCGTCTTCCATTTGCAACTGCGTTCATGATGTACAAGCAACTAATTATCAAAGCATGAAATTGTCACTTAATAAAAAAAAGTTTGATTGAGAGAAAATAGTATCTATCATCGTGTGACCATAAGTCATAAGTTCATGAAACGACGGCGTCTTTATATGACAAAGATTGCATGGTACACGCGATGGAAAACATTATCCTTCATTCATAGATCGAGCAGCTGGCTCGTAAATGCTTACCTTGAAGAGTGTAGTAGTTGTCTTTTTTCCGGTCGAGTAGAAACACTTTAAAAGTTGCATGAACCCCTGACCAAAAACTAGGCAAACAGCTCTCTGCCATCATTAGGTAAACAGAGATGTTATCATTGCCATTTCTGGATTTGTTTCCATTGGGATATAAATTCAACTTCCTGCAAATCGTACGTATGATGCAATTAATAGGAGTTACATAAATGACTGTTGGTATGTAAATTTATTGCTATAAGAAAATGTTTCCATAGCTTTTCTCATAGGATTAATTGTCATTCTTTATGGTATATTATTATGAAATATATGGATTGAAGATGGGTTCTAATTAATAGGGAGTACCATTTATGGCCTCCGGCTTCAAATTCTCCGGTGCTGTATTTGTCTACGTTTTTTTCCACTAATGATGAAAACCCTTCTAATTTTACTGTATAATGAGCTGGTGGTGTATCGGAAGCTCCTCTTAGAAACCCTGCAATACATGATATCAAAGAAAACAAAACATGCAGTGATTAAGCAATATATAATGTGTATTTTTTGTGTTCAACACTGTCATTTAAAATATTATCTATTGGATTGATAGTGTGATATCCTGCATAACTTACCTTCTTATAAGTGAGTATACAAAGCGCTTTATCGGCCTTGGTTAACCCATTTAATTAGGCCAAACGAAAACGGTCTAAGAAGTTAACCGGATCCGGAGTTTGGGAGCGTTCACATATCTAGTTGAAAACATACTTTATATGCTTATTAAAATAAATTGGTACATATTATAGCACGTACTGTTTAAGAGAAGGTTGTAATTGGCGGTGCAAATTGGTACGTATAGCATATATTGTTTAATTCCTAATTAGCGGCGCCACCCTTGTGGGCAGCGGCCCGTTGGGCCGGCCGTCTCTCTAGAAAAATATATATTGGTATAAACAATAGAGAATTATAAACACATATATGTGACCGGGGGCTGGCCCATCTATACTACAACGGAATGTACGAACACCGCTAATATGATGAAGTGTCTTGTACTAAATGTTTTTAATAGCTCGGATCTCGACGGAAATGTCCTGTAAATTTGGATGAAGGAAAGGTGTGTGTAGAAACCAACCAACTTTCATTTTTCTTTATGCGATGTTGGGGATGATACATCGGTGGTAATCATGCACCGGACTACGTCACCATCTTGGTGATTTTCATTCACAACATCTGCGAACATCTGGTTCACTTTCTTAAATGCTACAATTTGTGACCGAAAGATGCGTGTGGTTGCAAGCCGGTCTTCTTGGGAAAGACAAAGATAATGGGAGAGAGGCCACACTATATTGTTAGAATATCCGTTGTAATCTTGGTGAACAACTTTTTTTGTCAAGAAAAGCTGGAATGCATCTTCGTAGTAGTAAAAATCGAGTAGCAATAAAACTATTACGATTTTTTGAATACGAGGATGAATTCGATTTTCCTTGATGAGGAAGTTGTTCACAAGTATTACACCGGACATTGTAACAATATATTGTAGCTTTTTTTCCATTATCTTGGGTTTCACCAAAAGATCGGCTTGCAACCACCCGTAGCTTTCAGTCACAGATTTGCAGCATATAAGAAAGCGAACTAGATGTTGGCAGATGTTGTGAATGAACATTACCAAGAAGGCGGCGTAGTCTGCTGCCATAATTACCACCTGATGTATCTTCCCAATATCTCAAATAGTAGAACAGCAAAATGAAAGTTGATTTCTACACGCCTTTCCCTTCACGTGAAATTAACAGGACACTTTCGTCAAGATCTGAGCTATTAAAAACATTTAGCATAGATGGGTCGTGTACAAAATGTTTTTACCTATTAAATACATTTATGGATATCGATGAAAAAATACTGTTGGAATTTCATAAAATTGAATATATATATATATATATATATATATATATATATATATATATATATATATATATATATATATATATATATGGCACTGATCATGCTGCCCCCCCAAATATGACGTACCTCTATCCCCCTGCCCCAATAAATAACAGGCCCTTATAAAGTTACCGGAAAAAGGAATAAACCATAATTACATTTTTTTTTTTTTGGTACCGTAACCATAAACAGAAAATATAGACATAAACCTTGACTAATTACTTGATGTTGTAAAGCCTAATTCCTAAAGAAAAGACAATTGGAAACAATAGAGAAAGATTCAATACTGCATATGACTGTATGAATTTTAAAATTTCACTAATACGATTCAGTTCATCAATACAAATAACGATATCGGCAACAAAGATAATAGCATGAAAAACTTTAGATTAAAAAAAAAAGAAAGAAAAAAAAAACAGTTTCAAATACATAAGGTGATCTATGATTCCGTTCATTTAGTTGTAAATCAATAATACAGAAATTAATCAGAAATACCGTCAAAAAAAAAAAAAAATTATCCGAAAGAACACTCAAAACGCAAAATTAAACAGTTCGACTACCTGGATCCATTGACAATATTGAGATTGACTGTAACACGCAAAACCCTCTTTTTTTCTGCTGATAGGAGGAACATAGGAATAGAAAAACTTATCATATTTATAGATTGTAATTAAGTATTTTTTTAAGAGTCCATACCAAATAAAATTCTCACAAATTCACAATCATATTAGAATTCTAATAAATGAATAACATAAATAAATAAATATATGCTACTACCAAAATTGTATATTATTAATTGAATAATATAACAAATCGTTAAATAGATTTGCTGCCATTGCACGCTTAAAAAATATCCAAAATAATAAAATGGAGAAATTCGAATTATAACTTTTTTTTTCAATAATAAATCGAATTCTATACCCAAAAATTCATAAATCCTCACTATAATCGCCCATATATATATGGGTAGGTCATAATATTTTATTATGCCTACATGGGCGGTTTAAGCGCCGCGGACTGGCGATCTAAATCCATATTTGAATAAAAATGTAAATCTCAATTTGCTCCCAAATCACACACAAAAGTAGTTGCCTTAAATTATTTATTTCTTGAATATAATAAGCATTTATAATTAAAGAATGATCGAGTAGGACAACTTCAAAGAAAAAAATAAAAAGTGGGGTTGTGTTTATTATGGTTACCATACATAAAATATTTTTGAACGTGTTAAAATGGCAAATAATAGGGTTGTGTTTATTCTGTTGTGTTGGTTTTTTTATTACATTGGTGAAAAATATATATGTCGGGTACAAAAGCTCTAATTTGTCCCAAACTCAAGCTAACCATAAGACTCATAGACTAAATTTCCAATAATAAGCTGCATACGTTTTCTACTATGCTATGAAGCACGGACACGGACAGAGGCAGTAGAGCGCACTATTAATTTTATTACTTTGGCGACACTGGTTACTTTTAGAATTTGAGGAGCGACACGCCCGCCACGCGTTTTAATATATATATATATATATATATATATATATATATATATATATATATATATATATATATATATGTATATTAATATATATATTATTAAAAAACATAGACGTAGGTTGACGCCAATTCGCATGACGGACAGATTCTCATAAGTGTCCCTTTACGTGTCCCTTAACGTGTCCCCAGCGTGTCGCGTGTCCTCGCCGTGTCCGCCCGTGTCTCTTGCGTGTCCCCGCCGTGTCCCCAACGTGTCCCGCCGTGTCCCCAACGTGTCGGGCCGTGTCCCGCCGTGTCCCAGCGTGTCGGGCCGTGTCCCAGCGTGTCCCGCTGCGTGTCGGGCCGTGTCGAATTCAAAATTTGAATTTAACATTATTTTAATCGGCGACACGTTTCCGACACGTGTCGGAGCGCGTGTCGGGCGCGTGTCGGGCCGAAAATGTGTCGGACACTTGTAGACGGCGACCTAATGAAGTGTCGGTCTTCATAATTTACTATGAATATTCTAGAGAATATTGTAATAATAACTAAATATTTACAAATTAATGCATGCAATCAGAATAGCTAAAAGTTGGCTTTTTCTAACAGAACGTGTGAACAAAATAATATGTATGCAATCAAGGCGGTCAACGTCCTTTTATCGTGTTTACATCTTTCATAATTGATTTTTTTTTTATTCATTAAGATTCTAGAATATCTGTTTTAAAATGATAATTGTTTTTGGGGAAATTCGAAATATACCATATATTTGAAAATAAAAACTAAATCTTTATCCACTTGACCTTAAGTATTTGAGATGATCCACTTATGTCTCTCTCATTCCTAAAAAAAAAAAAAAATCAACATACTTTCTCTCTCGTCCATCTTTTTTAAACACTCATATCGATCTCTTAATATAGAACTCCAAATTTGAAAATTCTTTCACCAATTTTTTATTTTTTTATGCTCTTTATTTTGAAATTACATTCAACATATTCCGACGTGGTTTCAGAAAATCCGCTGTCAAAATTCACTGATTTTCGGGATTCACTAGGGAGATTCACGGAGTGAATTTCGATAGTGAATCTCACAAGAAAACGATGTAATTATATCGAATCAAGTCTCAAAACAAAAGCATACAGAAATAAAAAATTCAATGAAATTTTCATCGCATTAGGAGATGGAGATCAAAAGATATGAGTGTTTGAAAATAAGGATCTTAAAAAAACTGGAGCAGTTCCGTCGGATTTTTTATACCTTTTAAATTTTTTTGTTTTTTTGTTTTGTCTTTCAGGTTATGAATAAAAATTATTGGGCTGTCCTGTTAGTCAAAAATATTCGAAAAACTGTCATTATCTCTAATTCTTCATTTTTTTTAAAAAAAAATAGGCGCAGAAAATAAAAATAAAAAATAAAAAAAGTTTTGTTTTTTATACAAAAATTTTCAAAAACTGTAATTCTGTTGGTGTCCTTCTCCCTCATTCCCCCAAAAACAAATTGAGTATTTGTTTATAAGGACTAGTTTTGAGACTTAATTAGACATTTAGGACACTTAAAAGTTTATTGGTTATAAAGACAAAATAACACTTATTAGACAAAATTAAACCCATCACTCTTTAAACAAATTTTTTAATTTTCGGATCCAACAAATAAAAAAAAGAAGCAAATGTCTAAAATAGCCAGCATATTTAAACAATTTAATTAATAATAATGACACTTTTAACTGTTTATAAGGATACAAAATTAATAGATGGACAAAGCTACCCTTAATTAGTTATAAAAATAAAAAAATAAAAAAACAATTGCGTGACTTACCTGGAGCGCTGCCCATCCATCCAATAAAGATCTAGTCTAATCTGTTCTTCGTATTTTTTTTAATTTTTATTTTTATTTTTGTTTGTTGTGTTAGTGAAACAGCGTAACACATATAACCAAAAAATAAATAAATAAATTCACTGGATTGCCAAACTTTAAAAAAAAAAAAAAGATTTTTTTATTTGCTTGGAGTAAATTTTTATTTTATTTTAATTGTGTGCTTTTTTACTGGGCGTCTTTTTATTTTTATTTTTAAATGATGTCTTTTCTTCTGGGCGTTTTTCTTTTGCCCGGCTGGTGACCACCGCGATGCAGAGATGCATCGATGAAGTGACATCGCAATGCATTGACCACCCTAAATCCCTTGACCACCTCGATCACGGTGGCCGCTGCGTCTGACCACCCCAGAGATCTGAGAGACAACTGCGATGCGGTGACCACCTCGATCTGAGACAACTGCGATGCAGAGACACCACGATGAAGTGACACCGCGATGAAGTGACACCGCATTGCAGAGACACCGCGATGCAGAGACACCACGATGCAGAGACACCACGATGAAGTGACACCACGATGAAGTGACACCATGATGCAGAGACACCGCGATGAAGTGACACGGCGATGCAGAGACACCGCGATGAAGTGACACCGCATTACAGAGACACCGCGATGCAGAGACACCACGATGAAGTGACACCGCTTTGCAGAGACACCGTGATGAAGTGACTCCGTGATGCAGAGACACCGCGATAAAGTGACACCGTATTGCAGAGAATCCGCGATGCGGAGACACCATGATGAAGTGACACCGCATTACAGAGACACCGCGATGAAGTGAGACCGCGATGCAGAGACACCGCGATGAGATAAGTCATCGGAGCTGGAGATGACTCAAGGCCAATTCCATCAATTGCATTTATTTTGCTTTTAAATACATAAATTTCCTTGCATTCTTCTATTTTATCCGTCGTATCTAAAGGCTCCGGGGAAGAATCATCGGATCTGAATGAGGTCTGGCCAAATCTGCCATGGAGGATAGGCCGACGACAGCCTATTTAAGGTGGATTCCGGTCACCATTTTGGGGAAGAGGGAGGGCTGGGGCCAAGATCGGCGGTAGTCGTCACAGTCCGGCGGCCGGAATCGGCCATTGAAGCTACCAGGCCATAGACGGTGTGAATGATACGCCTTTTCTTTCTATTTTTTTATGTGTATTTGTTTATAAGGACTAGTTTTGAGACTTAATTAGGCATTTAGGACACACTTAAAAGTTTATTGGTTATAAGGACAAAATAACACTTATTAAACAAAATTAACCCCATCACTCTTTAAACAAATTTTTTTAATTTTCGGATGCTTACCTTGAGGAAGAAAAATATTGGAAAATGATTTCTAGAGTGAGGTGGCTCAAAGAAGGGGATAAGAACACACGTTATTTCCATGCAGTAGCTAACGGGAAGAGGCGGAAAAGGCCATTACTGGAATTTTTAGTTCATCTGATCATGCTTGGAAATGCTCCCTAGTAGATATTGTGGCAGAATTCCAAAAGTACTACGATAATCTTTATGCTTCTTCGGGTGTCAATAATGATGTTTTGCAGGAATTTGATGATATGGAAGCCTGCATCACCAGGGAGATGAACGACAACATTTGAGGGAAGTGAATGAGCAAGAATTAAAGACCGCAATTTTTCAGATGCACTCAAGCACGGCCTCGGGACTTGATGGTATGTCTCCTGGTTTTTTTAAAAGCTGTTTTCATATCATAAAGCATGACATTTTAAGAGCTATTAATGATTTCTGGATAAAATTAAGCTAAACTTCCGAAAGAATTGAATCATACTTGCATCGCTCTTCTTCCAAAAAAGATATCCCTTCGGAGCCCTCTCATTTTAGGCCTATCAGCTTATGTAATGTGCTATACAAAATTATTTCAAAAATTTTGGCCAACAGGTTAAAACTTTGCCTCCCCAGTTGCATTAGTGAAAGTCAAAATGCCTTTGTACTCAACCGACAAATTTTGGATAGTTATATTGTTGCACATGAAACTTTGCATTACATGATGAATAAAAGAAAAGGAAAGGACACTTATATATATGACGTTAAAATTAGATGTGTCCAAAGCTTTTCACCGAGTTGAATGGGATTTTCTTTTCTTCATTCTAACTAAGTTGGGGTTTTGTGATAAAGTGGTGGAGTTATTACGGGAATGCATTACTTTGGTCTCTTATTATTTCATTATTAATGGTGAAAGAGTAGGATTTGTTAAACCTAAACGGGGAATTAGACAAGGTGATCCTCTATCACCCTACCTTTTTATAATTTGTGCGCAAGGTTTAAGTCATTTGTTGCATAAAGCTAATCATGATGGTGCGGTCCCGGGTATCCACATTTCTAGATATAGCCCAAGAATAAATCACTTATTCTTTGCGGATGACTATTTGTTAATGACTAGTGCTAATGCTAATTGCGTTTCACATTTAACCGCTATACTTTCCAAGTATGAAATGGTTTCGGGTCAGTCTATAAATCTAGAGAAATCGGCAATCCTTTTTAGTCGAAATGCTTCCTCTCAAATTAAAAATGAGGTCATGGCCTTTCTCAATGGACTCTCCGAGGTAAGTCATTCTAAATACTTGGGGCTCGTGTTAGTAATTGGTAGATCAAAAAAGCAAATCTTTTCTTATGTGGTAGATATATGCAAAGCAAAGCTGGAAAGTTGGAAATATAAATCTTTAAGTCAAGATGGTAAGGCAATTCTCCTCTCTTCATCTTTATTTGCTATTCCTAATTTAATTATGTCGGTTGCCAAACTCCTTAAAGGCATTATTAACAACATTCATTCCCTCATGGCTAATTTTTGGTGGGGTAACTCTAATAAGAATTTTTCCGGGTATCATTGGGTAAAATGGGAATCTTTGTGCATTCCGAAAGGTAGGGGTGGACTTGGTTTCAAAAATTTGGAGGTCGCTAACATTGTGGCTCTTGCGAAAACTCTTTGAAGAATTCACTCCAACCCTAACCTTTTGGTTTCTAAAGTTCTCCTTTTGGTTTCTCCTTTTGGTTACAGATTTGAACCAAGACTTATACAAAACCAAATGCAGAGTTGATGCATGTCAAACAGACATGACTTAATCTCAGTCAAAACAGAGCCAAACAAAAAGGAGAATACTACATAACTGAAAAATGCACCTTCAGACAAGTGTTCGACGGGATCCTCGGAATTCCAAAAGCCGTCTCCATTATAGTATGATCAAAGTATGTAACTTCAGGTTGAAACCATGCACAAGTGACATGGACTACATCAAGACGTGTTAAAGCACCCTACACAAAAGCGCAATTAATAATTACCGAGCAATTTAACGCACAGTAGAAATAGTGAGAATTTTGTGCCTTGCCTTTCATAGGACACATGCAACACGCTTTTTTAATTCCCCTAGAAATAATGTTACTGTAATGTACCCAATGATATGCTATTTGAATTTGCGAATTATGTATATATAAAGGGAACAAAACAGCAGATTAGGAAATGTAGAATTTTATTGTAGTTTTATCATTCTTTTGCCGCAGTTTGCAGATCCTTCTGACGCAATTGGTGTTAAAAGTGATATAAGGAAATATAGTAGCGCCTTTACTAACACCAATTGGTTTTAGTACAACGGTAAGCGCTTGATCCTAATATGGTATCAGAGCGGGAGGTCATGGGATCAATCCTTGCAACCAACATTGTTTCCCCAATTATATTGTGCAAGTGTTGGGCCTCTTTGTTGGTCTTGTGTGCCCTTTATATGCCTTTGTGTGTCATGTTGGCCCGGGCTTGTTATAGGCCCACACTTGAGGGGGCGTGTTAAAAGTGATATAACGAAATATAGTAGCGCCTTTACTAGCACCAATTGGTTTGTGTGTCATGTTGGCCTGGGATTGTTATAGGCCTACACTTGAGGGGGCGTGTTAAAAGTGATATAAGGAAATATAGTAGCGCCTTTACCAACACCAATTGGTTTTAGTACAACGGTAAGCGCTTGATCCTAATAATTGGTATGGTGAATTATCTACAAAATTGTATCCACGTGATATTGGAAAAGCATTTCTGGAGAAACAGATTTTTTATTTAATTTTTAAATATTTTAATCTATATTGTGGCACAAATTATCAAACCGTGGCAAAAAAGAGTATTTTAGTAGCAGATTTTTAATGCGCGGCTAAAAGACCGACACAATAACCTAATTTTCTTGTAGTGACACTTTAACAATAGGTATTTCTACTTCCCAAAATTGTTGGGTGAGGTTCATTAGTCTATGTGTTTTTCTTCTAGTGTATTTCTTTTCAGCTTTGCCTTTCCTATTTGGTTGTTTTTTTGGCTTGTCTATGCTAGAGGCGTTTTTTGAGTTTTCTTTTTGGTGATTTTGATTTAATTAAGGTGGTAGTTGTTAGAAGTCAATGACTTCTAGATTATTCTACAACTAGTACAAGGGAAAAATCTAGAAATTATTTCCTTAGAGAATAGTCTAGAATTCTAGAAAATACTTAGATAAATATGTAATTCACACTTTGCCTAGAAACATCTAGTGTGTATATTCTCTAGAATGATCTACTACTTTTTCTAGGATATTCTTACATTTCCTATAAATAGGAGTTGTAACTTAGGCCAACAACACAACACACACAAGTTGTGAAGTGAGTCTCCCACATCAAACACTTTCTAGTTGCTCTCTTCTTGTATTTTTCAAGTGTCCCATTTGTTGTATATTTTGTGTATCAATAAAATATCGAGTTCTATATTTCAAGTGTTTGGACCTACCGCTTACAACACAACAAGTGGTATCGGAGCCTTGTCGATCGGGCGTAGTTTTTTGTGGTGGTGATATTTGGTCGGGGACCAAAGACGTCGTCACTCTGCCGGAGTAAAAGGTCGGAGGATATTATTCACCGTTTGAGAAGAATCACTCAACGATTCTTGTTCGTGCGCAGTCCGGGACTGTGGAGCTGTTTGGTCTGGGACCTAGCTTACTTAGCGTTTGACAGTGCAACAAAACTAAGTCACGATGGCGGATTTTTCGGTGAGTAATATTAAAAAATTAAATAATCACAATTATAGCACATGGCAATCGTGTATGGTGTCATACCTAGAGAGCCAAGATTTGTTGGAGTATGTCACCGGAAGTGACGCAACGCCGCCCGCTTCAATAGATGCCACGGCTTTGCGTAAATGGAAGGTGAAAGCTGCGAAAGCCATGTTTGCTATAAAGACATCAATCGAAGATGAGATGATTGAGCATATCCGGAAAGCCACCACGCCGAAGGAAGCATGGGACACATTGGCTAGTCGTTTTTCGAGGAAGAACATTTTGCGCCTGCAAATACTGGAGAATGAGTTGATGTCGCTCACCCAGGGAAATCTATCAATCAGAGATTATTTCACCAAGGTAAAATCTCTGTGTTATGAGATTTCCGAATTAGATCCGGAGTCCAAAATTGGTGAGTCTCGGATGAGAAGAATATTGATACATGGTTTAAAACCCGAGTATCGGAGTTTCACAACAGCGATACAAGGTTGGGCCACACAACCAACCATTGATGAGCTGGAAAATTTATTAGCCGACCAGGAGTCGCTGGCTAAGCAGATGGCAGGCGTAGTTATAAAGTCAGAAGAAGAGGCGTTGTATGCAAGTCAAGCAAGAGGAAAATCAAATAGATATAACAATAAGGGATTCAAAAGACAATATGATGGAAAACAACAAAAGGACGAAGGACAGAGTTACCAAAGAGGGGGAGCTGAAGAGAAGAGACATGATAATAAGAAAAGTAATGATAGACCTCAAGGAGGAGACAAACGCTTTCACAAGCAACAAAATGCTTGCTTCAATTGTGGCAGAAAGGGACATTTTGCAAGAGATTGTAGATTCAAGAAGAGACAAGTTGAAGGAAACGCTGCCACTTCAGATACCCGAGATGACCAAAGTGAAATAGAATGGGATGTCCAAGCATCTTTCTCGGGGTTGAAGTCCGAGCAAGAAAATATTGACACTACTATGGTGAAAGAAGAAGACCAAGTAACTTGTGCAGCAACTATGACAAGTGATATTGGGCGTGTTAACTTTCACAATCTGTGGATCGTTGACTCAGGAGCTGGCAATCATATGACCGGTGATAAAGAAAGACTTCAAAGTATGACAGAATACAAAGGAGGACGTGTTGTCGTAACGGCGGATAACACTAAGCTTCCAATTAGACACATTGGAGAAACAGTGATCACGCCAAACTCAAATTCTCAGCCAGTGATACTGCAAAATGTGATGCATGTTGATGGAATGAAGAAAAATCTCTTGTCAGTATCACAACTCACAGAGTCAGGTAATTATGTATTGTTCAGTCCACAAGATGTGAAGGTTTATCGTGATCTTAGAGTCGTTGGGACTCCAATCCTAGAAGGTGAAAAGAATGAGTCAAGATATGTACCGATCAACCAAAGCAAAGATATGTTGAGAAAACCAGGAAAAATGACACGGCTGATCTATGGCATGCACGTCTGGGACATGTCAGTTATAAGAGACTTAAGGTCATGATGAAAGAGTCTATGCTCAAAGGACTTCCTAAGTTGGAATGTCGGGATGACACGGTTTGCGCTGGATGCCAATATGGAAAAACGCATCAACTCCCATATAAGGAGTCGAGATACCGAGCAAAGACACCACTAGAGTTGATTCATTCAGATGTTTTTGGACCAAGAAAGCGCGTCGATCGGAGGAGCAAAATATATGATCACCTTCATTGATGATTTCTCAAGATATACGTGGGTGGATTTCATGAAGGAGAAATCCCAAGCTTTGGAGAAGTTCAAGGAATTCAAATGTAAAGTAAGCGAGACTTTCCTCAAAGAGTACGTTGTCTACGTACAGATAATGGAGGTGAGTATACATCCACCGAGTTCTCGGAATATCTAAAGCAAAATAATATTCACCGGCAGTTGACTTGTCCGAGAACGCCGCAACAAAACGGGGTAGCTGAAAGAAAGAATCGACATTTAGCTGAGACATGTCGGAGTATGATACATGCAAAGAATGTCCCAGCCCGTTTTTGGGCAGAATGTATGAAGACTGCAGCCCATGTGATCAATCGGCTACCATAAGCAAAGCTTGGATTCATCTCACCATATCAGAAACTCAAAAGAGAGAAACCACTGTGAGTCATTTCAAAGCATTTGGCTGTGTCTGTTACGTATTCGTCCCAGATGAGCTACGAAGCAAATTTGACAAGAAAGCAATCAGATGCATCTTCTTGGGATACGATGAGGAAATAAAAGGATGGAAGTGTTGTGACCCAAGAACGAATCGATGTATGGTGTCAAGAAATGTTGTATTCGATGAAGCATCTTCTTGGTGGTCATCTCAAGATGAGGAGCTTCCTGACTCACCTATTCTAGAAGAGAAAATAAGAGAAAAGACCTGAGAAGAGTTATGCACTCAAAGTAAATGATGATGGCCAAGAGAAATCGGCAGCAACTCAAGAGATGGAATATAGCAGTATCGAAAGTCCAACACCGGAGATGGAGGAAGTTGATCATCATGAACAACAACTTAGGAGATCATCTCGACAGAGGAAACCAAATCCTAAGTATGCTAACATTGCGACAGTTGATGATACTGCAACTATGGAGCCTTCAAGCTATGATGAGGCGTCTAAAAAGGGTGAATGGATCCAGGCGATGAAAGAGGAAATTCAAGCGCTTAAGCAAAACCAGACTTGGGAACTTGTTCCTCTTCCGGAAGGTGTAAAACCAATATCTTGCAAATGGGTTTACAAGGTGAAAACACGACAAGACGGATCCATAGAAAGACATAAAGCTCGATTAGTTGCTCGAGGTTTCTCACAACAATATGGCTTAGACTATGATGAGACGTTTAGCCCGGTGGCGAAGATAACTACAAGATTGAGTCTTCATCGGCCTAGCAACTAGTAAGTCTTGGAAGCTATGGCAGATGGATGTGAAGAACGCCTTCCTACATGGCGAGATCGATCGAGACATATACATGGAGCAACCAAAAGGCTTTGAGAGTATGACTCATCCTAAATCGTGTGCAAGTTAAGAAAGGCGTTATATGGATTGAAACAGCGCCAAGGGCTTGAGCACGGAAAAATTGCGAGTTCTTGACTCATAGTGGATTCTCTATAGCTCCGTCCGACTCAAGTTTGTTCATCAAGTATCAAAATAAAAATTAACAATCGTGTTGGTATATGTTGATGATCTCATCATCACTGGAGATGATGACAAAGAAGTTCAACAAGTCAAGAGAAACTTATCATCCGGTTTCAAATGAAAGAACTTGGAGAGCTTAAGCACTTTCTTGGACTTGAAGTCGAGTACACTAAAGATGGGTTGTTCCTCCGCCAGCGAAGTATGTTAAGGATCCATTAAAGAAGTCTGGAATGATAGACTGCAAGCCTTCTCCAACACCAATTGAAGTCAATGCCAAGTTAAGCTCAAAAGAAGGCATAGAGTTGGATGATCCTACAAGTTATCGACGACTAGTAGGAAGTCTGATATACTTGACATTAACAAGACCAGACATTTCCTTTGCAGTTGGCGTCGCAAGCGGATTTATGCAAAGTCCAAGAAAGCCACATTGGCGATTAGTTCAGAAAATTATGAGGTACGTCAAAGGAACTTATGACTACGGTATTTTCTACCGTAAAGGAGTGCCATGTAGACTTGTTGAATCGTGACGCTTGATTATCTTTGGGATCGTGACACTCTCCGATCAACTACCGTTACGTGTTGATTTTGGTTGCGAGTAATATCTTGGTGTAGCAAAAGACAACCCATCGTATCTCTATCAACTACCGAGGCAGAGTACGGGCAGCCGCCAGTAGCGACTCAAGAAGTCACTTGGCTTGTGCGATTATTGAAGGATTTACACCACCGGCCGACTATGCAGTGGATTTACATTGCGACAATATATCATCACTTCAACTAGCGAGAGAATCCAGATTTCATGCAAGGACCAAGCACATTGAAGTGCACTACCACTTTATTCGAGAGAAGGTTCTTCAAGATGAGATACAGATGATTCACGTGAAGACTGAAGATCAATTAGCAGATATATTCACAAAAGGATTAAGCGGACGCAAGCTCGAGGAATTCAGAAATGCTCTTGGGATGCAAATGAGCTCGTCGTCAAAAGAAAGAAGTCATTGAGGGGGAGTGTTAGAAGTCAATGACTTCTAGATTATTCTACAACTAGTACAAGGGAAAAATCTAGAAATTATTTCCTTAGAGAATAGTCTAGAATTCTAGAAAATACTTAGATAAATATGTAATTCACACTTTGCCTAGAAACATCTAGTGTGTATATTCTCTAGAAGGATCTACTACTTTTTCTAGGATATTCTTACATTTCCTATAAATAGGAGTTGTAACTTAGGCCAACAACACAACACACACAAGTTGTGAAGTGAGTCTCCCACATCAAACACTTTCTAGTTGCTCTCTTCTTGTATTTTTCAAGTGTCCCATTTGTTGTATATTTTGTGTATCAATAAAATATCGAGTTCTATATTTCAAGTGTTTGGACCTACCGCTTACAACACAACAGTAGTTTGATCCCTTTTGTGAGATAAGTGGCCTGGAAAAAAAAAAACATGAATGCTGTTCGTTTTCGTTGTACTGAGTAGGGGGGCACTTCATATACCATTTATAGTGATTCCCTCCAGTTGCTTAATTTTAATTTGTTTGCGAATTCACCAGTAGAATCATCAACATCAATCAATCTAAAAGGCACAAATTTACTTGTTACTGCTAGATATGGTCACTGATAAGCAGTTCCTAGAAAAAAACAATAATCTTCTGAAATGGTAAATACGGTCTCATTTATTCATAAAAGGGGACAAATTATATATATAATCAGGATTGATATATAATGGCCATCGGTTAAATGCGTAATGTTTGATCATACTTGTGCTCGCGCTGCTACAAATTAAGGCCGGCTTTAGAGTGCAGTAGTGACTCCAAGGACACTGACTTCTGCTTCGATGATGCATTTGTCATCTACAAGAAAACCGTTACTCGATGCATTGAAATCAGTGAGTGAAATGAACTTGGGCCAACCATAAGAATTGCTGGTCTTATTGAACCAATGTTTTACTGCAAAAAAAGAAAAATTTAAAAAATATTAATAAATAAAAAATTTCAGTATTGTCGGCAAGATGAATAAATAAGACAACAGAATGCGATACTTGTGTAAAACCGATGATTTCCATTTTGTTGGTCAATCATGCGAATGGTGAACTTTGTATATATCTGAGAAGCAATTGGAAGGCTGGTATGATTAGCCAAATTTAAAAATACAGATATGTGGCTGCCCGCTCCTGCGCCATATCCTTTGGGGTTTAAATCTATTTTCCTGCATATATACAATTTGATGAATTAATTTATATAGTGCTACTACGTGCTGTGGAAGGTGAATACTTTGTATCATCATAAAACAATATATATATATATATATATATATATATATATATATATATATATAATGCTTTGCTTACCATTTGTGACCACCACAGTCAAAGGACATGGAATCATGATAAGCCTTAGTTGCAATACTAGAGAATTTCTCTATTTGCCAAGTATGTTTGTAGCTATTAACATTCTTCGACATTACCAAATGCTCCCCTTTGCCACTGTTATTTTCCTTGCTGACGTATACTTCAGCTCCAAAGACACACATATCATCTACAATATAGCCGTTGGATGGATCTTTAAACTTCTCTAGAGGCATGAATTTGTCGAAACCCCATTCTAACTTCATCTTATGAAAGCGTTTTCCATTTGCATCTGTGTTCATGACAAGCAACTGATTAGTTATCAAAGCATTTCACCTTTCACACAAAGCATGAAATTGTCACTTATTCATAGTTTGATTGAAATAAAGAAAAAAAAACTGTCACCTTTCATATCTTAGACACGAATTAGCCACGTACTCTTAGGTACGATGGAAAAAATCATCCGTGATTTATAGAGTATATATGCCCATTGATTTATAATGCATGCCCATAAGCGCTTACCATGAAGAGTGTAGTAGTTGTTATTGTTCTGGTCAAGTAGAAACACTCTAAAAGATGCATGAACCTCCGACCATAGATAAGGCAAACTGTTCTCCACCACCATTATGTAAACGGAGATGTTATCATTGCCATTTCTGGATTTGTTTCCGTTGGGGTATAAAATCAACTTCCTGAAATAAAGTACTCATATATTACCCTAATTATACGACCGACATGAATATTGGGAATCACATGGGATGAATAAGGGTTCTAAATTAATAAGGAGTACCATTTATACCCTCCAGCTTCAAATTCTCCAGTAGTGTATTTCTCTGTGTTATTTTCCACTAATGATGAAAACCCTTCTAATTTTACTGTATAATGAGTTGGTGGCGTATCAGAATCTGCTCTCAAAAACCCTACAATAATACATGATATCAAACAAATCATAACATTCAGTGAGCAAATATATATGTGTATTTTTCTTTTCTATTCATCAAGAATGTAATCTAAAACATTATCTATTGGATTGATACATGTAAACTTATAGCATCCAATGTTTTAAATGATGTTCTACAGTCTCTCAAAACGAGTCGTTTACTCCCTAAAAAAAAGTCCTATACGACACCGACATGCTGCTGCTGCTATTTTTCCTTTTTTTTTTTTTTAATTAAATAACAAGCCCTTAAATAAAACCAAAAAAGTGGAATAAACCCTAATTACGCTTTTTTGAAACCATAAACATGAACACTAATCATTGTTTAATTTTACCTAAAATATAGACAATAACACTGATTATTTGATGTTGTAAAGGCCAATTCCTAAAGCCATCTGTTCCTGAAAATAAAATTGGAAATAATAGAGAAAGATTCGGTTCTCTATATTGTTGTGTTGGATATTGTGTTCGATATATTATGTTCGGTGGTGTTTTTTTTGAGTTGTATTGTGTTGGATATTGTGTTTTTGGACATCATTGTCTAGTGTCTTACTAGACCTAATAAAATTATTTTTTTGCCACTCAAAAAAAAAAATGGAGAAAGACTCAATACTGCATATATATATATATATATATGACGGTATGAATCTCCACCGTAATCAACAAAAATGAATAATATGATTCAATTCATCCCCATAAGTAACGATGTCGGCCACGATTATAATAGCATGAAAAGCTTCAACAGTTTCAAACAAAAAGGTGTATACAAATTTAATCGTGCATGAGTTACAAGGAAGAAATACACTAATTGTTAGAATTTTATGTGATCCATAATTTCGTTGATTTTAAATCACTAATACAGAATTTATTCAGAAAGAGTACCTGGATCCATTGAAATTGAGACCAACACGCAAAACCCTCTATCTTGCTAATAGCAATAGAAAAACTTTCATATTTATAGATTGTAAATAAGTTTTTTTTTTTTTTTTTTTTTTAGAAAAAAAATAAGTTTTTTTTTTTGGGATAATGAGGAGAAAGGACATAAATAAATGACATGTTTTTGAAACATTGTATAAATGACAAAACTATTTTTTTATAATTTTTCTGTCGCATTTCCCTCAAAAAAAAACAAAAAAAAAAAACCAACACACTTTCTCTCTGATCCATCTTTTTTAAACACTCATATCTTTCAATCTATAACTCTAAATTTGAAAATTCTTTCACCAAAATTTTTATTTTTTCATGCTCTTTATTTTGATATCACATTCAACATATTCCGACGTGATTTCAAAAAATCCGCTGTCGAAATTCACTATTGTACGAAATTCACTGTCGATAATATTCACTGATTTTCAGGATTCATTGGGAAGATACACTGAGTGAATTTCGACAGTGAATCTCACGAAAAACGATGTAATTATATCGAACCAAGTCTCAAAATGAAGATCATCAAAAAATAAAAAATTCAGTGAAATTTTTATCGCGTTTGGATCTCTAGATCAAAAGATATGAGCGTTTAAAAATCGGAGAGGAAAGAGAAAAAAAGAATGGAACAGGAAGCGCGTCCATGGCGTCGGATTTTTATTTTTTATTTTTTTGGTTTGTCCTTCGCGCTTATAAAAATATAAAAGTTGCTATTCTCCCAATACAAAATGCAGAGTTGTCATGTCACTAAAAACATTCTAAAACCTGTCATTATCCCTAATTCTTTTTTTTTTTTTTTTTTTTTCCGGTTAGGGGTTCTACTGGACAAAATAACGAAGGAAAATGTCAAAGAGGACATAAGGGTTAAAAACATGTCAATTAGGACAAATTAGAATAATACTACCCCTAAGTTAAAAACATGTAATAGACTAAAGTAGTCACTTTTTTTTTTCAACAGCTAAGCAATAATTTTTATTACCCAGCAAGATGCTGGAGCCCAAAAAAATTACAATTCAAAACAAGTTACAATCTATTCTGCATCGACACTTCCCAAGTTTGATTTTTCTCAATTGCTTCAAGTTCTTCTATCATTGCTTTCTTCCATTTATCATCTGCTATATATAGCTTCCTGAAAGGAGATAGGGTCCCTTTCAATTGCCATCATTGCATTTAAAGGTTCCTCTTCTTCTAACATAGTGTTTCTGTCTCATAATCATCAAACCAGTGGTGGTCTTCTCTCTCTTGCACCCCTCCCTTGATTGAAGCTACTGTGTATTTCCTTGAGAATTTGGCTCAACTGCAGGTGAAGGTGGTGGGTTTGGGAGTTGAGGGTGTTGAGCAGGCTTGGCAGCTTGGGCCAAACAGCTTTCATCTTCTTCTTCTGGCCATTCCAATATGTCTTGTTTGATTTCTTCCTCAGTTTTCCCCCAATCATAACTCTCCTCTTCCTCAAACACAACATCCCTGCTGATTATGATCTTCTTTGAGGCAGGATCATACAATCTCCAAGCTTTGGATTCATCACTGACTCCTAACAGCACACATATTTTACTTTTGTCATCTAATTTACTTCTTTTTTGATCTGGCACATGAACATGTGCTACACATCCAAAGATTCTAAAGTAGTCCACCATTGGTTTCTTTCCACTCCATGCTTCTTCTGGAGTCTTCTCTGCAAGTGCTGATGTAAGGGATCTGTTTTGGACATGTACACACCATCTGACAGCTTCTGGCCAAAAAACTTTGGGAACCTGTTTCTCGGTTAACATAGAACGAACTGCCTCCATTATTGTTCTATTTTTCCTCTTAGCTACACCATTTTGTTGAGGGGTGTAGGCTGCTGTCAATTGTCTGTTAACACCTTGAGATGTACAGAAATCCCTAAACTCATCTGAGTTATATTCACCCCTCTATCTGTCCTTAGACCAGTTAGGTAAGCACCAATTTCTTTCTCAACAAGAATCTTATAATTCTTAAAAGTAGGGAGAGCTTCTGACTTTTCATGCAAGAAATATACCCATGTTTTCCTAGTAAAGTCATCAATAAAGCTTAACACATACCTTTTGTTGCTATTAGAAGCTGGTTGAATAGGCCCACAAATGTCTGAATGCACTAGCTAGAGTGGTTGGAATGCCTTCCACAAGCTTTTCTTTGGTATAGTCCCCCTATGTTGTTTGCCTATCAAGCGGGTGTGGTCTGATTTTCTTTGGAGCCTTCAGAATAGGCAGGCCATCCACTAGTTTCTTATATCCAAGAGTACTCAGCCCTTTGTAATTAAGATGGCCAAATCTGCAGTGCCATAAGTGAGTCTCTTGTTCTGATGTAGCTTCGGCTTGTAAACACATAGTGGTCTGGGGTGTCATAGAAGCTGTTAAGATAAACATCCTGTTCCTACTCATGGTAGTCTCCATAATGACTCCTTTCTCTGGATGAAATACTTTGCAACTTCCATTTTGAATCAAAATGGCTAGTCCTTTTTCTTGGAGTTGTCCCATACTTAACAAATTATTCTTAAGCTCGGGGACGTAATACACATCTGAAATTAGTTAAATTATGCCATTTAGTCTTACTCTGATGCTTCCTCTTGCTGTCACAGACATCCTGGTGTTATTTCCAAGCTTCACTGTTCGATTGAGATTGTCCTCCAGGTTGCCTGCAAACCATCCCTTGTTTCCAGTCATATGGTTACTGCAGCCTGAGTCTAGGTACCATGCTTCTTCATCCTTGAGTGGAATTGGTTCTTCATATGCCATTAAAAGAAGTTCCTCCTCTTCTTCCATCTCAACATAATTCTTGTCCCAATCTGGACATTCATATTGAAAATGCCCCAGTTTGTGACACTTATAACATTCAATGGTGGCTTTGTTTAGAGTTTGTCTCCCTCTACCCCTGCCACGTCCTCCTCTAGAAGATCCACGACCCCTACCTCTGCTGAAACCCTCATCTGAGCCTACTTTCAGAGCATGTTCCTCTTCTAGATGCCCCTGCATCCTCTGCTCATGAACCAACAAACTCCCATGGACCTCATCAATAGTCAAAGCACTGAGGTCGTTTGATTCTTCAATAGAGCAGACCACATAATTGTACTTAGATGTTAGAGACCTAAGTATCTTACTTACCACTGTACTTTGCACCATTGTTTCACCATTTGCCTTCATCTTATTGACAATTTGGAGTGTGCGTCCCAAAAAGGTGTCCACCTTTTCTCCTTCCTTCATAGCAAGAAGCTCGAACTCTCTCCTCAGGGCTTGAAGTTGTGCCCTTTTCACCTTTGTGGAGCCCTGATATTTTTGTTTCATTAATTCCCAAATGGCCTTTGAAGATCCCTTATCAAGTATTGTTTCCAGAATCTCTCGGTCAATTGCTTGAAACAAGAAATTCTTAGCTTGGCCTCCTCTACTAGCTTCCTTTGTGCTTCACTTGTTGTTCCTGTTCCAGTGGCTGCTGCAGGAATCCCCTTGTCCACCAGGTTCCACATCTCCCTGCTTCTAAGGAAATTCTCCATGGTCATGGCTCAATGATCATAGTGGCCATCGAACCTAGGAATGGACGGTTGCACAAATTTTTACTCGTTGACATTCTCACAAACGCTCGTGTTTAATGTTGTTCTAGCTCCGATACCAAATGTAAAATATCGATTACTAAAACAAAGATGAAGGAATGTATTTTATTCATTAAGCAAAAGTCTATAAATAGCCAAAAAAAAAAAAACAGCAACAAACCAGAAGCAAAACAGAAAAGCACTTTTGTAGCACAACACGTGCAAAGTGCCAAACAGAAAAAAGACTAAGTCCTTGTTCCTAAAGAATAGGACATTATTAACAGCAAGAAGACTAAATCAAACTACTTAATTAATTCACAAACTAAGTACTAACAGGAGGAGCAGCTAGACTCTGCAATAAACCACTTCTCACCAAAATCTCATCCTCAGCATTAGAATGATACTATTTCATAACAGGAAGTAATTGTTGATGTTCTTTTTCCTTTCGTTTTTTAATTTATGTGACACACATTACGGGACCGATAATATAGGCCTTTTAAGGATTTTTATTTACATTGAAGAAGAATGTACGCACTAGATATTTGTATACAACTTATTCCACTACTACATTTGTCCCAAAATATAATTTCATTTTGAGTTTTCATATAATTTAGGAAAGTGGTTAAGCGATATTAATATTAATGTTAAAAGTAAAGAATACCCTTTGACTGTCATTAATACAACAATTATAAAGTAAATAAAAGTTGTAGATATATAAGAAATCAAGGTAATTAGAAGAAAAATATAATAAATTCTCGGGGGAAGAGGTCACAAAGACAAAAAAATTAATAAATTTAGTGCGGAAGGATGAAAAGTAACATTTTCATTATTATAAAGGACAAAAATCACAATTGTTACTTTAAAATTGTTACTTTGTGTTTCACAATTATTACTTCATATTTACTTTATTCCACATTTGTTACTTCATAATTGTTACTTTTGTCCTAATTAAATTACAGTGTCCTTCTATCCCGATTTTTTGATAATTTTGTCCTTCTGGAAAAAAATCTATAAATTCTCCATTGATATTCAAAGTTGATTAATATTATAGGAAAAATCTAAAAAGGTAAACATATTTACATTTTGGACGGAAGTAGATGCTTTATCATCATTGATTAATATGTAGACACTGTTGATTGTTATGGTCCCAACACAATCAATTGGTATTGATAGTGCTGTGAAAAATGTGCATAAGTATGTTGAAAAAAATGTATAAATGTCATAAGTTCAATTTTAAAAAAGTTCCCTTCAATTTTTTTATTTAAAAGTTTAAAATAGGACTTGACTATCATTATTCATTAATATAATGAGTGATGGAGGTGATTTAATTAATTAACAATAAAACTTTGTGTATGTTGAGAGAGAAAATAATTAACACATTGGTCTCATAATATCTAAATTACGTACCATGTCATTTTCATTAATTAATGCAATAATTATAAATTAATAAAATAATGTTTAAAAAAATATTACTTCTTCCTTTCCAAAATAACTGAGACATTTTTCAAAAATTTAATCCCAAAATAATTGAGGCTGAACAGTTTTCAAAGCAGCATTTATTGCTAATTTTTCTATTTTACCCTTATTTAATACTAGGTATACCAAAGAATGGAGAATTGGGGATAATTAAGGACACCTTTTGGAATATATTTGAATAACATAACAACTATATATTTTATTATAGGAAGAAGACAACTTGTATATTTTTTATAGCGCGAAGGAAAAAAAATAAATATATATATATATATATATATATATATATATATATATATATATATATATATATATATATATATATATATATATATATATATATATATATATATATATATATATTGTAACATCCCGAATTTTTAAGGAGGGTAAAATTGTAAATGAGTTTTAATTTATTTAAAACCTATTTATGGTTGACCTAACTAATTAAATAATTAAAAGAAATTTAATTATTAAAAATGGATTAATTAATAGTATTTAAAAGAAACAACCACAGTATTCTCTCATGATGTGGTTCCGGCAATTCAAAAGAAAAGAAGCAAGCCGATGGCAAGAACACAAAGAAAAAAAAAAAAAAAAAAAAGAGTTCGGTCATTTGTTTTCCCAATTCGGTATTCAACGGTTGATTTTCGGTGCAGACCATGGTGGAAGAAATTGATCACCGCGAGGAGGAGAACGCTCCGATACCAACCGTTCCTATTTTCGGTAAGTTTTCCTTTCTAGCCTAATCTAGATCTATTCGTTCTTGAGAAAATCTGAGCTTTGGTGAATTAGAAGGTTGCCTAATCGTAGTGTAATGGTCAATTATCGTAGGTGATTCGTAGAAAATGTTGGAATCAATGGTTGAAGCTTTTTACTATCTGTTTTGCTTTCGAGTTCGTTTTCGAAATACCAAAGGTAAGGGGGTGTTCTTAAACGGAATTTGAGTATTCAATCGTATTTTTGTCGATTCCTTATTGTTATTTTATTTTATTTGATGTTGCCGATGGAACCAGCCCATAAGAAATAGGACCTAATTTCTTATTACTGTTGATGATGTATGCTGTGAGCCATAGAAAGAAGAAGTATAATAAATAAATAAAAAGAAAAAAAGAAAAAAGAGGAGAACATGTACTGATCCTTTCGAATGGTGAAGGAAGAAAAAGTGTTATAATAATATGAAAAAAATATATTAATGAATTCTTTCTCAGGCATTGGGTTTACTAGCCAAAGAATGAAAAAGGTACATTAGTTCGGAAGTTTGTGAAAAAAAAAAAAAAGGAAGAAACAGAATAATAAAAAAAAAGGACAGCTTTGCTCCTTTTATTTTCGTTCCAGATAGAAATAATAATTATTATAATTATTTATGTTCTTAATATTATTTAATGTTTTTTTTTGAAAGAATATTATTTAATGTTATAATATTAACCTTGTTTAAATATTAACGTGTGTACAATGTGTTATTGTTTGGTATGTATGTCTTTATGAGATATTATATGTTAATTTTGCAATGTCTAATATCGACTTACAGTAGCGGCAGTTCGCACCACAACCGGTGAGGCCTCTGGGGAGAAGGTAGGAGCATCGGAAGGCGTTGTTTAGGCCTTGTGGGACATTGACTTAGTAGTCATTGATCCTTTTACAATATGCTAGGTACTGTAGTTAGAATGTCTAGGACTAGAAGTCCTTAGGAAGCCTGTTTATGTGAATGAATCAGGTGGTTAGAACGTAACTCGTAAATACATATGTGGTTGTCTAAAAGCTAAAACATCATTATCATTGGTGAGGCACGTCTATTCTTCTTAGCATGGGACTATTACACTCCTCTACTTGGTCTGATGCCAAGGGACGCGTGTGACTCCCACACGGGGACCTAAGCCCGTGCCCTCGAGGTGCTTACCGTGTTGCGGTGCAGTTGTTCACCGTGCGCAGTGTCCTTTGATATTGACGTAACAAACTTACTTGTGCAAGGATGTACTATGTGATCTAGTAGAGGGAGAGTGTGATCTCAATTACAACGTATGTGGTAATGATTGTAGACGATGCCATGTTTTATGTATATGCTTTTTTGCGACTTATTGTACCGTTTCTTCTACCCCTTACTAAGTACGTATGTACTTACCCCCTCTTCTCTCTTGTCCCCACCCCGAGAAGGTGGTGTTTTTGTAGGTCGTTTTCGAGGCCACTGAGGAGTGACCCGGAGATGATGCAGATAAAGTTTATTGTTCTTTATTTTCCATTGTAATTTGGTATAGATTCTCTTAATCTCTGTAATGATAGAAATCAGTGAGTTGACTTTGTGGATACCAATATGTATGGGTTAATTGTATTTGATGGTTATAGAAAAGCCTTTTGATGTTGTACTAAATGCAGCCTGTGTTACCTTCGGTCATTTAGTAGTGTTTTAATTACCCGAGTCAGTCGTTTTACTTTCCGTTTGTTCTCTGATGTTTGACTACGTAAGGCTTATGTATATAATTAGATTAAATTTTAATTATATGCGTAACGGGCGTTTTTTCCCGGATAAGGACTCGGCATCCGGGACAGGGCGTCACACACACACACACACACACACATATATATATATATATATATATATATATATATATATATATATATATATATATATATATATATATATAAAAACCATGCGCATAGTCGTGGGAACTTTTTCCCGGAAACTTTTTTTATATTTTTTTTTTCTCTTTTCTCCCCGATTTTCAAACGATCATATCTTTTGATCTAAATATTCAAACGCGATAAAAATTCCACTGAATTTTTTTTGATGCTCTTCGTTTTAGCAAATTCTGAAATCATGTCGGAATATGTTGAATGTGGGCTCAAAATAAAGAGCATGAAAAAATAAAAAATTTGGTGAAAGAATTTTTAAATTTGGAGTTGTAGATTGAAAGATATTAGTGTTTAAAAAAAAATAGATTAGAGAGAAATTGTGTTGAGTTTTTCTTTTTAGAAAACCTGCGCCAGAAAAATAATAAAATTAAAGAAAAACTTTGTTTTTTATGCAAAAGTTTCAAAAAACCGTCATTCTCTCTAATTGATGAAATGTTTAACTAAAAAGAAACTGCATTAATTGTGTCATAGAGATTTTTTAGTCATTGCATCCTTAAAGTGATAGCATTAAATCGCATTCTTAATAAGCGTGTTTTTTGACAAACTGCCTCGGATATTTCGGGACGGAGGTGAACTCTCTCGCTTTTATTTCACCATGTCGTAGTTGTAAAAACACATATATTAAGGAGAGTACGCAGTTAATGCTTTGACTTAACATCAAAATGACAATGTTGTTTTTAATATAATTAATGCAATGTTGTTTTCAATATCTCATCCCTTAAGAAATAAGTGTAGATGTAGAAAAATACAATGAATAATGCGAATGTAACATCAAAATGACAATAGCACCCCTTAAATATAATTAATGCAATGTTGTTTTCAATATCTCATCCCTTAAGAAATAAGTGTAGATGTTGAAAAATACAATGAATAATGCGAATGTAACTACGACAGGTAAAAAGAAATTTTTATTTTTAACAACTATGACAATTAAATAGAAACGGAGGAAGTACGAAATAAAGGAATATGTAGAAAACGGTAATAAATGATCTTATTTCTTGAACTGTGAAAAAATTACCACAGAGTTGATCATATTTGCTGATCAGACTGGTGTTGGATTCTACAACGGCGGCCTTTAGAGTGCATTAGTGAGACCATGGATAGCGACTTCTGCTTCGATGATGCAGCTGTCGTTTACCAGAAATCCCTTACTCGTTTTATTGAAATCAGTGTGCGAAATAAAATCTTGACTGCCATAAGCAGATTGGGATGCGGTGAACCAGTTTTCTACTGCCAAAAAGAAAAACAAATCAAAAAATAACCTTTTAGTAAATTGACTATTCATACAGGCAAGGGGTATGTATGATAAAAGAAGAAAACAGAACGCAAAATATATACATTCATTGTCGGAGTGATGTTTGGCATGAATTTGGTCAATCATACGTAAGGTGTACTTCACATATATCTTCGCAGCAGTTGGGAGGCTGTCAGGATTAGCCAAAGATAAAAACAAAGATATGTGGTTGCCTTTTCCGGAGCCGTTGCCCTCGGGGTATAACAGTATTTTCCTGCATGCCAGAACCATGTCTGTGTTATGGAAGGAAGGACACCATGTGTGAACTGAATACATAAATATAAAGGTTGAGCACCAATTGTGGTTACTAATTTGCATGACCCATTTCTGGTTACTAATTTGTATGTTCACAAAACAATAAATAATATAAGAGTAGTGATAACGCCATTAATAAAATGGGCCACAACAAAATGGTCATTTTATATTATACACAACACACTTTGAGGCTATTGATTTTGATGTGGGGACCTATTGAATCATATAAGTCAGGAAAAATCAAATGGTTTAAAAGTTTGTTGTGTACATTTTTGTTGTGTACATTTTTGTTGTGCACTAACATTTCTCAATAAAATGCATTGCTTACCATTTATGATTACCACAGTTAAATGGCACGGACTTGTGAACATTCATGGTTGCGATACTAGAGAAATTCTCGATTTTCCAGGTATGTTTGTAGCTATTAGCATTCTTCTCCATTACCAAACGCTCCCCTACACAAGTTTCCTTGTAGACGTGTATTTCAGCTCCAAAGACACATGTATCATTTACGAGATAGCCGTTGGGTGGATCATTGAACTTCTCCAGAGGCATGAATTGATCGAAACCCCATTCCAACTTCATTTTATGAAAACGTCTTCCATTTGCAACTGTGTTCATGACGAGCAACTTATTATCAGACATTTCATTTTGGAAATTAGTAAATCGATCGGTGAACACGTACCTTGTAGAGTGTAGTAGTTGTCTTTGTTCTGGTCGAGGAGGAAAACTCTAAAAATTGCATGAACATTCGACCATAGATGAGGTAGACTACTCTTTGACACCTTTAGATAAACGGAGATGTTATCGTTTTCATCTTTGGATTTGCTTTTGTTTGGATATAAAATCAACTTCCTGTAATTACATATTCATATTAACCGAGGGATGCAAGAGCGCTATGAGGTGAACTGATGTAGCCACACGCTGCCACGCACACACACATATATATATATATATGAGAGGGAAATGATATGTTAACTTCCTAATCAGGGCCGTCCCTAATATAAGGCACCCTAGATTTTGGCCTTAGGCACCTTGCCCTTCACCCCCTCTTCAAGTTGTGCAGTTTTATAAAACAAAAATTAACATAGGTCAATTTTCTTTTGAAGACATAGACATCATGACACACTCTTATAGTTTAGTTTATGTACAAATCCAACGATGATAGCTTATTTCTAAAATACCAATAATACATATTTACTATAAAAAAATACAAATAATACTAATACAAATACATATAATTTCTTGACTAGTATATTAAAAAGGCATTAAATGGTTAATGTCACAATGATGTGACACTATCAACTTCATGATCCCGATATAACATACGTAATTAAATTCAAAAAGATCACATATAAGCATAAATGATGCAACATGTGTGAAAAAATATATATTGGATTTATGATTTTTATTATTATATATTATATTTAATAATCAGCATAGCCTGACCGACCAACCGGTCAACCGAGAAAGAGTATTGTCCGATCAATCGGGCTTAGGCTCCCTCTAGTATAGGGTCGGCCATGCATGTTCCCAATTAAACTCTATGTATCGCTTCCTACAATTTTCACCATTGATCTAAATGTATGCACATCGATAAATATATATAGATCCGACCATGAAACTCTAAATGAATTTAGATTTTAAGACACATGGAATACGTGGGATGATGTCACGAAGATGTCTATGTAGGGAATACCATTTATACCCTCCAGCTTCAAATTTTGAAGATTTGTATTTCTCTACATGATTTTGCAGTAATAAAGAAAACCCTTCTAGTTTGACCGCATAATGAGCGGGTGGCGTATCCGAAACTGTTCTGATAAACCCTGCAATACAATTGATATGAAAAACAAATTTAAGTATTCTGTTTATTCTATAACGTTATATAAACCATTATATATTGTATTGATAGATATAACTTTTGATAAATAATCGCCATATATGAAAACAATAGGGTACTTTACCTTTTTCATCACATGAGCTTATAAGATCTGCTGCCATTGCACACTTGATGAACCCGGAAAAAAAATAAAAATAAAAGGGAGATACTGTACAAGTTATAATAATCGAATGTGATATTTAAAAATGTTTCAAAAAAAAATGTGATATTTAAAAGCAGCCCAAAAAATAAAAAATAATTCTTTGCTCGACAGAAATAAGGTCGTGTATTAATATTGAATGATTTTGATTGATTTCAAATGATAGATTAGATCCGTCAAAATATATATATATATATATATCTATATATATATAAACGAGAATATACACATGCCAAAATTTAAAAAGTTCTAAAACCAAAATCAATGACAATTATTTTTTTTTTACACAAAATGAATAAAACTAGGGGAAATTCGATTTATACCTATTTTTTGAAAATTTATCCAAATCTACAGTGCTTTCAAATTCAAAATCTCTCTCTATCCCTCGCTTTAAAGTGAACGAACTCGCCATTTTTAGCGAAATCGCCCATTTTTCGCCTTTTTCCGCGCCAACCGCTGTCCGTCCCGCCACTTACCGCCCCCCGCTTGTCGGTCTCGCCATCGCGTGGTGGCGAGCTCTCTCCACTTCTCGCTCATTTTTTGAAATCTCGCCCATTTTCTGAAAATTACTTTAAGTGTCACATATGGACTTAAAGTCTCTTAAATACTCATCAACCGATCTGCTTCCTTTCTTTCCCATCAGCATATTTTTCGAATTGCGTTCCTTCTCCACAGTATGTGGAAGCAATTGCCTGTCCAGGGATGCCCACACTTTGTAGGCCGTGGCTTCTTCTTCATGAACAAGGCTGATAACTTCCTCCTTGATGGTTCCCAGAAGCCACGAAGTCAGGAATCCCTCATTGACAATCCATGGATGGTATGCAGGATTAATTTCTTCGTTAGCAGCATTCTTGATCTTTTTCTGTAGGTGTATCATCTGTAGCAACATGATGATAAAGCTTCAGTTGTTTGTTGAGTCTTATGAAGAGAATTAAACAGTTTTTTTACGTTGTGTTTTTGTTTTTGGTTTTGGTTTTTTTTGATTGTGTTGTTGTAATAATCAGTTCAGTGGCTGGGATTTTGATTCTGAAAATTACTTTAAATTCCGAAATTTACCTTCAAATCGTTTTGGAAAAACTGAAAGTATGCTTCCAATCTCTATGAACCTTCGAATTGTTCTCCACACTTACAATGGATCGAGGGAGAAAATGGATGGAGTAAGGCGAAATTTTGTTTCTTTTTCTTATGAGAGGGTAGAAATCTGAAAAATTCATGTGAAATGGGGCAAACCCGACACTTAAAGTAATTTTCAGAAAATGGGCGAGATTTCAAAAAATGGGCGAGAAGTGGTGAGCTCGCCACCACGTGTGGCGAGACCGACGGCGCGGGGGCGGTAAGTGGGCGGGACGGACAGCGGTTGGGCCGGGAAAAGGGCGAAAAATGGGAGATTTCGCCTAAAAATGGGCGAGTTTGTTCACTTTAAGGCGGGGATAGAGAGAGATTTTGAATTTGAGGGTGTAGATTTGGATAAATTTTCAAAAAAGTGATAAATCGAATTTCCCATAAAACTATTCTAGATAACTATCAATCAAATGATTTTATGTTTCTATGTTTTTTCAAAAAAAATAAAAACTGATTCTATATTGTTATAAAATATTTTTGCATTTCTGATAGGTGCTTAGCACGTCTTCTATTCTAAGGAAATAATATAATCAAATATTTAATTCCTAGAATCAGTTAAATAAGAAAATAATGTAATCAAATATTTAAAAATAAAAACTAATAAATATTTCATATCTCCCATAGAGATTTTCACAAATAGGCGAAACTGCCTATCTATAGCGGTGAAACCGCACATCATGGGCGGGCTGAGGGGCGGAGATGGGCGAAACCGCTCATCTATGGGCGGGTTAAAGGGCGTAACCGCCCATTTATGGGCGAAATCGTTCATCTAAAGGTGGGGATCGATAGTCTGCGTTTTTTAACTTTGAAGGTGTAGATTTCAATTTTATTTTCAAAAAAAAAGGTATTAATCGAATTTTCCCATATATCTATCTCTAACCTATATCTAAACTCAAATAATTATCAATTGCAAAATAAAAAATAAAAAAAATAACGCTATATAAATCGTTCAAAATCAAACAGAGATTGAGGATATATCCATTGTCAGATGTCAACCCAGTATATATCCTATTACCCCATAAATCATAGGTTTGAACGTTATCACAATAAAATACAATCGGAAAAAATAATTATCTATCAAAAAATAAATAAATCAGAATGAACAGAAAGAGTTAATCATGCGGCATGATTAGAGGAAATTTATTTTTTAAATATTTGGTTAACATTAGTTTCTTATTTAAATGATTCTAGTAATTATTATGATTAGCTACCTTATCCAGAAGACAATAGATTTAATTTGATGAGTTACCTAATTAAGGTTAAGATTTTATAGAATATAGTTGTGTATATAGTAACATATTCAGGGCTAGAAGGGATTTCGGATACAATTCCGGTTCGAACTCCGGTAACACATATTCAGGGCTTGAAGGAATTTTATAGAATATAGTTGTGTATATAGTAACATATTCACATTCATACCCGAGATTCCTAATAATGTGAGAGATGATGACATGTCCGTACTCTAATTTATGAAGCCACAATAAGTTATAATTCAATACCAATGTTTTTATAGTGGTTCAAGTTCACTATGTCATTACATTCTCTATCAATCACATAATTTAGAATGAGTAAATTTTTTTCCAAGCATGTGAAATTAACAACAACAAAAAAAAAGAAATTAATTCTGATTCGTTCCGGACCACCTAAGTTATACAAGTGGCCGGACTACTATAAAGTTTACCAATCTCATAATTTACAATGGAGTATAAGTTAATTGGTTTTTTTTTTTTTTTTTTTTTTTTTTTTTCTTGATTGAAAATGACATAAGTTGATGTTAACGTTAATATATATTATTCACTTAACGTATCTATCAAGTTGACTAGATTCTCACACAAACCATATAAGTTTGACCTATAATTTTAATAATATATAAGGGAATTGATTTATATCGGACCCCACATGAATGTTCTATAATGGTGTTATGCGGAGTGAGCGGTGACGTTGTTACATTATATTCAAAATCTTTAACGTGGTTGACAACATGAGTCACATGACATCGGCCATGCAGTAAATAATGTGGACATTTTTGAAGGTTTCGTGTTTGAATCTCAATACTGTGATAATCAATTCGAAGATTTTGGTTTTGAATCCTAATAAAATCAAAATTGTGTGCGCGTGTGTATCTTTCGTATCCGTAAAAAAAACAATTAATTATCTTTTCTTTATTAAAGTAAAAGCCATTGTAAAAAATACAAAATAAAATGATATATATGAAGTGTGTTTTCGTGATAATAATAGAGTTAGATTCTCAACACACCTCCAATAAAAAATCCCCGTCTTCTCGAAAAAAGAATCCATCATAATCTTTTCTATTTTATGGTTAAAATTCATCACAATTAATAATATATAGTGTATGTTTTGTCATTCTTTATGCCATATGGTAACTCGTTTAATTAATTGATATACTACAATTTAATCATAAAATCAATTCTAAATGCTACTAGATTATAGTCCCACCAAATCTTTAAGATCAAAGATTACTTCACAACTAAAAGTGATCAGTCCGTCTTATTTTTTGGCTTCACATGAAATAAAAATAAAAAAATGGACCCCGATATATGCAAGGAGTAAGCGAAGCAAAAGTGTAAAGTTTTACGATGGGAACGTTTAATTTATTTTTTTAGGGTAAAACTTTTATTTTCATCCTAATTAAATAAAAACAATTCGACTGGTACAATGATAATTAGACTTTAAAAAAATCGATTTTCCGAAAATCGACCATCACACCTTTAATATTATGAGATTATTTGTTGTGATACATGTTGTCGCACAACGTTACCGCATATATCATTTTCATAAAATAATATATTGAAAACAAAAACAATAAGTTTATATCATTTCGTTTACATAAAATATGCATAATTCACAATCCCCAAGCAAGGTGTTTCTTGCTTATTAGGTTTTTACATTTTTTTTTTAAATCTAAAATACGTGGTTCATATCATTTTACAAATCTTTTATATAGAAGAAATGGGATAGATGTATCATTATCAATTGAAAAAAGAGCCGAGAATGATATATCTACTTCATTCATCTTATATCAAGATAAGTAAACTAATCCGAACCACACGTTTTAAATAAATAAAAAAACTAAAAACCAAAACAATCTAGAAAAGCTCGTATTTGATCGTGAATCATGTATCTTCTATGTACATAAACTAAATAACATAAACTTATCATTATTGAAAAAAATGAAAGAACATGTTTGATCCTCGAATTATGATCTTTTACGTAAAGTAAATAATGCACTTATCACTATGAAAAGATGAGCACGTAGCCTAGAAAGTACAAAAGGCAGGTTACCAGCACAACTACGTACATACATATATATATAAACAAAGAGACATATGACCAAACTTTAAAAAATGATAAAAATCACTACCAATCCAACGTATATTTGACTGTCTTACTATGCCGGCCTCACTCTTTTCTCACTTAAACTAATAGACCAAATCATTTGCTTACCCACGTATCTAAATCCAACACTTTATTTTTCTTTTTTTCCCCCACTTTATGCTGCTTATAACAACACCCATTGATCAAATTGAAAAGTAAAATGCAGTTTTAGTCCAAAAATTTCAACAATGCTTAAAGGGTTTGGAGCATTATTTGATAACAATGCCATTGACTTCATTCAACCACATGAGCAATGGGATCACTACACTCCTAACAATCTTCTTGATGTTCTTGATGATCAGCCTTCCCAAGAAATAATGGGTTGTTTTCAAAACGATCTTGATTACGAAATAAGTGATCAATACAACCGACCGAAGAAAACTGCAAGAGTTGAAAGCAACAATCCAAGATGGTGCCATGACGAAGAACTTGGGAATGCAGAGGAGGAGGGAGAGAAGGAGGAGGATGAAAGGGTTAGTTTGATGACATTACTAATGGAAAGTGCCGTGGCGATATCGAACGATGATCTAAACGAAGCGAATCGAAGGTTGATAGAGCTAAATCAAATGGTGAGCCCGTATGCATCCTCCTGTGCGGAAAGAGTGGTGGCTTATTTTGCTAAGGCCATGTCTAGTAGGGTGATGAACTCATGGCTTGGGAGCTTTTCGGCTCTTATGGTTAGTCGTCATAAGGCCGTGGCGATGCATTCGTGTTTTCAAGCATTTAATAATGTTGCGCCTTTCATAAAGTTCGCGCATTTCACTTCGAACCAAGCTATACTCGAATCGTTTCATAGGTTCGATAGAGTGCATATAATTGATCTTGATATTATGCAAGGCCTTCAATGGCCGGCTTTGTTTCATATACTCGCTACTCGAATAGAAGGGCCTCCTCACGTTCGAATGACCGGGTTCGGGAAATCGATCGAGCTTTTAATCGACACAGGAAAACAACTGTCTAATTTCGCAAAACGGCTCGGGATGTCCTTCGAATTTTATCCTATTCATGGTAAGAGATTCGGAGATATGGAAGACCCTATATCCGAGCTAAAAATCCAGAAACACGAAGCCGTTGCGGTGCATTGGTATCAACATTGTTTATACGATTCCATAGGACCTAATTATAAAGCAATGAGACTCCTTCAAGAAATATCCCCTAAAGTGATAACCCTTGTGGAGCAAGAAATCGCACACCGCGGCTCGTTTCTAGACCGTTTCGTCAGCTCTCTTCACTTCTACTCCACTATTTTCGACTCCCTTGGAGCCCACTTGGCGAACGATGACCCGAACCGCCACCGGGTCGAACATGGTCTTCTTTATAGGGAGATTCATAACATATTGGCGATAGGTGGGCCGGCTCGAAGCGGAGAGGAGAAGTTCATGATGCAGTGGAGAAACGAGCTGTTGAAAAACGGGTTTGTGCAGCTACCAATGAGTACAAATTCCATGGCGCAAGCACAGCTTATACTTAACATGTTCCCTCCACCTTATGGGTATAGCCTTGTGCAAGGTGATGGAACGTTAAGGCTCGGGTGGAAACATACTAGCTTGTATTCTATTTCGGCATGGACTTCCAGGCCACCAGCTTTCTGATTCTAAGCAGAGTTTGTTAACGAGCAGCCGAGTCGAGTATATGTTATTCAAAATTGTGCTCATTTAGATATAAATTTGTTCGTTATCATTCGTTCGAATAACGAATAAAAAAATTATGTTCAAGTTTGATTCGTTTTGATTACAAGTTTGTTCATGATCGTTTATTAACGATAATTTGTTTAGCAACTGTGTAGTATAATTAGCTAGTCAAACAAGAAAGGGTTTAGGCAAAAAAAATTATCCTGATTAATTTGTACTTATCCTGAATAATGATTATGCCGCAACATTCGTCAACAACATTTGTCCACAATAAAGTTTTCTACCATTGATTATGATGTGGGTTTTATTGATTCAAATGGGTCTCAAAAAAATCAAGGGTAGAAAATATTGTTGTGGCATAATCATTAATTGTTCATGGGAAATTAAACGGTAATTCATACGGTCTAGGACATGCACACAAAATCATGATTATACATTCAAGTGGTAACTAAGTTTTGGCAATACATAATGTTGATCATATATATATGGTGACTCGTGTTCCGGGCTCATATCCTTTAGAGGCTTAGAGCGCAGTAGAAACCCCACGGACAGTGACTTCGATCTGCTTCGATTACGCATTTGTCTCCAATATATATAAGAAAGCCGTTACTCGATGCATTGAAATTAGTGAGTGAAATGAACTTTGGCAACCATAAGAAGGTTTGGACTAGGTTGCACGGACACGGACACATGGACACGGATACGCGGATACGGACACCGGGATACGGAAGTGACTGTTGTCACTAGAGCTTTCCAAATCTTTAGTGACTGTTGTCACAATAAAGCACTAAATGTGACAATACTATTGTCACGAAAGACTCCAGAATTCATCAGTGTATGGTTTCTCTCACCGAAGGGTAGAAACACATTTTTTCTTCAATGACAAACACTTTGTCACTAGAAGTCATCTTTAGTGACTGTTGTCACTAAAGCTTTCCTGATCTTTAGTAACTGTTGTCACTATATCTTCTTGATAAATGAATAACTATCATTTCATTTCATGATGACTAATCAGATTTTGGATATGGATTCTGGAATGAATTATCAGATTCTGGAATCGAATTCTGATGACTAAAACTTCTAATCAACTCTAAGCGATGTCCATTATTTTTTAGAACAAGAAATAATCTAAAGCTTTAACAATATATAATGTCAAAAACAAGATCCAAAATTACCTTCTACACCCTCAGAATTAGCCAGAGGTTGTTCAAAATCTTAAGCCTCATCGTCATCATCAACTTCAGCTTCTACAAAGTATTGGCAATAGTTAGACATAATTGGCAAATAGGCATTTTGTGAAGTTGACCCTTCTGGGTTCCCAAAAGGTTTCATAGTGAAAACTTTACATTTTCACCTATCTTAGCTTCTCACAGATGTGCATTATTTTTCAATACATACAAGAAACCAGGTTGAACTCTAAGCGATGTCCATTATATCTTAACTTCTCACAGATGTCCATGATTTTTTAGAACAAACAAGAAATAGTATACATCTAAAGCTTTAACAATATATAATGTCAAAAACAAGATCCAAAATTACCTTCTTCACCCTCAGCCTCATCGTCATGAACTTCATCTTCTACAAAGTATTGGCAACAGTTAGACATAATTGGCAAATGTAATGAAGATTCAAAGATGTTTAAGGAGATCACTGAAAAGAGAAGGATCCCTGATGATCCCAGATCTAGGGAGAAGAGTCCTTGGTGAAAGCATTGTAAGAAGCAAGACAAAGAAGCCTGGCCGATTGGAAACCGATAGTTGACACAAAGAAGCCTCTTTGATTGGAAACCCGCAAGGCAAAGGGTAGAAAAGGGTGCCAGATGTCATCCATGTTGCAATAGAAGCCTGTATTGTAGACTCAGGTGCGACCACATGACTGGTAATGCAAGTATATACTGGACTCACATAGGGTACCAATATCTAATACCATCACTTTAAATTCAGTGCTCCATGTTCAAAACTTGGATTGTAATTTGTTATCAGTAAATAAACTTACTCAAGAAGGCAACTGTGCTGCTAAGTTCTCTTCATCTATGTGTGAATTTCAGGATTTAACCTTGTGGAGGACGATTGGAACATCTAAGACAACACTAATGATAGGCATGACCAAACTCCCAACTCCCAACTCCCAAAACGTATAGGGCAGGACCAAACATGTGGAGATTGATAGGCATTTTCTGAAGGAAAAACTGGATAAATAACTTTGTAAAAATAGCTCCACATGTTGAACTCTAAGCGATGTCCATTATTTTTTAGAACAAGAAATAATCTAAAGCTTTAACAATATATAATGTCAAAAACAAGATCCAAAACTACCTTCTACACCCTCAGAATTAGCCAGAGGTTGTTCAAAATCTTGAGCCTCATCGTCATCATCAACTTCAATTTTCTACAAAGTATTGGCAATGATTAGACATAATTGGCAAATAGGCATTTTGTGAAGGAAAATTTGGATAAATAACTTTGTATAAATACAAGAGACGCAGAGAACTAAACTAGAAAAAAATTCTTGCCATAGTCTCTTTGTGTGGGTCACGACGTATCTTTCCGCCCTTTTGATCCACATTCCGAGTTGTTCACTGTATTTGGATTTCCAATTCTCCTTTCGGGTTTGGTGCGTTGCAAGGACTTGGAGAGACTTTTGGGCTTGGAGAGACGCAAAGACTTCATTTCTTTCAATTCATTACTTTGAATCTCCAACTTGTCTGGACAAAGATGTGGGTTTTGCATCATGGCATTCTCAAAACAAAACATCATTGTATACGAAAAAGTCATGTGCCACTGCCTTAGTAGATACTCAGACAAAGACACCTTCCTAAATGGCCTCCAGTGAATCTAACAAAAGCAATCAATCAACACACATCAGAAACAAGCAAAATATTAGCAACTATGAAAGTCAAAGTGATGAAGTATGTAGTGTTATTATCATTTATTTTTAATTTAATCATATTAGCTATCTTCTGTATCATTAGCTAGGTTGTACAGCTGTGGCTATAAGAGTGTGCTTTCTACTTACCTCTGTGGATTCCTTCTCAAAAATAGTGACAATGACAGAACCTTGCACATTGAGTTTTGAATTGTTGCTGGGTTTGGAGAAAAAATTGGTCCACTGCACCATCACAGGGAAAGTATTCAAGCATGGCGCCATTTCATTAACTCCAAAAACAACTTGCGCAAGTGAAGGGACATGGGAAAGTATAAAAACCTACAAATAAAACAAATTGTAAGATATTAAGTTGTAAACAATCATGTTGATGAAAGTTATTGAAAATAACACTTACGGAGAGAAATAATGAGCAACAGTTCTGTTAAGGGTGAAAATCTATGTTTTATTATGATATATTTTACGATATTTTCCCTCTTAATTGGATTGATTGCATGATAAATAGCCCTCATATGGAAATATTGAGCATACTAGGTTTTTAAGTACTTATTCGCAATATTGAATAAATTATGTGTTTTCATCATGAATTATAATTAATTGGACTTTATTACAGTTTGCGATGTTTTCCATGTATTATAGGTATGATTATTGTGCTCAAATGATGATCAAAAGAGATAAATTTCGAGCTACAAAGGTTTAAGGAAGAGATAATGATCGAGTGGAGAGAAGAAAAGAGATAAAGATGCAAAAATCGCATTCAAGTCATTATGAACGTTCATCCATGCGGCGTCACCCATATCGAACGCAGCGTTTGAAATACTCGAACGGGCGCCCATGGAAACAATCTTGATCTGAGAGAGTCGAACGGAGTTTGAACGAGCGGCCGGAGGGAGTTCAGAATATCGAACGCAGCGCCCACTCAATTGAATGAGCGTCCGGAATGCCGACTTAGTGAAACCGCCTCAAATCCCTATAAATACTTGCCTATTTTCACACATTGGGAGACGAGTTTTTACAATCTTAAAACCCTAAACCCTAGGGGCGGCTTTGGCTGCGATTTTACACTTTTTATTTCCAGTTTTATGCAACTTTAAATTCAATCAAAGTAGGCTAGTTTTATGCTGTTTTTATACATTGCTGAGTTGCTGAGGATGTTCAGAGGCTAGAACCTCCATCAAACGAGAGTTGTGAAGCCATCAACGTGACTGGATCTGTTTACCTCGATTATTACTGTGAGTATTTATTTATGGTTGTTTCTTATTCATGCTTTACTCATGTTTTTAGTGCACTATATCGGAAGATTGCATGTTTTTGATTGTGTTTATGCTTGACGGGAGTCATGTTAAACCTGTAGATCACCATGAATAGGAATAGTCTTTGAATCTATAGTAACGGAAGTTAATAGGTTCGATCACTAGGTTAAACATAAAAGTTGACATCTTTGGTCTTTTAAACGCGTTAATCTAGCATTGGAAGATACTAGGTTAATAGATGAAATACCTAAGGAATTAGGATTTCATGTTTAGAGAAGGTGAATCACAACCTCAGTAAATACCACGTAAAATCGAGATAGGAGATCAATGCATGTTGATAGGTGGATCAATCCTCGTTTGTCTTTTATAAACTTGATTTACACTCCTCATAGCTTAGTTTAGATTAGTTAATCTATTTTCCTGCACTTTTAGTTTATTTTATCGCTTTCAAATCTCTCCTAGCATTGGATTAATCTCTCTGTCTAGTTATTTTACGCATATTTGTTTAGTTAGTTATTCGTTAGGTTAGCAATCGTGACAATAATTAGTTAAAAACAAAAGCTAGGGTTAACATTCGCCTAGTTCCCCGTAAGATCGACCGGCATAGCCTCCGTACTACGATCCTTGCACTTGAGGTTAACCGGTTTTATTACTTGTTTATTTTGTATTAATAAAATCCGTGACAAGTTTTTGGCGCCGTTGATACGGGAACCCGGACGGTTTGCCTAGTAGTTTTGTTTTTGTGTGTTTTTGTTTTTTCTTTTTGTTCGATTTTTCTTTCTATTTTCTGCGTTTTAATCCTTGTTTTTAGGTCGATTTCTAGGAGGATTAACCTTTCAAGAGTTAGGAAATTAGTGTTTTGGATTAGGGTTAAAGTTTCATCTTGTGATTAGTTCTTTTTCCCTGCTTTTCCTCGCTCGTTTTCTTTACTCGCCTCTCATTTCGAAATCGTTTTCGTCTCGGGAAATTTTGCATATGAACGCAGCGCCCATACCTATGAACGCCCGCCCATCGTAAAATTTCAATCTCAGATCAATTCTTGACCCTCTGATTTAGCGTTTCATACATTTGGACGCCCGCCCAAAATTGAAAAATCGACGAGCGCTCATACGTTGAACGCCCGTCTGCTTCGAAACTGTGCAGACGCTCGTCCATATTTTTGGACGCCCGTCCGTCTGCTCTCCTTTTCTTTCTTTCTTTTTCCCTAGGTCTTGATAATAGTTCTAGATTTCAAACCTTTTAGATAGATTCTTAGGTTCCCTTTTCGTAGTTTAAGTTTTTAATTTCGTAGTTTTCGTGTTTTGTTCAATAGAGTTGGGTTTCGGTTTATGCAAACTCAAGTCGAAAGGGCCATTACTCTTTACACGACCTCGAAAGCGGACCATAGTCGACCTAATAGGCGGAAACTCCGTTTCACCGATCCTTCGGACGAAGGAAGCTCACCAACCAAGAAATTGAACAAAAGTTGATAGAAGAAATCGAAGAAATAGTAATAATGGCGCGGAGAGAGGATCGCCAGACGTTGGCAGACTACGCCATGCCTGGTGCAGTCACTGTCAACCCGGCTATAGTCTTGCCCGCCATTACTGCTCAAACTTTCGAGCTCAAGCCAGGGCTTATCCAGATGATGCAGCATGCATCAATTTTTTACGGCTACCAATCAGAAAATCCGCATACCCACTTACACACGTTCTTAGAGATATGCGGTACTACCCGCATCCAAGGTGTAAGTGAGGATGCTATCAAGCTCAAACTTTTTCCTTTTTCCTTAAAAGGGGAGGCGAAGGAATGGTATCACTCTCTTCCCCCTGAATCCATCACTACATGGGCTGGACTCGAGAAGGAGTTTTTGAGTCAATATTTTCCACCCTCTAAGACGGCCCATTGCTTAAATGAAATTTTCACATTTTCTCAGAAGGAAAATGAATCGTTTTTCGAGGCCTGGAAAAGGTATAAATCTCTTCTTAGAAAGTGCCCCCATCATGGCTTGCCTTTGGAGAGGTTAGTCATTACTTTCTTTAGCGGATTGACCGAGCTCACCAAGGGCATGGTCAATAGTTCATCTGGCGGGACGTTTTTGAAGAAGACTCCAGACGAAGGATGGGCATTGTTCGAAGACATTGCCAAATATAACTATGCTCCATCCTATCAGGCAATTCAAGCTCCTCCTCCTCACAAGGTGGAGGAAGTAAATGTTCAAAGTCCGATTGCCATGCTACTGAGGCGGATGGCCAATCCTCAAACTCCGAATCCTATGAATCGAGACTCCTTCGTTTCCGCAGAACCCTCGTGTTCAGATTGCGAATCTTCTTTGCCGACCGGTCACGTAAATGGCCAATGTCAATTAAACCCCAATTCTTCATACCAAGTCCATCTCGCCCATGCTTGATGGGCGGTACACTCAGTCCAATGCCAAAATCTGCGATAATATGGGGCATACTTCCGCATTTCGTCCCTATGAATGGGCGTATCTTCAAGTAAATGCGTCTATGGCCAGAACACCCAAAGATTTAATCAACCATCTGGCCAGAATCAATTCCAGAACCAAGGGTTCAATCAAGCTTCCAATTTCAATCCGAATTCGAGTTTTAATTCGAATTCATGTTTCAATAAGAACCCTGGTTCCGCTCAAAACCAAAACTCTAATTTTTCCAGTCAAACACAAAGGTTCAATCAGAATTGGCCTTCTAATTCCAATTCCAATTTTCAAAATCGGCCCGGCCAGCCATACTCTTCAAACTTCCAGCACTCTCAAAGTCCCTCGAATTCAAATGATCTTAAGGCTGAATGGAACTCATTCAAGGAAGAGCAAAACAAAAAATTCAGCTCCTAATGAGTACCAATAAGAATCTTGAGAGACAGATCGGGCAGCTGGCTGAGCAATTAGCATCAAGACCCCCTGGGCATTTGCCCGATTTTACCGAGAAAAATCCTAAAGTGGTGGTCATGTTGCTCGAGGCCGATTTGAGCAAAGACCAATGTACCAATGACCTCGCACTCAACAACGCATTATGGACAAGAGGAGGCCAAGACAATGAGTTTAAGAAGTGGTACACGGTGAGTGGTCCCCTGGCTTCCAGGGAAACCACAGCCCCCTCCCGCCATTGATAAGCGGGAGGGGAAGTTGAGCACCCATCATCCCCTTGGTCGCAAGCAAGTACTCGGTGGTCGTTCCACGAGGGTGAACAAGTTGGAAATCCTCAAGTGGTCGACCCCTCGAGGACCGAAAAGGGAAAGAAAGTCGTGGTCGATCCCCGACTACGAAAGCTTCGAAAAGACGGTTCGGTGGAAGGATTTAGAAGACAAAGCTATCGGCGCATCCTCAAAGAGAGTCTTTCCGAGAGTGATCTCAAGAAGCTTCCGTTTCCACCGAGGAAGAGCAACATTCCATTGGTTGAAGACAAAAGTACGAGAAGGTGCTAAACCTACGAAAAATACTCGTAAATCGCCATTATCCGAGGTCTTGGTCGAGATGCCTAAGTATACAAAGTTCATCAAGGATGTTGTATCTTCCAAGAAGAAGTTAGCAGGAATGGACCAAGCGGTTGGTAAGGAATGTTCTCTGGTCAATAATGAAAGCTTACCAATCAAGAGAAGCGACCCAGGAAATTTGTGCTCACATTGCGGATGGGAGGCCTAGTCTTCCCAAATTCCTTATGTGACTGGCGCATCTATCGCCTTGATGCCATTGTGCGTGTGCAAGCATTTGGTTTACAAAGTCTTCTAGAACCCACGACCATGAACTTGCGGTCATTTGATCGATCTTCTAAGAAAGCCTCAGGGATCTTAAAGGACGTATTAGTTCAAATAGATAGGTTTACCTTTCCGGTTGACTGCACGTCTTAGATATTGAGAAAAGTGAAAATGTCCCGTTAATTCTTGGAAGGCCTTTTCTATCTACGCCTAGAGCCCTCATCGATTGTGATGGTGGGCATGTGACCATTCGGGTTGGTGACCAGGAGGTGAGCTATAGTGTATCAAAATCTATCAATGTACCTTCCGGAGCTCCAACCGGCTTTTCCGTTGAGAGACTTCGATGATTTCGACGACTTCATGGATAAGCAAGTCATGGTGTGTAGAATCGAATATGAGCGACTAATTGATAATTTGAATAGTCATGGTGTGGTCAATCTAGACCAATTAGTGGTGATTTCGAGGATGAGCTAAGAGAAGAAGCTTTGGCAGTGGGACCACCGAGTAAGCTCGGTGATGTTGAGTTGAAGAGTGGCGATCTTAAATCAAGTCTAGAGGATCCTCCCATAGATTTGGCATCAAGCCGTTACTCAAACATCTTAAGTATGTGTTTTTAAGAGAGGGTGACAAGCTTCCTTTGATCATCTCGCCAAGCTATCTCGTATGAAGAGCTTAAACTGTTAAACGTCTTGCGTAAAAATGAAAAAGCCTTTGGATGGCAGGTGGGAGATATCCGTGGGATATCCCCCGACATCTGTATGCACAAGATCAAGACTGAGGAGGGTGCAAAACGAGTTAGACTGACCTCGAGAGAAGGCTCAACCTCACATGCAAGAGGTAGTCAAGAAGGAGATCATTAAACTTCTAGATATGGGTATCATTTACGCCATTCTTTGTGGTGAATGAGTTTCCCGACTCGAGTAGTCCCCAAAAAAGGGGAATCACTATTGAGAAGAATGAGAAGGAGAAGAGATAGCATTGAGGCTCGTTCATCGGATACAGAGTATGTATCGATTATCGAAAGCTCAATGAGGTCTGTGAAAGATCATTTTCCCTTCCATTCATTGACCGGATGCTTGAGCGTCTGGCGGGGCACGATTCTACCGCTTCTGGATGGATATTCAGGATACTTCCAGATACCCATCGATCCTGTTGACTAAGAGAAGACCACTTTCACTTGCCCCTATGGTACATTCGCCACAAAGCGGATGCCATTTGGTCTCAGTAATGCCCCACCACCTTTCAAAGGTGTATGATGGCAATCTTTGACGGGCTAGTTGAAAAGTGCATGGAGATTTTTATGGATGCTTTCTCGGTCTTTGGTCAATCCTTCGATGATTGCCTCGATAATCTTGATCATGTGTTGTCTAGATGTGGAAAAGGACTTAGTGCTTAATTGGGAAAAATGCCATTTCATGGTAGATGAAGGCATAGTTCTTGGCCACAAGGTGTCACCAAAGGTATAGAAGTAGATAGGGCTAAGGTTGAAGCTATTGAGAAGATGAGTTATCCTAAGAATGTTCGGGAAGTCCGAGGTTTTCTCGGACATGTCGGCTTCTATAGGAGGTTCATCCAGACTTTTCAAAGATTGCCAAGCCCCCTCGTCTACTTTACTCAAAGAAGACGTTACCTTTGATTTTGATGAGAATTGCAAGCGGCGTTTGAAGAGCTTAAGAGTAGGTGATCTCGCTCCAATTCTTATATCGCCAGATCGAACTTGCCCTTTGAGCTTATGTGCGATGCATCCAACTATCTTTGTTGGTGCGATCTTAGACAGCGCATCGAAGGAAAGTTCCAGCCTATCTACTACGCATGACCACACGTTGAATCCTTCGCAAGTTAACTATACGACTACCAAAAGGAATTATTGGCCGTAGTGTTTTTGCTATGGACAAGTTCCGTAGTTACTTGTTAGGTGCTCAAGTGATCGTGGTGACTGATCACGCCGCCATGCGTTATCTCATGACAAAAAGGAAGCTAAACGCGCGCTATCTGCGTTGGATAACGACCTCCAAGAATTTGACGTTCAAATCAAAGATAAGAAGAGGCGTTGAGAACGAGTGGCGGATCATGTCTCTAGGATGATAAGTGAGGAAAAGGGTGATCCCGAAGATATAGATCTTTACTTTCCTCTGGAAAACATCATGTTGATCGATGGCCGCCCCCCCGATGTTCCATGGTATTCGTCCATTGTGAATTACCTTCATGCCCGCTACCTTGACCCCGAGATGTCGTGATCGGAGAAGAAGAAGTTCTTCTACGATATGAAATATTTCGCTTGGGATGAACCTTATTTGTTCAAGATCCGCAAAGATGGTTTGCTTAGGAGATGCGTTCCGAATCGAGCAACGAGAGATTATCGAGCAATGCCATAATGGACCCACTGGTGGTCACTTTGGTCCTTGGAAAACGGTTGCGAAGATCTTCCACCGGTTTCTATTGGCCTACGATCTTTAAAGATCTGAAGCTTTCAGTAAAGCTTGCGATAGGTGTCAACGAACCGAACTCGACAAGGCGTTTTGACATGCCTTTGAAACCCATCTTAGAGTGCGCGAAGTCTTTGATGTATGGGGTATCGATTTTATGGGACCTTTCCCATCATCTTGCGGTAACAAATACATCTTGGTCTCTGCGTCGACTATGTTTCGAAATGGGTGGAGGCGGTAGCCACTCCTCACAATGATCATAAACGGTCATGAAGTTCCTAAAAAGAATATCTTTGTGAGATTTGGGTGTCCTCGAGCCTTGATCGACTGATGAAGGAACGCATTTTTGCAACCGACCTCTAGAAAAAGTTCTCGAAAAGTATGGTGTACGCCATAAGACCGCACCCCATACCATCCGATGACTAGCGGTCAAAGGTTGAGTAAGCAACCAAAGCATTAAAAGATCCCGAGAAAATCGTGAATAGCCATCGCAAAGGATCGGAGTCCAAGTTGGATGATGTGTTATGGGCTTATAGGACCGCCTATAAAACTCCTATGGGTACATCTCCATATCAAATGGTCTCACGGAAACCATGTCATCTCGCGCTGTCGAGTTAGAGCATAGAGCGTATTGGGCTACAAAGTTTCGAACTTTGATTCCCAATCTTGTGGGAAACATCGACTACAAAGCAGCTATATGAGCCGGATTTAATTCAGACTCGTGCCTATGAAAGTGCCAGGATCAAAGAAAGATAAGATGAAACTACTCCATGATGCGAAAATTAAGAAGCGAGAATTGAGTCGGCGAACAAGTTCTCCTCTACAATTCTAGGTTACATTTGTTTCTGGAAAGTTGAGGACTCGTTGGTCCGGCCCTTTCGAGATTCTCCAAATCATTCTGGAGGCGTTCTAGAACTTCGTGGTTATAGTGGTGACCCGTTTGAGTCAACGGTCAAAGTGCAAACACTATATCGGTGAACCTAAAGAGACATCTTTGATTGTTAAATTTCTCGATATTCTCGGATGTGGTGTTACTCGAGTCGAAGAATTTAGCGAGTTATCACCCGACTTGTTCTCCGAGGATGACGGTAGTGATCCTTCAAGAAGTTCTAGGTGGTAGTCTTTGATATGGAAGAGTTTGAAAGGAGCGGCAAACAAGCGCCATCGAGGACTCAGAGAATGAAGAAGTCAACCGTGGGGAGGTTCAAGCGTATGTGAGGGCTATCAAAAATTTTCCCCATGTGTGAGATGTCGTTTTCGCAGCCCACACCGCCGATCAAGGCTTACACGAGGTAGTGGTTGGCGAGAAAAGCCAAATGGCCCGATCCAGTGAGTTTAGGCCGTGTCGAGCTAACGACATTAACCAAAAGCGCTACACAGAGGCATCCTAGATATCCCTTATTATATTAGCTAGGTTCTCATTCACGCTTTTAGTGTTTTATTTATTTAAGTTTTAGTTTGATTAAGCTTTAGCTAACTAAGTTGTTCTATTGTTATCTGTCAGTTAGTGTGCTTTTAGGTATGGATTACGGAGTTCTTCCTGAGGAGTTCCCCCTCATTAGTCGGATCCCGCCGATCACAAGAGATGATGGACCGGGAGGCACTATAGTTCTTCATGTAGATTTTGACATTAGCACTCGAGTTAAGACCATCACGTGACGTTATCATAGTTCCACCTTGTTCGGGAGGCAGCGATTTCACGACTGAGGAGTTGCAGGAGGCCATAGGACGTCCCTACACGATCCTTAATGATCCTATGCTGACGGATTTGGCACTAGTGCTGCAGGCGAGCATTTCCAGAGGTGTTGAGGTAGCCGGTGAGGATTGGTGTTTGCAAGATGAGTACGACTTTCCTCCAGCTGTCGACATGCTTCGACGTCTCATTCGCGTAGTGGATTGGGACGAAATCTACGCAGACTAGTGAGTTCTTAGTTAGTTTGGTTTTCGTCGAGCCCCGACGTAAAACAGAAGCGCTTGGTGGGAGGCAACCCACTGTTTTAGTTATGTTTTTAGTTACTTCTAAGCTATTTCAGGTCTTTAATCTTTCATCATTGTATTTTTGAATTTTGTTTGACATTAATAAGAATTGCACTTCAATTTTAATTAGCTTATGTGTGAACAAGTTTAATTTTTTATCACTCTCTCTGGTGGACGCCCGTTCATACAAGTGAACGCCCGTCCAGTTTGCTCGTTTTTATGGACGTTCGTCCAAAATGGTGGACGCCCGTCTGTGAAATCCCTCCTATCCTGAATGTAAAAATGCCCAATGGACGAGCGTCTAAATTTATGGACGCCCGTCCAGTTCATGCGGTTACAAGTGAACGCCCGTCCGTAAGGATGGACGAGCGTCCATTCCAGGCCTATATATACCTGCTCTAGGCGTGAACCCTCATTTTCTGTGATTTTCAAAAGGAGAACCCGACTTTTCCCCTCCTCCAAACCTCAAATCTTCGTTTCTAAACCAAATTTGGCGATTTTTGTTGCAAAAGAACGGTCTCTGCACCCTCTTTTCCTTTATCCAACCCATTTTCTCCAACAATCAACACACATTGACGAATCAGATTGTTCGGCGGCCATTTTCATAAAAGTTCGAATTTTGGTGACCAATCTTGGTGTTTCGGGCTTCAAATCCATTCGATCATCATCCTTACATAGCATTTGGTAAGTCTATAGCAACTTTTCTTGATTCCTTTCACGCTTTTGTGGGTTCGATCTTGGTCGGCTCATTTTCTTGAAATTTCTCTCATTTTGTTCTTTGTTTTCTTCTTGTTTTGGTGTTGTGATGGTGTGGTGATGTTGGTTGTGGTGGATGGGTTGGTATTGTTGAATTGAAATCCCGATTTGGACGATAAACGGGTAAACCATTTGTGTGAATGGTTTAGTTTAGTTATCGATGGACAATGGTGCGTAAGAAGGAAATTGTGAAGCGTTATGGTAAAGGTTTGGCCAGTGGAGAGAGGTAAACGGCAACGCCCCGAATTTGATCCATCGTAATTGGACCCTAACAGAGGAGTAGTCTTTCGAGATCAACCGCCTAGAACATCTCAACAAACAAGAACCAATTTAAGAGATGAATCCTCTTCAAATTCTGAAACCGAGGACGATGATGAGGTCCCTCTCGTAAGAATGTCTCGAGGCACTCGGGGTGGTGAATCTTCTAGAGCTGAGGTTGGTACTGAGAATGTCGTTGGGGAGCAGGCTGAAGCCGAAGCTACACATGCACCCCCTAAGAAGAAAGCTAAGAATGTTGCCCCTCTTGCTATGCCCCGTCGATTCGTCAATCCACGAGCTCATAGTGGCTACACTAAGGATTATGTGACTCGGAGTATGATTTTTGACAGAGAGGTCAAGACACAACAAGTTGATCCGGCCTTCGTGAAGATGCTAAAGGCTCGGAAGTGGGAAGAGTTACTGAAGATTCCTCCTAACCCGGTCAATGATTCTATAGTGAGAGAGTTCTATGCGAATTGTTCTGAGACGGATTTGGATGGCGGTTTTGTGATGGTTCGAGGTGTCAAAGTGCCTTTTTCCGCCAAGGTGATCAACCGAGAAATATAAGTTGCCGGCGCCGCGGCTTGGATTACAAGGAGGAGATCGCTAGGCGACGCGAATGAGAGGAGGTAAGGATCCGATGGAGGAGCTGCGATTGAAAGTTTGTCGGATGTGGCATGGGTGTTGAGACCGAATGGTGATAGGAAGGAGTTAATCACCACGACTTGACCGAGGATTGGCGAGTCTCATCGTCGGTTTATCCAGAGTCGGTTGATTCCTAAGAATAATCTCACACATTTCTATATCAGTGATCTTGGGATGTTGTATGCGTTGGTTTTCGGGTTGAATGTTGATGTTGGGCAAGCTTTGTTTGATGATGTTTTGGCAAACCAAAAGGTATCTACCCGGAGTTTGATAGTGCCTCATTTGATACATCAGTTATGTTTAGAGGCTGGGGTTGCTGAGTATGCATCAGACCACAGGACTAAGAGTTACCCCCTATTCGTAGAGAGAAGGCTGTTCCCGTTTCTGAGCCTGGTTCCACATCGGCACCGCCTCAAGCCTCAGTTCTTTCTGGATTATCTTCTTCCGAGATTACTCGGCATAGTATGGCTCATAGTTTGAGGGCGATGTTGAGTGATATCCGGGATGGCCAGGATAATATCTTATCGGTTTTGGAGTGTCTAGTTGATGGAGGCAACCGAGAGATCGGAGGGTATTCAATGCGAGTAATATGGATTATGTCTTCTCGCAGAGCGGATAGAGAGGGTGATAGTGAGGTGGTCAAGATGGAGGAGAAGCCCGAGTCGGGATGAGGAGGATGAGCCCCGGTAGAGCTCACTCATCTGCGGCCTACTACGCAGCCGAGCCTCACACCGACGCCGTCCACTGCTTGTTCTGTTGCACTCTACCCAGCATCCTCCTCATGTTGATGTTCCATTCTTCGAGACGACTCCGGGGCTACCTTGAGTTTTTATTTGCTTTACATCTTTCTCGGTTGTTGCACTTTTTGATACATTTCATTCGATTTGCATCTGTATTTCTATACATTTTGTTACTTTCCTTTTGGTTACTTTTCATGGTTCTTGTACTTTCTCGGTTTCTCGTTCTTTGACTTGTGTTGACATATTTATTTGAGGGTCCTATCTTTTTCATCCGCTTGAATTATTATCTCTATCGCCATATTATACCCCCGTTTCCCGAAGTTTTCGTTTTCGCGTGTTGCAGAGGTGGTTTTTGTCGAGTACTCGTTGAGCTACGTTTGGACGCGTTTTTCCACGCTTTTTGCGAGCGCTGGCCTTTTCATGCTCCAAACCGCCTAACATCTCGATTTTTTTCTACATAAATACAGCTAAGTTTCTTCTCATTTTCCTTTCTCGCACAACATGAGGACATGTTGAGTTTTTAAGTGTGGGAGGGGATAGTTCGAATGCGCGATACGCTTAATTACTACGTTAGTTTGTTTATTATGCAAAAATATGCTCAATTTTCAAAAAATTTTCCTATACTTGTGTTTTTGTTTTGTCCCGAGTAGGCAATTCAACGTGAAGTTCGTTGTTTTTGCAATCATCTATGCGATATTTCATATGTTTGATAGGTTAGTTGTTTCACCAAGATTTACATTTCACGAGCCATAGTGAATGATGAGCTATTTTAGTAAGTTATACCCGTTGTGGATCAGTAATTTTGATTATCTTTTAAGTCATGTGCTTAGTGCTACGTGCATATCGTGAGATTTATGATAGTTTGTATTTAGTTCCGTGAGTACGTTATAATCGTGAATATCTAGACGTTTGAATGTGATAAGTAACACGGGACTAATGTCAATTAAAAAGACAAGTTAATAGTTGGTTAATATGGGTGTGTCGGAAGCTAGTCGATGATTTGAGTGAGGTAGGGTATACCACGTATGTCCTATACCACTATGATGACTAAAAGCTCACGACGTTAGAAAAAGTCGCCTTATGATTGGAGTAAGGTGGGGATTATCTCGAAATGTCCTATTCTCGCTATGAGGGCAATAGCTTCTTCTAATGTGTGTTTAAAGTGAATAAGTTAAATTAACTAAAGAATTGTTGCGTAAATTGAATATAAGACTTAGTTATCGTTAATCTTATCCCCAAAGATAAACCGATGGATATGATGTAGGGATTATCCTCGAGTATTTTAAAGGCCCTAGATATATTCGATCATCCTTTTCGGGATATGTCACGTTTGTAGGTGCACCTTATGAGTGTCATTTATTACTATTCGCGAGGGGTAATAGCTAGTTTTGCTTGAGTTGTTCAAGTTTGGATCTAGTGGAAGTTCCCTATGGCTATGCACTCACACACCGGTGGACATCTAAGTTATTGGATGTATGTTATAGTTGTTTAGATGCATGCTTTCCTTTCTCGAGCCTAATTTTGCTTTTGTTTTGCTGGGACGAGCAAAGTTTAAGTGTGGGGATTTGTTAAGGGTGAAAATCTATGTTTTATTATGATATATTTTACGATATTTTCCTCTTAATTGGATTGATTGCATGATAAATAGCCCTCATATGGAAATATTGAGCATACTAGGTTTTTAAGGACTTATTCGCAATATTGAATAAATTATGTGTTTTCATCATGAATTATAATTAATTGGACTTTATTACGCTTTGCGATGTTTTCCATGTATTATAGGTATGATTATTGTGCTCAAATGATGATCAAAAGAGATAAATTTTCGAGCTACAAAGGTTTAAGGAAGAGATAATGATCGAGTGGAGAGAAGAAAAGAGATAAAGATGCAAAATCGCATTCAAGTCATTATGAACGTCATTCATGCGGCGCCCATATCGAACGAGCGCTTGAAATACTCGAACGGGCGCCCATGGAAACAATCTTGATACTGAGAGTCCGAACGGAGTTTGAACGAGCGGCCGAGGGGAGTTCAGAATATCGAACGCAGCGCCCACTCAATTGAACGCAGCGTCCGAATGCCGACTTAGTGAAACCGCCTCAAATCCCTATAAATACTTGCCTATTTTCACACATTGGGAGACGAAGTTTTACAATCTTAAAACCCTAAACCCCTAAGGCGGCTTTGGTCTGCGATTTTACACTTTTTATTTCCATTTTATGCAACTTTAAATTCAATCAAAGTAGGCTAGTTTTATGTCGCTTTTATACATTCTTTGAGTTGTTGAGGATGTTCGAGGCAAGAACCTCCATCAAACGAGAGTTGTGAAGCCATCAACGGATTGGATCTCATTTACCTCGATTATTACCGTGAGTATTTATTTATGGTTGTTTCTTATTCATGTTGTACTCATGTTTTTAGTGCACTATATCGGAAGATTGCATGTTTTTGATTGTGTTTATGCTTGACGGGAGTCATGTTAAACCTATAGATCACCATGAATAGAATAGTCTTTGAATCTATAGTAACGGAAGTTAATAGGTTCGATCACTAGGTTAAACATAAAAGTTGACATCTTTGGTCTTTTAAACGCGTTGATCTAGCATTGGAAGATACTAGGTTAATAGATGAAATACCTAAGGAATTAGGATTTCATGTTTAGAGAAGGTGAATCACAACCTCAGTAAATACCACGTAAAATCGAGATAGGAGATCAATGCATGTTGATAGGTGGATCAATCCTCGCTTGTCTTTATAAACTTGATTTACACTCCTCATAGCTTAGTTTAGATTAGTTAATCTATTTTCCTGCACTTTTAGTTTATTTTATCGCTTTCAAATCTCTCCTAGCATTGGATTAATCTCCTCTGTCTAGTTATTTTCTGCATATTTGTTTAGTTAGTTATTCGTTAGGTTAGCAATCGTGACAATAATTAGTTAAAAACAAAAGCTAGGGTTAACATTCGTCTAGTTCCCCGTAAGATCGACCCGGCATAGCCTCTGTACTACGATCCTTGCACTTGAGGTTAACCGGTTTTATTACTTGTTTATTTTGTATTAATAAAATCCGTGACAAGTTCACTGAAGTAGGTATTTTGCCTTTATCTCTCTGTTTCTTCAACCACTTAATCCTGGACATGCTATGAGCGAACAATGCAGCCCCCACGCAAAATCCTTTATACTACTTGTTTCTTTCACATCAAGATACATTGATGGCACAACATTATCACGTACTATTGATGGACAAAGAATCGTGCCTAGATAATATAAAACGTGTGCACGTACGTACTTGTCTAAATGATGTCCATTAGAATCCTTAGGGACATTCATCAACTCCTCTCTTAATTTCCTAAGAAAGATGCAACTATCCTGTTTCTCATCAACAAATTCAGCTGAACCTAAGTAATTTATACACATCTCTATACATCCTTTATAGATTTTACCCGCGTAGAATGTAGAGAGATGTGTATAAATTACTTAGGTTCAGCTGAATTTGTTGATGGGAAACATGATAGTTGCATCTCTCTTAGGAAATTAAGGGAGGAGTTGATGAATGTCCCTAAGGATTCTAATGGACATCATTTAGACAAGTACGTACGTGCACACGTTTTATATTATCTAGGCACGGTTCTTTGCCCATCAATAATACGTGATAATGTTGTGCCCTCAATGTATCTTGATGTGTTAAAAGATACAAGCATTATAAAGGATTTTGCGTAGGGGACTGCATTGTTCGCTCATAGCATGTCCAGGATTAAGTGGTTGAAGAAACAGAGAGATAAAGGCAAAATATCTACTTCAATGAACTGTTGCTCATTATTTCTCTCCGTAAGTGTTATTTTCAATAACATTCATCAACATGATTGTTTACAACTTAATATCTTACAATTTGTTTTATTTGTAGGTTTTTATACTTTCCCATGTCCCTTCACTTGCGCAAGCTGTTTTTGGAGTTAATGAAATAGCGTCATGCTTGAATACTTTCCCTGTGATGGTGCAGTGAACCAATTTTTTCTCCAAACCCAGCAACAATTCAAAACTCAATGTGCAAGATTCTGTCATTGTCACTATCTTTGAGGAGGAATCCACAGAGGTAAGTAGAAATCACACTCTTATAGCCACAGATGTACAACCTAGCTAATGATACAGAAGACAGCTAATATGATTAAATTAACAATAAATGATAATAACACTACATACTTCATCACTTTGACTTTCATAGTTGCTAATATTTTGCTTGTTTCTGATGTGTGTTGATTGATTGGTTTTGTTAGATTCACTGGAGGCCATTTAGGAAGGTGTCTTTGTCTGAGTATCTACTAAGGCAGTGGCACATGACTTTTTCGTATACAATGATGTTTTGTTTTGAGAATGTCATGATACAAAACCCACATCTTTGTCCGGACAAGTTGGGGATTCAAAGTAATGAATTGAAAGAAATGAAGTCCTTGCGTCTCTCCAAGCCCAAAAGTCACTCCAAGTCCTTGCAACGCACCAAACCCGAAAGGAGAATTGGAAATCCAAATACACTGAACAACTCGGGATGTGGACCAAAAGGACGGAAAGATACGTCGTGACCCACACAAGAGACTATGGCAAGAATTTTTTTTTTCTAGTTTAGTTGATGCGTCTCTTGTATTTATACAAAGTTATTTATCCAGCTTTTCCTTCACAAAATGCCTATTTGCCAATTATGTCTAACTGTTACCAATACTTTGTAGAAGCTGAAGTTGATGATGACGATGAGGCTCAAGATTTTGAACAACCTCTGGCTAATTCTGAGGGTGTAGAAGGTAATTTTGGATCTTGTTTTTGACATTATATATTGTTAAAGCTTTAGATTATTTCTTGTTCTAAAAAATAATGGACATCGCTTAGAGTTCAACATGTGGAGCTATTTTTACAAAGTTATTTATCTAGTTTTTCCTTCAGAAAATGCCTATCAATCTCCACATGTTTGGTCCTGCCCTATACGTTTTGGGAGTTGGGAGTTTGGTCATGCCTATCATTAGTGTTGTCTTAGATTTTCCAATCGTCCTCCACAAGGTTAAATCCTGAAATTCACACATAGATGAAGAGAACTTAGCAAAGACTGAGTTGGCTTCTTGAGTAAGTTTATTTACTGATAACAAATTACAATCCAAGTTTTGAACATGGAGCAATCGAATTTAAAGTGATGGTATTAGATATTGGTACCCTATGTGAGTCCAAAGATATACTTGCATTACTATCATGTGGTCGCACTGAGTCTACAATACTGAGCTTCTATTGCAACATGGATGACATCCGCACCCTTTTCTACCCTTTGCCTTGCATGGTTTCCAATCAAGAGGCTTCTTTGTGTAGCTTCTATCAGTTTCCAATCGCACAGCTTCATTGCCTTGCTTTACAATGCTCTCACCAAAGACTCTTCTCCCCAGATCCGGGATCATCAGGGATCCTTCTCTTTCAGTGATCTCCTTAAACATCTTTGAATCTTCAAGACATTTGCCAATTATGTCTAATCATTACAATACTTTGTAGAAGATGAAGTTCATGACGATGAGGGTGAGGGTGAAAAAGGTAATTTTGGATCTTGTTTTTGACATTATATATTGTTAAAGCTTTAGATGTATACTATTTCTTGTTTCTTCTAAAAATCATGGACATCTGTAGAAGTTAAGATATAATGGACATCGCTTAGAGTTCAACTCGAATTTGGTGCGTGAGAGCCTGAAGGAGGGATGCCACATCGTGAGTCAAACCGGCAAAGAAATTGGCCGCTTCTTGAGAGGCTTCTCGTTTGTAGAAAGTAATTCTAGATTTCGCTGCTTTTGTTCTAAAAATCATGGACATCCGTGAAAAGTTAAGATATAATGGACGCCGCCAGAGTTCAACCCGAATTTGGTGCAATAGAGCTGAAGGAGGGATGCCACATCGAGTCAACTCGCCGCGCATTTCGCCGCTCTTGAGAGGCTTCTCGCTTTGTAGAAAGTAATTGCTGAATCGTTGCTCATTATTTCTCTCCGTAAGCGTTATTTTCAATAACTTTCATCAACATGATTGTTTACAACTTAATATCCTACAATTTGTTTTATATGTAGGTTTTTATATTTTCCCATGTCCCTTCACTTACGCAAAATATACCAAATTTCCGACTCCTATTATCAAGTTCCCGGAGATGTCCCTTCACTTACGCAAAATATACCAAATTTCCGACTCCTATTATCAAGTTACCGGAGCCGCCCTGCTTGAAGGAGAGTTTAATCTCAATACCATGTTAAAAATAAAAAAGACATAAAAAAAATGAAAGGAGATGTACAGATATATTTCATTGACCAATCAGCCTAATTTATACACCCAAAGAAATCAATCATATCCCATAATTTAACGATTTAACTGTCAATTGGGACACAATTAGAAAAATGTTAGGATTTTAAGACTATAAGAAAATATTTTTGTCAAAAAAGATCTTTCATTAATGAAAGTAAAAATAAATTTGAAAGTGAATTACGTTGGTTTTGTAGTGAAAATCAACGTAATTCACTTTCACTTTCATTGATGAAATCTCCTTTTTGATAAAAATATTTTCTTATAGTCTTAAAATCCTGACATTTTCCATATTGTGTCATTTAAGACCTTTATCCCAAATTTAGCGGAGAATAACGATGATTAATTGACCGATTAGGATAAATCTTAGGATAAATAACATTTTATTACACATTTCTCAACAAGTTAAATCACGCCTAGTACATTGAGCCTGGACTACAATGGCTACTATTACTCCCTTCGGTTTTTTTTAACTGTCGGTGAGAGAATAATTACACATATTAAAATTGATTAATGTGTCTGAAATAGAGTATAAAATAACAAAATTACTCTTTATTCATTGTGTATAGAAAATTGTGCCAAAATATGGGTTATTCAAATGAATGATAAAGAAGGAAAAAATTTTAAATGCTGCATTAATAATGTAAAATGACAGATAAATAAAAACAATGCAAATTTTGAAAAATAACAGTTAAAAAAACGAAAGGAATATTATAAATTTTCAACGCAATCAATCTTTATATATGAACATGAGAAATATGAAAGACTTGGTAATTATTAAGAGCGGGTAAAAATGAAAACAAATACTATCCATCTCCATCACAGAGTATGATTCATCTTAAAAAATTTCACAAAAATAGTAAAATTTCATAAATGAAAAAAAATAATCTACGTCTCAAAGCATAAGTAATTTTAAAAAAAATTCACACGATTTAAAAAAAAGTTGAATTTTAAAATTTTAAAAGTTAAATATATGTGTTCAAAAAAAAGTTAAATATCATTGACTAATAAATTAAAGGTAAGAAAAATGAGTTTGTAAGATAGTAATAAATATTATAATGATAATGTAAAATAATTTAGATTACGGACAAATCTAAAGATGAAGATGGCTTATATTTTATAGGTTTTTGTCTAAAAGGACAAATTAGTGTGTTTATTAGGCTACAAGGAAATGGAATATTAATAAGGACAAAACCTAATTATACTTACCAAAATACCCTTTTCCCAAAAAAAAAAAAAAAAAAAAAAAAAAAAAAACCTATTTTACAGGCTGCATTTTTGAACGATTTGGGGAGGAGAAGCGCTCAACCATGGCCGCCGCCCCTCTGCAGCCTGCTCTTACCTCTTCGCTGAACTCCCTCCCAACGTCGGGTAAATGGCATTAACCCTAAATCGTAATCGATTCGGCTGCTCAAAAGCATCACCCGAACATGGGTTTGTCCGCCTTGGAAGGTATCGTTCAAAACCGCCGCCGCCGTTTCTCTTTCAAACGCCACCGCCGCCGATGCATGCGCGGCGCATTTGTTGAATCATTCAAAACGGGAGAGAGGACGAGGAAAGAGAGGGTATTTTGCAGGGGCTTGCCGGAGATTACGAAACGGGAGTAGACTGCAGAGAGTCCATTTCCGCCCAAGTCCAAGAATCAGCTGTTTATTTGAGCCATGGAAGATTGGCCACAAAAATCATGGAAGATTGGAGCCATGGAAGATTGGCTACTAAAATGAAATCAATAATCAAGCTGTTTTTTTCCGGCCAATTCCAATTTCCGGCCAAGTCCAATTTCCAAACAGGCTATATTTTTTCCGGCCAAGTCCAATTTAATGAAGCAGGTCGTTTTTTTTTTATTGAAAAAGTTTAGGTCGTTACATTACATTTTACGGGTATACATTATTTGTTTTTAGTCCATTATTACTTGTTTTTAGGATGTTACGACATTTTTATGGGATTGTTACGACTCGTTTATTGGGTACATTCTTATATTTTACTTTACCGTTATTACTTGTTTTAAGATCACATTACTTGCTTTTAAATAAGTATTCTTTTCATCATGGGTGTTACGATTTTTTACTTATAGGTCATTATTACTTGTTTTTAAGCTATTACTATTTTTCATTGGATGTTACGACATTTTATGGGTTATTACTTCTTTCCATTTATTATTACTTATTAAAATTATAAAGGCGTTTTATCACTATATTAAGAATTGTCTCTTACTAATATCGATTTTGAAATTTGTCCTTCCTGACCCATTTATCATTTTTTTTTTTGTTCTTCTAAATTTCTTCCCTATATTTTTAAGCGGATAAAATGAAAGCCAAATAACCAAAGGACTATCATTAATATGAATTGTAAGGAAAACGATTAGTGATAAAATAGTGAGAGAAAAAAAGTAATAATTTTTTCTTCAGTGATCTAAAATGACGTGAAGTATAAAACAAATCCACAGAGGTATCAATAGTTTTATTTTGAGATGGAATTAATAATAAATATTTATTTTGAGAATTAATAATAAATATTATATTAAAATCCTAAAATAACAGATAAATACATAATAAAACTAAATCTCAAAGCGGATGATAAGAAAATAAAATAAAAACAAAACAGGAGAATAACATAATGCTCTTACCATTTTTGATCACGTGAGTTAAAGGACATGGACTCGTAAACATCCATAGTTGCAATACTAGAGAAACTTAGAATTTCCCAAGTATGTTTGTGGGCATGTGGCGATAAATATCCTTCACCATTAAAACATGCTCACCCTTACCAATGTTATTTTCCTTGCAGACATATATTTCAACTCCAAAAACACACGTATCATCGACAAGATAAGCGTTGGATCGAAGGATCCTTAAACTTCTCTAAAGGCATGAATTCATCGAAACCCCATTCCAACATCCTCATACAAAAGCGTCTTGCATTTTCAAACTGCATGTGTTTATTAATTACAATCGAATAATTATTCAAACATTTCATTTTGTAGAACAAATATCATGAATGCTTACCTTGAAAAGTGTAGTAGTTATCGTTATTATGGTCAATTATGTTCAGTGGATTGTACTACATGGGATGAAGTACATGTTTAAATAGAAGTACGTACCAATTATATCCTCCGGCTTCAAATTCAGCAGTTTTGTATACATTATTTTCCACAATTAATGAGAACCCTTCTAATTTAACTGCATAATGAGTTGGTGGCGTATCAGAAAATGATCTTAAAATCCCTGCAATACAATTGAGATCAAAACAAATCAAAGCAAACGATGAACAATACGATCGATAATCAATTTCAAGCCCAATATCTTAAGCTGTACCCTAATCATATATATCAATGAGTATTCATAAATCATTACATAAACAAAGGTAATTAACCTTCCTCCTCACAGATTACAGATTATAAGATCTTCCATTGCACGTACGCTTGATGAGAAAAAAACGATTTCAAATGTAGACACACCTTGTACAAGTGATAACTATGCGTTCCTTAATTAGGGATTAATTAATTGTTTATATATATATATGAGAGAGAGAGAGAGGGGAACACGAGTCGCCATTAGTAATGTACAGTTCAAAAGTTTGCTTAGATGTTTCTCAAAATAAAAATGCTTAGTTTTCTGCAATAATTAATGTAAACATTAAATATGGTGTAAGGAAACGATATATTTTCCAGTCCAGGTCGATTTTACGCCAGTTTAACTTTACGATATTTAACAGATTTAATTCGTTTATGGCTTCTGTAATTATGTACATGAATTTTGAGTTGATACTTTAATGAGAAAAATAGATCGATCTCTGGAGAAAATCGAGAATAACTGTTGGAAAAAATTGATACTTAGGATATTGACAAAATATGAAGAGCTCCAAGCCACGCGAATTGCGTTATTTTTTAAGAGATGTTTCGTTCCACACGATTGTCATTTAGGGATCAAACGAAAATCTCTCTCGTGATACAATCTAGAGTGTTTGATTCAAACAGTGACTTATCAAACCCGAGGACACTCAGAATTTGTCTGATGATGTTGTGACTTAGAATGAATTCGTTTGCATGCCAGTGCCTTTTATAGGTTGAAAATACCCCCACATACGAAATGTGACCCTCCTACACGAAAGAGTAAGGGTCATCACCGTTCACGGTTCATGTATACTCAAGGAGGCACATCGTTTCGAAAAATTCATGAATATGAAAATGCATGTATACGAAGATGCATGAACTTGTTCATAAACTAATGCATAACATTAATAAACACATTAATAGTACAAGTCGAACCTTGTTTCGTTGCGATAATATTAATTCATACGGCAGCTCGAATGCAAACGACAGTAAAATATTTATTTATGAAAAATATCTAACAATCACAACCCGAGCTGCAACGGGGAGCATTTTGCCTTGGCTGAGGTTTCAGCTTCCGGCCGGATTTTCGTCCCGGTGAACGGTGTGTCTAGTACACACAGCATATTATCATGTAGGGATAATTTGCATGAATAATAATAATAATTGAACACAAGACTAGTAGCATACTTCTCTAGTAATTTATATCCAACTCTAGGAACGGTAGGGTAATTGTTCTGATGAGTTCTGTTGATTAAGGCTTGTTTCGTATTCCATGGGTTCTGATGAATATTTTCATTTGTATGACGCGATTGTTTCAGGTGCATCTGATCACGAGATATGCACGTGCCGGGCAGCCTATGACGTTTTTACCTTGTCTATGGTTTGGGTCGTTACATCCATAGTAAAAGGAATAGAAATATAATGAATGTTTTATTTGTATTATAAAAAGTCTTGTATTGTGGTGAAAACAAAAAAACAAAAACAAAAACTGAGGTTTTTTTTTTTTTTTTTTTTTTTTTTGAGTGGCCTAAACAATGTTCTTAGAAAATTTTATTACATTCGTCACATCAACTAGGTTTTCTTGGTTCTTACAAAAGATTTTTTTTTGATAACAAATGTCATAAAATTTTAAACTAAAAATATGAAATACATTTTTATTATCATTAATATGATAATTGTTAAGTAGAGAATAATGGTTTAATGAATAATCCTTTAAGGTAAGACGATGCATAATTCAATGACTGTTTTATTGATATTTTAAAAAACTTATATTATAAGACATATAAATGTGTTGAAATAATTATATTTTGGGACAAAGGTGATATATTTCTATTTGAATAAGTATGTAGGATGTTGTAAAAGAAATTAAACTCCTCTGAACACACTAATAGAAGCTTTATATTCGAAATGTGTTTGTAGCTATCAACATTCTTCATCATTACCAAATGTTCCTTTTTAACATTTATTGTTATTTTTGTCGGAGACGTATACTTCTGCTCCAAAGACACGTGTATATATCATCAACAAGATAATCTCTGGATGGATCATTGAACTCTTCCAAAGGCATGAAATTGTCGAAACCCCATTCCAACTTCAACTTATGAAAGAATCTTCCATTTGCAACTGTGTCATGACAAGCAAGCTAAGTAATTATTAAAGCATTTCCCATTTCACTAATTCATCACAGTATGACATTATATCACTAATAAATTGTTCGATTGATAAGAAAATGTACCGTCGTGTTTTAATTTTTTTTTATAAAGAGATGCATATGAATGGTAGACATGAAACCTGTACCGTCGTTGGCTATGGTACAATGTATAGAGTACGATGGAAAACATCATACTAGTTTTGTAGATCAGAAATGCTATTATCACTATAAATTTATCACAATAATTAGAAGGCACCTGCACGTTTTATACACCGATAAACATGGTGACAACCGTACTAATCAATATGTCGTGCGCAATTGTTCATGCTATATAAGTGTGTTGTGTCAAATATTCAGAATATTAATTGCCTTGTGTCAGTAGCATCACTCTTTATAGATCGAGTACAATACCAAAAATGCTTACCTTGGAGAGTGCAGTAGCTTTTTTAGAGTACATTCCCTGAAACGCTTACCTTGAGAGTACTGTAGTAGTTGTCCTTGTTCGGTCTAGAACAAACACTCTAAAAATTGCATGAACCTAGCTCTCGACCTGGATCAGGCAAACTGCTCTCTGCCACCATTAGGTAAACAAAGATGTCTTCGTTAACATTTCTCGATTTGTTTCCGTTGGGGTATAAAATCAACTTCCTGCAGTACGTTAAGTATTCATGTTAAATGATGGTGTTGCCTATGGATGCACCTGTTAATTAGTAACTAATCATTCATATATGGTGCAATTATCAGGAAGATTATGAAGTTACATGTGATGGAAATTAGGTCTAGATAGAGAATACCAATTATAGCCCCCAGCTTCAAATTCAGCACTCCTGTATTTCTCTCCATTATTCTTCGCTAGTAATGAAAACCCTTCTAATTTAACGGCATAATTAATGACCGAGTCGGTGGCGTATCGGAAACTGTTCTTAAAAACTCTGCAACAAAATTAATATCAAAACAAATTAAAGCATGGAGAGTGAGCAATACATCAATCAGTTTATTGTTTAAATTAAATTGACACATGCAACGTATAATTAATATTCTGCCACTCCATTTTGCTGTGGAGTGTAAGCTCTAGTCAGTTGGCGCTTAATGCCATGATCCACACAAAACTCCAAAAATTCCTTTGAAGTGAATTCTCCCCCCATCAGTTCTTAATCCACAAATAGGTAGCTACATTCCTTTTCTACCAGTATTTTGAATTGCTTAAATACAGTGAAGGCTTCATCTTTGGCATTCAGTAAGTAGATCCAAAGTTTTCTAGTAAAATCATCAATGAAAGTTAGAATGTACCTCTTATTGCTGTGAGATGTAGGGCTGATTGGACCACAGATGTCAGAGTGAATAAGCTGTAGTGGTTTGGTGGCTCTCCACCAGGGCCGGCCCTATGCTAAGGCCCGCGAGACCCGGGTCTTAAGCCCAACGGTGTCGGAGGGCTCAACGGTACATGTTTCGCTAAAAGAAAAAAATTCGTGTAGATTTAATTCAACATAATATAATATGTTAATTTTCTTTTTTGATAAAGGCCCAAGTTCTTTTTTACTCTAATTGATAAATGCCCCAATAAAAAAATTTACTTGACCCAAAAAAAATTGACATACAAACAAGTTTTATTAATTTTTTGCATTTACGGATGTTAAAAACGCGATAAGTGTTGGAAAAAATGTAGTAATTAGGATTTGACAGAGAATTAGAAACTTCAAGGCATGTTAATAACGTTGTCTTTTAAGAGATGTTTCGTCCCACACGATTTGTCACTAAGGGATCAAATGAAAATCTCTTTTAGGATACAATGGGGGTGTTTGATTCAAACAGTGACTTGTTTGAATCAAACCCGATGACACTCAAAGTTTTTCAGATGATGTTGTCAAACTTATGAATTTCCCGTCTGCATACTTATGTTTTTTATAGGTTGCAAGTACCCTATAAACGAATGGAGGTACTCCTTGCACGAAAGGGTAGGGTTGTCACTGTTTACCGGATGAAAGCATGCAACCCTTACACGAAATGGTAAGTACATATCTGTTCGAAAATGCATGTATCTGAAAATGCATATCCCTTCATGAACTGATGCATGCATTAATTCGTACGCCAACTCGTATGCAAACGATAACCAAAATATTTATTTATGAAAAAATATCTAACAATAAGTATGTTTTAAAAATAAAAAAATCAACTAAAAGGCCCAATTCGGGGACTTGGTCTTAAGCCCAATAAAAGCGAGGGTCGGCCTTGCTCTCCACTTGCTCCTTTTTGGAATGGACACCCTGTGTTGCTTCCCTTTTAGGCAACTTTGACAGACTTTAGATGGCACAGTAAGCTCAGGAAGGCCAATTGCCAGTTGATGCATCTTCTTCAAATTTTGGCTGTTGATGTGTCCCAGTCTCTTATGCCATAATTCACCCATTTCTTCTGATTTGGTGGAGAAAAAATTTGGCTCTGGTTGCAGCTTTGCCAATAACACAAACATCTTGTTTGTAGTCATTTGGCTTTGGAGAATACAGCCCTTAATTTGATGATATATCTTGCAAGTATTCTGCTTGATCAGGATAGTCAGCCCCTTTTCTTGTAATTGCCCTATGCTCAACAAGTTGTTTCTTAGCTCAGGCACATAATAGACATTACTAATGGTCTGTGTTGTACCATCAATGTCTAATTTCACATTGCCTTTTCCCTGCACTTCCATTCTATGGTTGTTCCCAATTTCACGTAATGTCTAAATTGCTCATTGAATTGACTCGATGGAACCAGGCTTTGTTTCCAGTCATATGATTTGAGCAACCGTAATCAAGGAACCATACCTCTTCCCTCGATGATTGTGAAGTTCCACATGAGCCATCAATAATAGATCATCTTCAAGATCGACCTCAAGATCAAGATAGTTTGCACTCTTCTCCTGTGTAGGACATTCATACCTAAAGTGTCCCAAGTTATGACACTTATAGCACTCTGATGGACTTGTCTATAGGTCGTCTTCCCCTTCCTCTTCCACGACCTCCTCTTTGACCTCCTCTTCCTCTTCCTCTTTCTTCACTGGACACTTTCAACACTTGTTCCTCCTCAACAACATTCTTCATCCTTAACTCATGAATCAAAAGACTGCTTTGAAGTTCATCCACAGTCAATGTGTCAACGTTGTTGGATTCTTCAATGGCACACACTACATAGTTAAACTTTGATACAAGAGATCTCAAGATTTTTGCAGTGATGTCCTTTTCCAGCATCTTTTCTCCACATGCCTTCATGTTTTTGGCTGTGAGTAAAACTCTGCCAAAATAGCCATTCACAGACTCTCCTTCTTTCATCCTTAGCATTTCAAACTCGTCTTTGTGGTTTGAAGTCGAGCCTCTTTACTCTAGTGGAACCTTTAAACTTTAGGGCCATTGAATCCCAAATCTGCTTAGAGGTTTCATCATTCAGGATTGTATCCATAATTTCTCTATCAATTGATTGATAGAGATAATTCTTGATCTTTCTATCCTTGAGTTTTTGCTCCTCATATTCCTTCTTCTCGCGCTGCTTGCTGCGTCCCCTCGAAATTGTGATGATTCCTTCATCAACCAAACTCCAATATTCCTTAGAGCGCAAGAAATTTTCCATGAGCTTGGCCCAGTGCTCATAGTAGCCATCAAACTTAGGAATGGCTGGCTGCAGAAATTTTCCATTTCCATTGCTACTTTCTGCCATCTTCTTAGAATTTTTCACTCAGATCCTAGTAAGTAGGCTCTGCTACCAATTGTTGTAAGTGTTTACACAATTGCAGAATGAAAAACCAAAATCTCTGTTTTATTCCAAAGGTAAACGAGGCTTTAAATAGCCAGGATACAAAATAACAGAATGTAAAGAAATCCCTACAAAATCTCCAATCATGGAGACTAAGCACTACTCATAAATGTAGGAACAAAACAACAAACTTCCCTATTATTTAGCTAGCATAATTAACAGACAGAGAATGATTTTTTGGAGTTTTGTGTGGATCATGGCATTAAACGCCAACTGACTAGAGCTTACACTCCACAGCAAAATGGAGTGGCAGAACGTAAGAATAGGTCTATTTTAAACATGGTTAGATGCATACTTGAGGAGAAGAAAATGCCTAAAGTTTTTTGGCCAGAAGCTGTTAGATGGGCATGCCATGTTTTAAATAGAACTCCTACATCAGCTGTTAAAAACAAAACTCCAGAAGAAAGCTGGACATGCAGAAAACCAAACATAGATTACTTCAGGGTGTTTGGATGCATTGGAAATGTTCATGTACCAGATGCAAAAAGGTTGAAATTGGATGCCAGAAGTCAAGTCTGCATTTTTCTAGGCTACAGTGATGAGTCTAAGGGCTACAAAATGTACAATCCCACCACAAAGCAGATTATTTTAAGCAAAGATGTTGTGTTCCAAGAAGGTGAGTGTTGGGATTGGGAGAGGACAGATTCAGAATGCAGCAAAGATTTGTTGATTTGGGAGGATGAAGATGATGAGAATGATCTTGAAAATTCAAGTGATGAAGATGAAGGAATTGCAGAAAATCATCCATCTGACATGGACACTGAAGAAACAGATGATGGAGAAGAAAATCAGAATGATCAGCCTGATCAAAATGCAACTGGTGAAGCAAATCCACTGCTGGACAGAAGGGTGAGAAGAGCTCCAAAGTATCTGAAGGATTATATAATTGGAGAAGGCCTATCAGATGATGAAGAGGTACAAAATCTTATTATGTTTACCTCTTCAGATGATCCAACTTGTTTTGAAGAAGCTGCAGCTAGCAAAAAGTGGACAGATGCAATGGATACTGAAATGGAATCCATTGTTAAAAACCAGACATGGGAATTGGTTGATGCACCAAAGAAGGCCAAAATCATAGGAGTCAAATGGATTTACAGAACAAAGCTTAATGAAAATGGTGAAGTAGACAAATGCAAGGCAAGGCTAGTTGCAAAGGGGTATGCACAAGAAAAGGGAATTGACTACAATGAAGTGTTTGCTCCTGTGGCCAGATGGGATACAATCAGGACAATCATGGCATTGGCAGCCAAGAATTCATGGACACTCTATCAACTTGATGTAAAGAGTGTTTTCTTGTATGGAGAGTTACAAGAAGATGTGTATGTAGCTCAACCTCAGGGGTATGAGAAAAGGGGAGAAGAAGCAAAGGTCTACAAGTTGAAGAAAGCATTGTATGGTCTAAAACAAGCCCCTAGGGCTTGGTTTAGCAGGATTGAAGGGTATTTTATAAATCAGGGGTTTGAAAGGAGCAGCCATGAACACACTTTATTTGTCAAAAGGGAAGATAAGAATATCCTCATTGTAAGTATTTATGTTGATGATCTTGTGTTTACAGAAACAATTCGAGAGATATGCTAAATTCATTTAAGAATTCTGAAAAATGAATTTGAGATGACTGATTTGGGAACAATGAGCTATTTCTTGGGAGTTGAAGTACAGCAATCAACCAGAGGCATTCACATTTGTCAAAGAAAATATGCACAGGAAATACTTGAGAAGTTTGGCATGAAAGATTGCAATTCTGTGAAAAACCCTATGGTGCCAGGCAACAAGTTAACTAAAGATGAGAATGGTAAGAAAGTTGATTCAACTTATTATAAGCAATTGATTGGCAGTCTGATGTATTTGATCGCTACTGGACTGCATTTGATGTTCGATGTGTGCTTGCTAAGTAGATTTATGGCCAATCCCATGAGTCTCATATGATGGCAAAGAAAAGAGTTTTGAGATATCTAAAAGGAACTAGTGGTCTTGGTATTTTGTATCAAATCGGGTCGTTTCGATAATCATTAGCTTATCTTGATAGTGATTATCTTTGGTGATGTTGTGGAATTTAAGAGCACATCTGGTTATGTATTTTTACTAAGCAAAGGTGCTGTGGCATGGTCATCAAAGAAGCAGTCAGTGGTGACTCTTTCAACCAAGTGAGTATAGTATATTGTCGCTTTGCTTGTGCTTGTCAAAGCATTTGGATGCAGAACATTTTGAAACAGGTTGGTGAAACCAAGGTCAATTCAACTACAATGCTATGTGACAACTCCTCTACAATTCAACTTGCAAAGCATCCAGTATTTCATGGAAAGAGTAAGCATATTGCTGTCAGATTTCATTTTCTGAGAAATCTGACCAAGGAAAAGACAATCAACATCAAGCATTGTGGTACAAATGATCAGATTGCTGATATCATGACAAAACCTTTGAAGTTGGAGGCATTCGAGAAATTGAAGATTGCACTTGGAATGAAGATGGTGGAAGATGTAAACTGATGTATATCTTGATCATGGTTTAGGGAGGATTTGTTTGACCCATTCTCTCGCCTCATTAATTATGCTAGCTAAATAATAGGAAGTTTGTTGTTTTGTTCCTACATTTATGAGTAGTGCTTAGTCTCCATGATTGGAGATTTTGTAGGATTTCTTTACATTCTCGTTATTTTGTATCCTGGCTATTTAAAGCCTCGTTTACCTTTGGAATAAAACAGAGATTTTGGTTTTTCATTCTGCAATTGTGTAAACACTTACAACAGATCTTAATTAATTTCACCTTATAAGGTAACTGTTTCTACTTGTATCATTTCAAATGTATTCTCAAAAATTACGACAATAATCACAAGGGCAAATATTGTTATCGACACCCTATCGAAACTACTTTTGATGCATCACAGTGACATTTGATCTATAATTTAAGCTCAATATATACTCGACTCTCTAGAGAGGTCGAATGCGAAATTGGATCAATGCAAACTCGAAAGTCGATCTATGCAAAGTCGAATTTTTCACGAGCCCCAGGAGAGTTATCATGGTGTCAATAATAGTGTACTGATCATAATCATAAGTACTTCACCTATTTCTTCTGCCATTGCAAGAAGGGATAAGTTTCTTTGTACTGCAAAAATAAAAATAAAAAATATGCTAAAACGCTGCTTAATTAGGACTCCTTTGTTTATGTATATAGATTATTAAATTCAAAGCAATAAACATTGGACTGATGATCTCCAAGTGATGAAGCAGTACATACGAAGAAGGAGGACATGAAGGGTTGCCAATAGGGGTATTAATTTAATTTTGTGTTGTGCTAAGAAACACTAAAAAAAAAAAAAAAAAAAAATGTATTTGTGACAAACCTTTAGTGACAAGTAGTAGATTTGTCATAAAGGGTTGCGTCTAGTGACAATAACTTTCTTTGTCACAAAATGTTGTATTAGTGACAAAGAAGCTTTTGTCACGAGTGGTTTAAGTGGTTTTCACAAAACTTATAGTCTGACTTGAGTATCATGCAATAACTTTTGGGATGAGAATCTCCAGTGACAAAATTCTGGAAAGAAATTTTTAATAATTTATATGACAAACATTCCATTTTTTTTATGAGTTTAAACTTGAGTCAAGCTACTAGAGAAATTAGCCAAGCCAATCTCGAGCTTCATATATGGTAATCGGTAAAATATTTTAGCTAAATCATTAATATTTATCGAGTCGAGCTCGATCTTGTCATATTTTATAAATTTAAAAGAATTATATATACATTATATTTATATTTATACGAGTTCACAAGACGAGTCGAATTATATCAAGTAATTAACGAGCCGAGTTTGATCTTGTGTTTTTTTTTCTCGATTGAGCTCAAGCCGAGTATCAAGTTTGGATTTTGTTAGTTAAGTCAAACACGAGCCCTAGAGAGATTCGGATCGGCTCGATTATAATAAACACATTACTTAAAGTTTTGCTCTCGTCGACCTCACCCTCGCTAAACATTCTTTCGCCTAAACATCAATTAAAAACGTTTCCGCCTTAATCCTCCTCTCTGTTCTCAACGAAATCCACTCCCCATCCCGATCGATTTCGTCTCATGAACAGATTTCCTCTCACGAATTGCTACATAAATTCAGCAATTTCGGTTGGTTTGAACAGTGATGTTGTCAACATGTGCGAAGGGGAAATGGAGTTGAAGAAGATTTTGTGTTCACAGGCGAAGATGACGCTGAGAGCTGAGCAATTTGGAGTGAAGCAAATGTTAGGACGAAGTCTTCTTTCATTCATCAAGAGGAATCCAACAACTACCTCTTTGCAGCCATCTAACTAAGCTATATCCTCTGCAATTTAGCCGAATTTAATCTTAATTTCCCCTTTTCCGCATTGGAAAATTGCTGATTTCTGATTGGGGAATATTAACAAACACAAGGGTGGTGGAGGTAGAAGAAGGTAGCGGCGGCAAATCATGGGGACGGGGAGCAGTCTCCGGCACTTTGATATGCCTTACAGGAGGCGTTGCTTTGAGCGCGCTTAATGATCATGCCATCTATCATGGCTGCAACAGGTTGTATTTTTATTATTGCTTTCATTCTTTTGTATTTTTCCCCTACTTTTTGGATTTCTTGTTGAAAGGTTATTCATTTAGTAATGCTTTTTAGGATTATCTTTGCGCATTTATGCTTCTGATTCTTGCTTAGTGTCACGATATAGGACCAAAAACTATAATTTCTATAATTTAATAGCACAATTCGACTGAAAATGCAGAAATGAATGAAGAACACAAAGAAATTAGGGGATGAAGGTGAAAAGAGAGTTTTAATTAGAGTAGGAAATAGGAAAATACATAATGTCATACCCCTCACATCCATCCTTCCTCCACATATACTACCTCCAACTCGTCTAACAGCTTTCTAACAAACAAGAAAGAGAAAAAATGACTCTCAGGCATGAATAAGGAAAGCCTACAACGGCCAAGACAACAAAAGGGCAAAAAAGTTTAAAAAAAACACCAAAAACACCATTTGATTATTTAAATAAAAGGGTAAAGGGTCATATCATGACATATCTCCCCCTAGCTTTTGCCTTGTCCTCAAGGCAAAGGAAACTGCAAAGGGAATTCTGGAAACTGAGCCATGATGTGATCTGCATCTTCCCAAGTTGCCAATTCAGCATCTACATTCAGCCACTTCATTTCCATTGTACCACAGGAGCATTAGCACTCTTGATTGTTCTAATGGCTAGGATCTGTTCTGGATACACCACCAATTGACCATCTGTTGTTGTGATAGGTGGGGAGTCTGCCACTTTATCATTGATACCTTTATACTTTTTGAGCATAGACACATGAAAAACTGGGTGTATCTGTGAATGTGCTGGTAGTTGGAGCTTGTAGGCGACAGGATTTAGCTTCTCAATGATCTTGTAAGGTCCAAAATACTTTGCAGGAAGTTTAGCATTCTTCCTCAAGGCTACTGACTGTTGTCTATAGGGTTGTAGCTTTAGGAACACCAGATCCCCCACACTATACTCCTTATCCTTCTTGTTTCTGTCAGCAAAATACTTCATTCTTCCTTGTGCAAACTGTTATGAAAGTAGAAGGAAGGAAATTATTTTATTATTTCTTAGAAAAAATATTTTACAATGACAGGAGACTTGATTTAAATAGGTAGAGTACCTAGAGCCTTCTTTGAATTGAATTCCTTGATTTTAGGAATCAATTAAGATTGGCTATTACAATCATAATAATATAAAATCAAGACAGAATATTCTAATAAAGGAAACAAATGCTACTAGTCCTAACAAACCCTATCACTCATTTTAAGCAAAGAAAAAGACAAAGCGCCCCTTTTTCAACACTCCCTCAAGTTGAGCATAGTTGTTGATCATGCCCAACTTGCTCATAAACTCTTCAAGTTCTCGCTTCATTAGGGCCTTAGTCGGTCCATCTCATTGTTTGTTGAACTGATGGCATGAAGGAATGCATATAACACCATTTTCCAAGCTTTTCTTTTATGAAATGTCTGGCCCACCTTAACATGTTTGGTTCTATCATGTTGGCTGGATCATTTGCAATGTCAATTGCGCTTTATTATCACAAGACAATTTTAGAGGTAGTTCGGATCAAGTTCAAGTCTTCTAACACCCTTTTACCCATAGTTCTTCTGCATTCCATGTGTCATGGCTCTAAACTCGTCTTTGCATACTTCTTGCAACATCTTCTGCTTTTTTGCTTCTCCAAGTTACAAGATTACCCTGCATAAATGTGCAAGACCTCAGAAGTTGACTCTTTGCCCTTTGCTCCAGCCTTGATACCGAATCAGTAAACACTTACCCCCTCTTTTTTGGTTTTTTTGAACATTAGCCCCTTTCCAACAGTCCCTTTCAGATACCTGATAATTCTGATGACTGCCTGATAATGAGACTGACTAGGGGAATGCATAAACTGGCTGACCACCCCCACAACATATGATATGTCAGGCCTAGTGTGAGTTAGATATATCAGCTTTCCCACAAGCCTCTGGAATTGTTCTCTCGCCCACTTTTTCCTCATTATCCGTCCTTTTGTAAGTTTCAGATTAGCCTCCATAGGTGTACTAGTGAGTTTACATCCCAACAATCCTGCTTCGATTAGTAAGTCCAAAACATACTTTCTTTGAGATACCACCATTCCCCCTGCTCGATCTAGCCACCTCCATTCCTAAGAAGTACTTGGTCTTCCTAGGTCTTTGATTTCAAATTCTTCTTTCATCTCCTTCTTCACTTGTTCAATCCCAGCTCTATCATCCCCTGTGAGTATAATGTCATCCACATACACCACAAGCACAGTCACCTTGTGTTAGGAAATCACTAGTTTAACGCAGCGGAATTTAAAATTTGATTTCCTTTTCTAGATCGTTCTTCGTTTAATGCAATAAACACGTTAAGTAGTTTGACGGTTATACCTTAGATGATCTACAAGATCGTCGCTTTGACCGCCAACGGAGAGTAGTTCAACGCGCAAGCCGCCCACGCGTCCGGCCTCTATCGCTAATCCACACGAACCCCTCGCCGGAATCCTCCTGGATTGCTATCGAAAAACTCCGGTCGCTAGATCGGACCTTTTCTTCCTCACAAACTCACTATGGAGAGCTCTCTATTTTACACAAGAATTATGAACTCTTGCAATTGTGTTGTACAAAAAAGAGCTTGACACCCACTTCCTTTTATAGAGGAAGTGGCGCCCCAATAGTAGTGTAGAGAAGAAAACCTTTTTCTAATAAAATAAGGAAAATCAACTAGATTGATTTATCTCTTTAATTATAATTTATTCATCAATATCATATATTGATTATAATTATCTTATTACCATAAATCTATTTTTTCAAAATCAATTAATATCTTATATTAATATTATGGTAATCTTATTAATTAAAGTGCACAATCCAAGTGTATCTTGTACACTCAAAAGTGGCGCCCATATCCCAAAAAGATTTACTTCGGAATATTCTTTAATTAATCTAATTTATGTATATAATTAATATCTTGTATTTTATTTATTCATAATAAATAAATACCACCATATTAATTTACCACTATAACCTTTATAGTCTGCAGAGATAAACTTTCCTTATTTGGTTATCAACTATAACCGCATTTTAATCCGACTCGATGTTCATATGTGTGTGACCCGATACAGCTTCCGAATATGTTGGCCGTAGACACAAAGTGCAATTTACTAAAATGCCCTTCATACCTAACGATCACGGGATAGCGTCAAAGCAACACACCGTGACCCCAATCATCGGAAGAGTCAAAAGCAATGACTACTACCTTTCATGTGAAGCGATTATCGTGTAACTTACAATCCTATCGCTATAATAATATCCATACGATCAGATCTCGAAAGTGTCAATACATTGACGATCGTATCTTATAATCTGGATATCATGCTCTCTCGGAATAACACATTTACTCCCACTTTGCAAAGATTCTCAGAGAGCTAGACATTCCTTATAAGAAGGCCATTTCGGATATTCAATCCCAATCATAGGATACGCGATTCCCGGACGACCAATCATGTATACTCCGCGATGCTTCAATATCATACCCAATCACTACCGCATGATCGCCCGTGGTTAGGAGAAATCTCAATAGTGTCAAAGCATGACAATCCACACCGTGATGCCATGAAGACTCGGTCAAAGGATAATTACACAACCGCCACATAGTGTGACACTTAATGTAAAAGTGGGTCGATCCTAACGTCGCATTCTCTAATACACGCCCACGCACGGTCAAGTGTCCTACACTTCGATAGACGAGATCTATCCCTACCTTCTAAAAGATAGAAGACATCCAATACGTGTTAGTCCGATTATATCATCAATGTCCCATTTGATAATATGTAAGACTAAAGACATTTAAGTACCAACCTTTGTTATAGTGATTAGAGATCTCATCAACCATAATCACTATCATGGTTTCTATATCATGATTGATACTAGGGACGTTACTATATATATACAACAAATAATATGAAGATAAACAATATATAATAACATAAGTGCTTTTATTAATCATAATAAAGTTATTACATGAACTAAATAGAGATGTAAATGACCCGACCGGTCGGATCCGGTCCGACCGATGGGGTTTAGGACACTTTCCAACAATCTCCCACTTGGCCTAAAGCCAATCACCCATATGCCTAAGCCCGTGCAAGTGAACATGTTTCTCATGCTTAGCTTGAGACAATGCCTTGGTTAACGGATCACCTATGTTATCATCCGTGTGGACTTTCTCTATCTTTACATCTCCTCTATCTACTATCTCTAATCAAGTGATAGCGCCCGTAGCACATGTTTGGACTTCGATGAGACCTTGGTTCCTTTGATCGAGATATCGCTCCATTATTATCACAAGATGCAGGTCTCTGGACCTTCAATGGAGGGAACCACACCAAGTTCGATGAATGAACTTCTTCATCCAAATCGCTTCCTTTGCCGCCTCCGAGGTCGCTATGTATTCGGCTTCCGTTGTAGAATCTGCAGTAGTCTCCTCGCTTGGAACTCTTCCACCATTCGCTCCGCCGTTAAGCGTGAAAACAAATCCAGATTGTGACTTAAAGTCATCCTTGTCGGTTTAAACGCATCCGTGTAACCTCGTAATACTAAATCATCATTCCCGAAAACCAGGAACATATCCCTAGTACGTCTCAAGTACTTAAGGATATTCTTGACAAACAATCCAGTGACAATCACTGGATTGGTGGTACCTACTAGTCATACTAAGAGGTACGAGACGTACGGTCTTGTGCATAACATGGCATACATGATAGACCCAATTGCCGAAGCATAAGGGACTTTACTCATTTGTGCCCTTTCCTCCTCTGTCTTAGGACTCATTCCTTCGACAGTAGACCCCATGTGACATGGGCAAGCAATCCTTTCTTGGGTGCTCCATGTCGAATCTCTTGAAGATCTTGTCTATGTAGGTGGACTGCGATGGACCAAGCAACCTTTTAGATCTATCTCTATAGATCTTTATTCCTGAATATAGTTTGCCTCACCCAAGTCCTTCATTGAGAAGTTCTTGGATAACCAAGCTTTGACTGATTGTAACATAGGCACATCATTCCCACCATGAAGCGTATGTCATCCACATAAAGCACTAAGAACACAATGGCACTCCCACTAACCTTCTTGTAAACACAGGCTCATCTTCGTTCTTGATGAAATCAAACTGTTTGATTATCTCATCAAAGCGAAGATTCCAACTCGAGAAGCTTGCTTTAATCCATAAATGGATCTTTGCGGTTTACACACCATCCTGGCGTCATTGGTTGTGAAACCTCAGTCGTGTCATATACACTTCCTCGCATGTGTTCCCGTTAAGGAAAGTCGTTTTCACATCCATCCGCGATTTCGTAATCATGGTATCTTTGCAATAGCAAGCAAAATTCTAATGGATTTTAACATGGCAACAAAGCGAGAAGGTTTCATCATAGTCAACTCCTTGTCTTTGCTTATAACCTTTGCCACCAACCTAGCCTTGTAGGTGGTCACGTTATCGTCCATGTCGGTCTTTCTCTTAAAGACCCATTTACACCCTATGGGAACTATTCCTCAAAGCGGATCAACTAAGTTCCAAACTTGGTTGTCCTTCATGGATTCCATCTCAGAATTCATGGCTTCAAGCCATTTCTCTTTGTCGTGCCTTAATAGCACCTCCTCATAAGTTCTAGGGTCCTCATCTTCCATGAGATACACGCCGCTGTACCTATCGGGTCCACGGCGTTCCTCGTGGATCTTCGAGGTGTTATTGTGTCTACGGTAGGGGTGGCGCCACATTTGTATGTGGTGTCTCTCTACTTCCATCAACGGATCGTTATCCGTAAGTGGTTCTCGAATTTCTTCAAGATCAATCTTACTCCCACCGACTCTATCCGAATAAACTCTTTCTCGAGAAAGTGGCTACCCCGGCAACAAACACCTTTTGTTCCTCAGGGTGGTAAAATTGGTACCCTTTGGTTTCCTTAGGATAACCCACAAACAGACATTTGTCAGATCTAGGTTCCAGTTTGTCAGGCATGGTTCGTTTCACATAAACTGGACATCCCCAAGGTTTCATGTAACCTAGTGTTGGTTTCTTCCTTTGAACACTTCATAGGAGTGGACTCAACCGCCTTTGATGGAACTCGGTCAAAGTGTATAGGATGCGGTTTCTAGAGCATACCCCAAAACGATTTTGGAAGAATCGCATAGCTCATCATGGAACGTACCATGTCTAACAAAGTACGATTCCTCCTCTCAGATATGCCATTCATTTGTGGCGTCCCTGGAGGGGTCCATTCAGGTAGAATCCCATTCTCCTTTAAATAACTTTGAAACTCCCCATCTAGGTATTCTCCACCTCGATCGGATCGAAGTGTTTTGATTTCTTTACCTAGTTGTTTCTCTACTTCACTTCGAATTCTTTGAACTTTTCAAGGCTTGGACTTATACTTCATTAAGTATATATAACCATAGCGAGAATGGTCATCAGTGAAAGTGATAAAATAAGAGTATCCTCCTTTGGCTTGAATTGACATTGGGCCACACACATCAGTATGTATAAGCTCAAGCAATTCATTGGATCTTATCCCTTTGCCACTAAAAGGTGACTTTGTCATCTTGCCAAGTAAACAAGCTTCGCATGTATCAAACGATTCATAATCGAATTGATCCAACATTCCATCTTTATGGAGTTTGGAAATGCGATTCTTATTTATATGGCCAAGTCTACAATGCCATAAGTAGGATTCATTCAAGTCATTTATTTTGGCTTTCTTGTTATTTATATTAAGTACATCAACATTCATATCTAATATGTAGAGACCATTGCTAAGTATGCCAGTACCATAAAAGATTCCATCACGTGAAAAAGAACAACATTTATTCTCAAACGTAAAAGAAAATCCATCAACATCTAATGCAGAAATAGAAATAATGCTCTTCGTAAAGAGCGGGAACAAAATAACAGCTTATTGAGTTCTAGTACTAGCCCACCGGGCAATGAAAGAAAATAAACTCCTACGGCGGCAAAGAACACTTGCTCCATTTCCAACGCGTAGGTCCACCTCTCCTTTCCTCGGATCTCTAGTTCTTCTTAGTGCCCGTGATATTCGTGACAAATATGAGAACCACAACCGATGATCTAATACCCGGTGGTTAGACTTAGAAGAAGTAATGTTGATCTCAATCATAAATATACGAAGTCGAAGCATCGTAATGCTTCTTCTTGGTACTCAAGAAGCCCTTGCAGTTTCTCCTCCAATGTCCGGTCTCACCGCAATGGAAGCAAGCATCCTTGGATTTGTCTTTTGCTATCTTAGGCGTTGGCTTAGGTGCAGCCTTCGCCTTCTTGGACTTTTTCTGGGCTTTTGCCTTGCCCTTGCTCGAAGTGACCAGCAACACTTGCTTTCCCTTCCCTACAGTGCCTTCAGCAGTTTTCAACATGTTCAATAACTCCGCTAGGGAGCAATCTATCTTGTTCATGTGATAGTTCATCACAAACTGCGAGAATGAGTCAGGTAGAGATTGCAGAATCAAGTCAATACTCAACTCGCTCCAACTTGGGCCCACTTCCCAAGCCTCTCTATGTACCCGATCATTTTAAGCACGTGTGACACCACAAAGAGTCCCCAGATGCCATCTTACAACTAAACAGGCCTTCGAGACCTCGCACCTCTCAAAGGCGAGACCGAGAAGCGTAAAGTTCCTTCAGGTGGACCATGATAGAGTGGCGTCCATAGACTCATGTTTGTTTCTGCAGATTCGGTGTCATAGAAGCAAGCATGATACATGTAGCATCGAAGATTGTCGTAATAGCAGTGCTTGTTGTACTTTCGACAACATCTGCGCAACCGAACCCTCGGCGGGCTTTTCCGGTAGGGCCTCGCCCAAGACATAGCCAATCTTCTCGTGCCTCAAAACGATTTTGAGGTTTCTTTCCCAATCGAGAAAATTAGTTTTCGTCAAGCTTGTTATCGATGATAAAACGAAGGTTCAATTTGTTTGACATTTTCTACAACAATAAATAAAAGATAGAATAAGTAAAAGCTCATGTATAAAAACCTAAATTTGCACTAAGAAATTTATAAGTTTTTACTCCCACTAGCCAACTATTCCCTATTGGCTTTCAAGAATTTTAATTAATTCTTTAGTGGTCGGGACCTATCTAGTTGCCTTAATCCCCGACGGTGGTCGATCAATCTCGGCAATTTCGAAGGTAGGTACTCTACCAATCGCATCGCACGCGACTCCCAAAGTGGTCGACTAGTCAACTCTTTGACGCCTCACATCTCTATGTGATAGTCAACCCCTTGTCTCTAAAGTCAGACGGTCTCGACGGTGGCCAATCACCGAAAGACTTTAGTCGAGTCATAACCCAATATTCATGAGATCTCGTGACGATCATGTCTCAATAATAACGATATGCCCGTGGTAGGTCAACTCCCGACGGTGGTCGATCGATTGGATCCGAACAAAGGCTCTTCACCGTCATTATAATATTGGGAGACAATTTTGGCTCGATTTTTGGCGTGGGAATAATTTTAAATTAATTCACTTAATTAATTTGGTTTAATTATGGTCTCATCTACTATGTGCATATTACTACGATATCATATAAAGTAAAACATACACAACATTCCGCGCATAAAATAACCGGTATGATCATGGACTTTTTCTAGAGTGCGGTTTGAATACAAACCGACGCGAAACCGCTGGTCACAAACTAAGGGTATCTGCAACCGCCAATAGGATCTTTATTCTTCATGACGCCAATGGGTTCTTTATTTCTCCTTGGTCTCGAACTTCTTGCTCCATTCTTGTTACATAATAAATAATTACACCCGCCGCACACGGGGGAACTCGAGGAATGGGATAAATGCAAAAGTAAACTAGGTCACGTTCTTCATAACGGCCTCAGACAATTTTTCAAAACCAACATAAAGAAAACATTCCCATCTATCCTATTGGTCGAGTCCACGATCAATCGGGTCCATATAATCACATTATATCTACACATCTAATCCATACAATTTTATCTTATGAAAAAGATTAAATTCTAATTTTAACTACTACTACTCATGCGTCTTTATTTTATCACATCAAATAATTAAATAACTTTTAATTAATTATATGATTTAACCGAAAATTAAAATTAACATTTAATTTTAAATCGATTTCAATTTTAATTAAATTTGAACTATTCAAAATAAAATTAAAATTATAAAGTCTCCTATTTGTTTCATTTCCAAAACTAAATTTAGCTTAGGCCTGCCCATTTTCCAAAATCAAAATTTTGGAAGTGGCTGCTTGCAGCCTATTCCAAATCAAATATTTGGAAAGGAAAGATAAGCCTACTCCAAATCAAATATTTGGAAAGGCCAAATTATTTTAGTTCAGGCCGCCACTTTCCAAAATCAAAATTTTGAGAAGTGGCCAGTGCTCTAGCCTATTCCAAATCAAATATTTGGAAAGGGCCTCAGCCTATTCCAAATCAAATATTTGGAAAGGCCAAATAATTTTAGTTTTAGGCTCGCCACTTTCCAAAATCAAAATTTTGGAAGTGGCTTGAAAGCTTGCAGCCTATTCCAAATCAAATATTTGGAAAGGCCTGAGCCTATTCCAAATCAAAATTTGAAAGGCTAATGTCCCATATATGGTTTCCCAATGGTCCAAACTATTTGAACCATTGGTTGGCCATATGACACAACTAAACAAACGAGATATCTATGCACAATAAAATATCACAAAACGAAAAGCGGTTGATCTCCCCAATGGAAGAGAGAGCCGACGGACAGCAGCCCGAAGGCGCGCCGCCGCCGCCGCCCGCCGCCGCCGAGGATGGGGCGCCGCCAATCGGCCAACCCCATGAACCCTATAATTTTTTTTTTTGTTTTCACGTTTCGCGATTTAAATCTTGCATCTATCGATTAAATACTACGCATTTAAATTATGCTTATTGCTTAAGCTCAAGTCTGCCTCGATACCATCGTTAGAAATCACTAGTTTAACGCAAATGAATTTAAAATTTGATTTCCTTTTCTAGATCGTTCTTCGTTTAATGCAATAAACACGTTAAGTAGTTTGACGGTTATACCTTAGATGATCTACAAGATCGTCGCTTTGACCGCCAACGGAGAGTAGTTCAACGCGCAAGCCGCCCACGCGTCCGGCCTCTATCGCTAATCCACACGAACCCCTCGCCGAATCCTCCTTGGATTGCTATCGGAAAAACTCCGCCGCTAGATCGACCTTTTCTTCCTCACAAACTCACTATGGAGAGCTCTCTATTTTACACAAGAATTATGAACTCTTGCAATTGTGTTGTACAAAAGAGCTTGACACCCACTTCCCTTTTATAGAGGAAGTGGCGCCCAATAGTAGTGTAGAGAAGAAAACATTTTTCTAATAAAATAAGGAAAATCAACTAGATTGATTTATCTCTTTAATTATAATTTATTCTATCAATATCATATATTGATTATAATTATCTTATTACCATAAATCTATTTTTTCAAAATCAATTAATATCTTATATTAATATTATGGTAATCTTATTAATTAAAGTGCACAATCCAAGTGTATCTTTGTACACTCAAAAGTGGCGCCCATATCCCAAAAGATTTACTTCGAATATTCTTTAATTAATCTAATTTATGTATATAATTAATATCTTGTATTTTATTTATTCATAATAAATAAATACCACCATATTAATTTACCACTATAACCTTTATAGTCTAGAGATAAACTTTCCTTATTTGGTTATCAACTATAACCGCATTTTAATCCGACTCGATGTTCATATGTGTGTGACCCGATAGCTTCGAATATGTTGGCCGTAGACACAAAGTGCAATTTACTAAAATGCCCTTCATACCTAACGATCACGGGATAGCGTCTAGCAACATACCGTGACCCCAATCATCGGAAGAGTCAAAAGCAATGACTACTACCTTTCATGTGAAGCGATTTATCGTGTAACTTACAATCCTATCGCTATAATAATATCCATACGATCAGATCTCGAGTGTCAATACATTGACGATCGTATCTTATAATCTGGATATCATGCTCTCGGAATAACACATTTACTCCCACTTTGCAAAGATTCTCGAGAGCTAGACATTCCTTATAAGAAGACCATTTCGGATATTCAATCCCAATCATAGGATACGCGATTCCCGGACGACCAATCATGTATACTCCGCGATGCTTCAATATCATACCCAATCACTACCGCATGATCGCCCGTGGTTAGGAGAAATCTCAATAGTGTCAAAGCATGACAATCCACACCGTGATGCCATGAAGACTCCGGTCAAAAGGATAATTACACAACCGCCACATAGTGTGACACTTAATGTAAGTGGGTCGGTCCTAACGTCACGCATTCTCTAATACACGCCCACGCATACCCAAGTGTCCCTACACTTCGATAGACGAGATCTATCCCTACCTTCTAAAAGATAGAAGACATCCAATACGTGCTAGTCCGATTATATCATCAATGTCCCATTTGATAATATGTAAGACTAGAGACATTTAAGTACCAACCTTTGTTATAGTGATTAGAGATCTCATCAACCATAATCACTATCATGGTTTCTCTATCACAGATTGATACTAGGGACGTTACTATATATATACAACAAATAATATGAAGATAAACAATATATAATAACATAAGTGCTTTTATTAATCATAATAAAGTTATTACATGAACTAAATAGACTGTAAATGACCCGACCCGGTCGGATCCGGTCCGACCCGATTGGGTTTAGGACACCTTTCCAACACCTTGTTCCCTGCTCCTTTCTTTACAAACAAGGTGTGATCAGAATGTCCTTGTTTGAATCCCACCTTTAGAAGGAACTGCCTGAATCTATCAAACCAGGCTCTGGGACTTTGTTTCAAACCATACAGTGATTTTCTCAGTTTGCACACCTTCCCAGGATTTTTAAGATCATACCCTGGGGGCAAGTCCATGTACACTTCCTCCTTCAGATTCCCATGGAGGAAGGCATTCTTCACATCCAACTGGTACAAGGGCCAATCCAAATTTACTGCCACAGAGAAAACAATTCTTACAGTATTTAGCTTAGCCACTGGAGAGAATGTCTCAGAGTAGTCAATTCCATAAGTCTGACTGTATCCCTTGGCCACCAACCTAGCCTTGTATCTTTCAATCTCACCATTAGCCTTGTGCTTGATGGTAAATATCCATCTACAACCCACTGGTTTTTTTCCTGCTGGTTTCTCCACCAATTCCCAGGTGTCATTTTTCACCAATGCTTTAAGTTCTTCATGCACAGCTGTCCTCCACTCAGGAACTTCTAGAGCCTCATGTATGTTGGAAGGAATTTTGTGTTCTGAAATGCTAGAGATAAAGGCTTTATGTGTGGGAGAGAGATTTTTGTAGGTTAGGTAGTTTTGGATAGGGTACCTAGGGTGTTTAGTACATTCCCTAGTTGGTTTTCTGATGGCTATTGGGACATCAAGCATGAGTTCTTCATTTTGGTTTTGTAGAGTAGTGTCTGGATTTGGGTTGGTACTGGTGTGTTGGATTATGGATTCAGAACCAGTTTGGGAGTTTTTCTGTTTTCTTTGTGTGGGAGGTGAAGGTGAAGGTGAGTCAAGTGTTGTATTCCTGCCACTGCTGTCCATTTGCTCAAATGGTAGCTTTGGTTCTGGATCTTGAGTAGTCTGAACTTCAGTATCTCTCCCCATTTTGGACTTAGGATACCTCCTGAAGTAAGTGAGACCTTGGAATTTTGTTGCCTGATCGGGTGTCCTTGGGGTTGAGTTGTCCCCAGGCTGCCCGGAATTGCCCTCATCATTGTGTCTATCCATTACTTCTTCATGATGTGATATACTAGGTAAGTCAACCCCAAATTGGTTGTATTGAAATTCAGCTCTGTATTGAAAATCAGCACTATCTTCTTGGTTCATTAAATACTCCCCCTGAAGATGATGTTGATTGCAATACATTTTATTTTCAAAAAAGGTGACATCCATTGTTTCAATAACCTTTTGTTTTTGGAAATCAAAGACCGTATATCCTTCTTCTTGTTAGAGGAATATCCTACAAACATACATTTTGTGGACCTTTGGTCAAGTTTACCCCTTTGTATGTGTGAGCAAAAGTAATGCAACCAAATTTTTTAAAGGAAGTTCTTGGATCGGTCTAGTTTCAGAAAGCTCTTTTTAGCTTTTCCAATGGCTTTTCAAAACCAATGCTCCTCGAGGGAGTCTGTTGATCGAGATACACTCTTTGTGAGCAAGGCTTCTCCCCAAAGGTACTTAGGACACCTTGAAGCAAGAAGAAGGGATCTAACCACCTCAAGCAAGTGTCTATTTTTCCTTTCGATACACCATTTTGTTGTGGTGTATTGACACATGAGCTTTGATGGATAATTTTTTTCGAAAAAAACTCTTTTAAAACTTTATTATAGTACTGCTCCATTGTCTGCATTACGAGGATCTCTATTTTAGTGTGGAACCGAGTGTTAAACATGTTATAAAAGATTTTAAAAGCCATTCAACCTCAGATTTTCTTTTAACAAATAAACCCAGGATACATGAGTATGATCATCAATAAAAGACACAAACCACCTCTTACCATTCACAGTGGACTGCTTGGATGGACCCCAAACATCACTGTGTATGAGTGTGAAGGGTTTGGTTGGTTTGTATGGTTGAGAAACATAGACACTCCTTTTATGCTTAGATAATTCACAGATTTCACAATGAAATTCAGAAATCTTTTTATTTAAAAAAAGGTTAGGAAACAGTTTTTTCATATAACTAAAGCCAGGGTGTCCTAATCTAGCATGCCACATCATGATTTCATTATTGGACACAATGGATGAGTGGTAACAAGCACTCCTTAGTTCTTCCTTATTCCTGGCATGATCTTTTTCCTCCAAAATATAGAGACCATTCTGGACTTCAGCACTGCCAATCTCCTTCCTCAAAGTCACATCATGCAACTTACAATCAATGGCAGAAAACATCACTCTACAATTGGTCTCTGAGACCAATTTATTAACAGAAATCAGATTGCAGGATAATTTAGGGATATGAAGCACATTATGTAGGGTTGAGACCAATTTATTAACAGAAATCAGATTGCAGGATAATTTAGGGATATGAAGCACATTATGTAGGGTTAAATTTGGTGAGATAGTAATGGATCCCTTGCCTGCAATGACAGCATAGGATCCATCTGCTATCTTAACCCTTTGATTTCCCCCACATGGAAAATATGAGTCAAATTTTTCAGAGGCATGTGTCATGTGATCTGTTGCACCTGAATCAATGATCCAGTGTGTATCAGGGTGAGATTTATGAATGGAAAGGGCAAAGACATTACCAGATTTAGTGAGGTTGTATTGAGGTTTGTTGTGATTGGCTAGGAGTTGGCTTAGATGGTCTAATTGCTCCTTTGTGAAAGACAGCTGTCTAGAGACCTTTTCACTTGGTTCTGATGACCCCTGATTTGCCTTGCTGTTGTCTCTTCCACCATTGTACTGATTCCCTGGTTTCCAGTTTGGGGGTTTTCCATGTATTCCCCAACAAATTTCCCTTGTGTGACTTTGTTTTTTTACAATGATCACACCACATCTTTTGCTTCCTGCCTTTCTGGTCATTTCCTGTGGCTGCAACTAAAGCTGATGCTTCATTTAACCTTCGAGATACAAGAATCATAGGTGAGATATTGGTGGAATTTCCATCATCTCCTACTCCTCCCGGAGTTGTGACTCTAGATGATCGATTTGAAGAGAGCGTAACTCGGTTCTACGTCATTCATGGCTCGGAGATACATTTTGATCTAGGATTCTTGATTGAACCTAGTCTCTGATACCATGTTATGAAAGTAGAAGGAAGGAAATTATTTTATTATTTCTTAGAAAAAATATTTTACAATGACAGGAGACTTGATTTAAATAGGTAGAGGACATAGAGCCTTCTCTGAATTGAATTCCTTGATTTTAGGAATCAATTAAGATTGGCTGTTACAATCATAATAATATAAAATCAAGACAGAATATTCTAATAAAGGAAACAACGGCTACTAGTCCTAACAAACCCTACTGTACTCATTTTAAACAGTAAAAAGACCAAACTGCCCTTTTTCTCAACACAAACAACAAATGATCCTTCAATTCCTTGGCCAGGACCTGTTTATGTTTGAGAAATTCCTCCACAGTAGGAAACTGCTGGGCTTCAAAGCTCCCTAGGGGTATAGAAACAGGCTTATAACCATACAGAGCCTCAAATGGAGTCATGTTGAGTGATGAGTGGAAGTTGCTATTGTACCAGAATTCTGCCATGGTCAACCATTTGCTCCATTGTTTAGGCCTGATAAAACACATACATCTGAGGTAGAGCTCAACACATTGATTTACCATTTCTGTTTGGCCGTCAGATTGTGGATGATAAGCAGATGACAAGGATAGCTGGACAGCTGCCAGCTTCATGAGCCGTTTCCAAAAGGTACTGGTGAAGATTGTCTCTGTCCGACACAATGTTCTGTGGTAGGCCATGATACTTGAACACATTGTGGAAGAACAACTCGCAATGTCCTCAAAGACTATAATGTGTAGGAGTGCTATAAATGGTGCATTGTACTTAGTCATTCTATCAACCACCACCGAATGACAAATCTTTCCTTCTTGAGTTAGGTAACCCTCCACAAAATCCATACTAATGCCTTGCCATGCTTGGGTAGGCACTGTAGTGGCTGCAACAATCACGGTAAGACTCATGGGAATCTTTACATCTGTTGACAGTAGTACATCCATTCACCATTTTTCTACAGACATACCCTCAGACAGTGCCAAAAGAAGAGTCCACCGATTCTTTTGTAACAAGCATTGATTCCAGAATGACCCCCAATGGGTCCCATATGCAACTGATGCAAGATTTGCTGTCTTAAATTCCCATTTTTGCCCACATAGATCTATCCCTTGAATTTAAGAACCCCTTGATGTAATGAGAAGTCTGGTATGGACATGGCATCCACCAATAAAGCTGTAACCTTATCACAGGCCACTGATCACCATTATAACTGTCTTGTATCTGTTCCACCCAAGAAGGAACCACCTCTGATATTGCCCAAGAAGTACCTTCCACATGTGGTTGCCTTAATAAGGCATCAACAACCACATTATCCTTCCCTTTCTTGTACTCAATAGTAAAGTCTAAACCAAGATGCTTGGACACACCCTTCTGCTGTAAAGATGTAGTGGCTTTCTGATCCAGTAAGAACTTTAAGCTTTGCTGGTCAGTCTTAATCATAAATCTGTTTCCTTGCGAGTAATGTTTCCATTTAGTCACAGCCATTACCACACCCAGCAACTCTTTTTCATATATAGACAGGCCCAACTCCCTTGCATTGAAAGCTTTACTTAGATAAGCTATAGGTCTTCCCTGTTGCTGCAGGACAGCTCCAATCCCCTTAGAACATGCATCAGTCTCTACAATGAAAGAAAGAGAAAAATTTGGCAGGGCCAGTACAGGTGACCTGCACAAGGATCCTTTAAGCTCCTCAAAAGCTTTCCCAGCTTCTGGATTCCATCTAAAGTTATCCTTCTTAAGCAATTCAGTTAAGGGCTTAGCAATGGCACCATACCCTTTTACAAACCTTCTATAAAAACTAGTCAGCCCCAGGAATCCCCTCAATTCTGTGATATTGGCAGGTGAGGGCCATTCCTGTATAGCTTTAATCTTGCTATCATCTGCCCTAACCACCCCATCCTGAATAACATGCCCCAAATACTCCACCTTGTTTTGTGCAAAAGAGCATTTGCTAGGTTTAACATAAAATTTATGTTCCTTTAGTAGTTCCAAAACAAGTCTCATGTGCTCCAAGTGGGATGTAAGATCAGGACTATATATCAGGATGTCATCAAAGAACACCAATACAAACTTTCTCAAATATGGTTGTACAAATTGTTCATTGCTTTCTGAAATGTGGCAGGTGCATTGGTTAATCCAAAGGGCATCACTCTTATCCATAGTGTCCACTTTGGATATCTTCCTCCCTCATTCTAATCTGGTGGAATCCAGATCTTAGATTTCCAATTTAGTAAACCACTTAGCTGCTCCTAACTCATCAAGCAGGTCCTTAATAGTTAACTCATTCAGCTTCCTGTAATCCACACACATTCTCCAAGTTCCATCCTTCTTTCTCACCAATAACATAGGTGAGACAAAAGGACTATCACTGTCAAAACATAGATTAGCACATTGCTTTTTTTTGTGTGTGTGAAAACAGTTTACTGTTCATTATCCTTGCTTAGACAGAAAACAGGGGAACTTAGAGCTAAAAGACAGGAATTAGCACTAAGAAAAAAGATAAATAAATATTATCTAACACTATAGGCACCATCTTTCAACATGATCCTCTTTGTTTTTCTAAGTTGACGTTAAGTGTGTCATTAATTGGCTTGAATGCAAGCATAGAATGACATCACAACACAAATCTGCAATGCTTGTAAAGATAGGGTGATAGGGCTATGTAAGGTGGTGAATCTACTTAAATCTGTAGAATTATTTGTTGTGTGTACTGCTCTTATAAACATGGTAATGCCAAACACCTTTTTAATGGAATTATAGATTCATCACTGCTTCTAAACCATCCAACTAAGCTTCTGATACATGATAATCTTTCTTTATTTCTTAGTATATGCTTGGAAGTGTTTTGGACCATTGAATGTCTTTTTGGTTCCCATTTAAACAATGTCTTGAAAGTTAAGCAGATTTGTTTTACTTTTTATTTGTATTACTTGCTTATTTCATTATTTGTAGTTTTCTTTTGTTTTCAGATTTGTTTTCTTTCTTTTTTTATTTTATCGAGATGCTCTGCTATTATAACACAATTCAAAGTGTGTTGTATTTTTGTGCTTGATTTAACTGAATACTGTAGATACAAATATATAGGCTCAACCCGACTTGGCCAATAAGACATAAATAATAAATGACAAATAATAATATTTTAACTAGACTCAATATTATTTTCGACACTAAAGGCAAAGACAAGGAAGAGTTAGGAAAATGAAAAATAAATCATAAAATTACCAACCTTTTCCTCCCGATTATTTCGGTGCTTCCTCCGTTCCAAAATAATTAACTGATGCATTCGCAAAATGTTTTGTTTCATTTTATGTGAGACAGTATTGTTTTTTACTTGTTTATCATATGGATCATGGTTAGGCATTGACATCTTATGAGTCATGATTAGGTATTGACATCATTTTTACGTTGGAATATATAAACAAATGTTACATTAATTATATATATCTAAAGACTTTCTAGTCATTTCATTATAAAAGTTAATGCATTAACTCGCATCCTTAATATTTGTGATTTTGGTATCTGCATCAGATAAAATAAAACGGAGAGCATTTTACACACATTTTAAAAGGATGATGTTATTGTCAGAATGATTGGAATCAAACGAGTGACACACACCTTTAGACTTATACATTAATGACATACTTATCAATGTCACTAAAGTTTGTAGGCTCAAGAGGAACATCCTCTTCCGAAAAATTAATTTGCATTCTCGATTATTGAGTTCAACGTTCTTGTTACTTTTCCACTTTTACGAAGTCATCATTAGTCAATTTTATTCACTTAAGCAGTCTAGTTACCTTGAGATGATATGTAGTTGTAAAATAAATTATGATAGAAATATAAATCAAATCATACACCACAATAAATAATAAATTTTAGGAATTATAAACGTGATGTCATGCATGCAGTTTATCCTACTATTCCAAGGACTTAATCTCACACCTATAGTGCCGCCTTAGGGTAGGTCAAAGAGGTGACGATTAAGTTGAGACGATCTCTCTCAACAATTAACTGAGAATCAAACATCTTTATTTAATTGCTGATTACCTTCCTTTTTCAGCTAAGATATTTCCAACAATATCCTCGTGACTGTGACCTACTATTTCAGTTCTTAAAGTACGCCCCGAGTATGCCGCCTTAGGGTCAGTCAGTGACTCGATGAGTACCCCAAATCCTATCCTTTCGGAGACCAAGTCATGCATTTTGATAGCGGTGAAGGCTCCTTAGGGGGCCACCATTCTCTCAATTGCTTGTGTCAACAGTAGAGGCCGTGAGGTCGGTTGTCACATTCCCCGCTCCCACTCATTATTTTGAAAATTAGGTAGTCTCTTTAGAATTTTAGATTTTTATAATAATCCAAAAACAATAGATCATGAATATTTAATATAATCCTCCCACTAGTTCATCTGTTCTAAATACCGTCTAACTAGTGTCACTAGATCATGAATATTTAATATAATACATTAATGTCATACTTATCAATGAGATTGATGATGTCCATTTTTCTTTTTAGATTTTTATATTTTAAACTTAGACTTATAGTCTACATTACAAAGCACTAAGGTCAATACATCAAGTAATTAAAGTATATATAAAAAATTAATGAGTCATAATATATATGTGTGTGTTTTTTTTTTTTTTTTTTTTTTTTTTTTTTTTAACTGTTGATTATTTTTTCTAACGGATCGATTGCCCCAATTTTCTATAAGGCGAAGCTGCCCCTGGATCAGCAGTATTTGACCAATGTGATAAGGAAGGTCATACAGTAGATTTAAATCCATGACAAAGTTTTTGTAACAAGTATGCCATTCTTTTTCCTCCATATATTGTTTATGTCATCATTAGTTAAATGTATTTTGGACTTGGAATATAATTTTGATGTATCTATGTACAATGCAAATCAGATAAATTAGAAGCTCCATTGCTTTTTTTTTTGTGTGTGTGTGCATGCGCGTGTGTTTCAAGCTTCTAAAAGAAATCTATGTTTTGCCAGAAGTATTGTTTGATTATATTTGCTGATCACTTCTTCTCCTATGCCCATTAAAGTGCAGTAGTGATCCCATGGACAGTGACTTCGGCTTCGATGATGCAGCTGTCGTTCACCAGAAAGCCGTTACTCGATGGAGTGAAATAAACGAGCGAAATGAACCTTTGCCAACCATATACAGGGTTTGATTTGCTGAACCAGTAATTTGCTGCAAATAATAACTCCTGGTTAGGTCACTATACATGTATATATACATATATATAGTTATATACACATGTAGAAAACAGAGCGGGATACCTTTGCCGAAGTAATTTTTGGCATGAACTTGGTCAATCATGCGAACGGTGAACTCTGCATATATTTGGGAAGCAATTGGGAGCTTAGTAGGATCAGCCAAAGCCAAATATACCGATATGTAGCTGCCTGTTCCTGTTCCTTTTCCCTTGGGATATAATTGTATTTTCCTACGTACCGAAATCAGGTCCTATGTGTTAGACCGGAAACATGTAATAGTTGATACAATAATTTAACAGAATATTGTAATATAGAGTACGATGCCATATTTATTAATACTACGTGCTGCTTTTACTGTAATTTGTATACTTTATTGCTTTGCCGACCGGACATATATAATGCATTGCTTACCATTTCTGATCACCAGAGTTAAATGACATGGAGTCATGAGTATCGTTTGTTGCAATAGTAGAGAAACTCTCAATTTTCCATGTATGTTTGTAGGTATTAGCATCCTTCATCATTACCAGATGCTCGCCTTTACCGGTGTTATTTTCTTTACAGACGTATACTTCAGCTCCAAAAACACACGTATCATTGACAAGATAGCCGTTTGATGGATCGTTGAACTTCTTCATAGGCATGAATTGGTCGAATCCCCATTCTAACTTCAGCTTATGAAACCGTCTTCCACTTGCAACTGCGTTCAATACAAGCAACTTAGCAAAACATTTCCCCGGGCCCTTTCATTCATCAAACATTGAAATTATCACTTATTAATATAGTTTAAAAATCGGCTTATTAGATGCGATGGAATTCATCGTGTTTATTTTGTAGTACATGTCTTTTAAGCCTTACCACGAAGAGTATAGTAGTTGTCGTTGTTCTGGTCAAGGAGAAACACTCTAAAATATGCATGCACCTCCGACCATTGATGAGGCAAACTACTCTGTGCCACCATTAGATATACGGAGATGTTATCATTGACATTTCTGGATTTGTTTCCATTGGGGTATAGAATCAACTTCCTGCAATTATATATGTTGATATTAATGTAGGCCGTGTAGGAGGTAGCATGATGCCAAATGGCTGTAATTGTTAGTCCCCCCCAACCCCCCCCCCCCCCCCTCCCTTGACGGATTCATAATCTTTTTCACACAACATATGTCTCCGCCACTTTTATTATATGCAATCTTACCTTATATTTATGTAACATAATGTCATAATGTTCGTCAGATTGTGAAATATAATAGAGCACACGATATATAAAGATGATATTCAAACGAGAGATAGATCTCTTAAGAGATAAAGATGACATTTACACAAGAAATACGATAGAGTAGTAACGAGATATATCTGTTTAATTTCTAGAGTTTATCTTTATTTATTTAAATAAATAATGTTGATTTTATCTTTATGATCCTCTTCTATATAATGAAGAAATATTATATCATTTTATACATTCAATAAAACAATCGGTTTACGTCTTCCGTCTTACGTATTCTGATTATCTTTAAAATACACGTGATAAAAGATGAGATATAAATAGAATAGGTAATACCATTTATATGCTCCAGCTTCGAATTCAGCAGTGTTGTATCTCTCTACGTTATTCTTTGCTAAGATTGAAAACCATTGTAGTTTAACCGTATAATGAGTTGGTGGCGTATCTGAAATTGTACTTAAAACCCCTGCAATAGAATTGATATCAAAACAAAGCATACACTTAAACTCTTCAAGTTTGTATAATTAGTTCACTCTCAATCTCTTATAAATAGCTTTTTCCCTATCAATGATTTTTCATAAGACATAAAAATCATAGGCACTTACCTTTTTCCTCGCCGGTTAAATGATCTGTCATTGTATGCTTTGATCACAAAAAATTTATTTAAAAAAAAAATAGACCAAGATCAAATGGAGAAACACACTTTGTACAAGCAATAATAGAAAGCTGATATAAAGGCATGCAGCATAAGAGGATAACTTCCTTTGCATTGCTTAATTATCAGGACATCAATGTTTAAGGATGATGACCCAAAGCAATGAATCTTGGACTGATGCTCTCCTTTGTGGACGGACACAAAAAAAAGTTATACTATTAGTAACTTTATAAGCAAACAATGAATATTTCTAAAACGTTGAGTCCCAATCCAAGGCCTCGTTACTCCGTCCCTGGGACTTTGTGGAGGACGTAAATTGAGGGTTATGTATCAATGGTTCAGTTTACAAAGGCGGCTTATACATTTTTTTAGAAAAATTGATACAGAAGATCGAATTCCCACTCCACAATCCAATAGATGACAAGACTGATATTGCAACACATCATATCTTTTTACCACTAAATTATAACTCTGGGACAGAGGTTGAATATTTTTACTACTTAGAAATTCTATGAGACATGACATGACCTTTATGTGCGAAAGCATCATAGACAATTGTGTAAAAATTATAAATTATTTTTCAACATTATTTTTATGCCCTATATTGACCCACAGTATTTCTTACATATACCAACATTTGAAAGACATATTGAAATCAGTTCGTCTTAGTAAGAGGGGGAAGGGTTAAAGATTTACCCGGTGTGAGATATCACATTGTTCGAGGAACCCTAGATGCTCTCGGAGTAAAGGATCGTCAACAAGGACGTTCTAGTGCGTTGTAGATTCTTATCCAAAATTTATATCATTTGCGGTTAATATGTAAAAATAATCTACGATGACTTAAGCTTTTGAAATATATGGCAACTCAACAACAACATCTACCTCTTGCATCATGCGTCATGTCTTGCTTCATGTTTCGTGGCCATTTTATCATTTGATGCTTTAAAGGCTTCACAACGAATTTACTTATGACATCAGACAAAATCAACCGGCTTTGTGAAACTTGATTTTCAATTTAGAATCAACTTTTACCTTGATTATAACCGTGATGCTACAACTACGACTTTAGTTTGGGTTGGCGCTATGCCTTTGCATGAGATGAGTTATGATCGTTCGATATCATGTATCGAGTTTGCTCAGCAATAACAGGTATACTTATATGTCTTTGTACATCTAATTACTGAAGTGTAAATTTTGATTTACATTATCCACGAAACTCGAAGCAACGAGGCCTTTCCAGTTGAATAAGGTTATGAGTAACTCAAAATTCAGATGTCAGTCCAGTAGGTTTTTTTGTGAAAAACAAAAATGAGCTTTCTTCTCGTTTGAAAGAAAGTCCAATGGGCTTTATATCCACTTTGACTTAAACCCTATCCCCTAGGTATATACACCACCTCAGCCATTTACCTATCCATTTCTCCGATCGGCAGCTGACGGCAAAGATGCAGATCTTCGTCAAAACCCTAACCGGAAAGACCATAACCCTCGAGGTTGAGTCCTCCGACACCATCGGCAATGTCAAGGCCAAAATCCAAGACAAGGAAGGAATCCCTCCTGACCAACAGCGTCTCATCTTCGCCGGGAAGCAGCTAGAGGACGGCCGAACACTCGCCGACTACAACATCCAGAAGGAGTCCACTCTCCATCTCGTTCTCCGACTCCGTGGTGGCGCTAAGAAGCGTAAGAAGAAGACTTATACAAAGCCTAAGAAGATCAAGCACAAGAAGAAGAAGGTGAAGCTCGCTGTGCTGCAGTTTTACAGGGTGGATGATTCAGGTAAGGTGCAGAGGCTACGAAAAGAGTGCCCTAATGCTGAGTGTGGAGCTGGTACGTTCATGGCGAATCATTTTGATAGGCATTACTGTGGCAAGTGTGGACTCACCTATGTCTACAACAAGGCTGGTGGTGATTGATCTATATCTCTGTTTTCCTTCCTTTTCAATTATGTATTAGCTCTTAAAGTACTTTTTGAACATATTTGCTTTTGTTCAACTGATCGAAGGAAACAAAAATGTGAGAATGAATTAGACTTGGTTGCAAACACTGCTTTCCTTAAATAAAGAGAGTTAATTATATAGCTAAAATATTTCTTATAGCTAGAGGTTTGCTGGAATACAAGCTCTTGTTGACATATGTAATTTATATGGCATAATAATCAGCCTCTTCAAAGTATGACATCCATTTTACTCGGAGGTCGAAATTTGGCATTGTCCGGCATAAAGTATGTGAACGTCGTATATCTATTGAGCACTTTCTTGTGTATTTGTTCTGTGTAAGATACGTCACCTATAGCAGCAGTGCAGGTATATTTTCCTGCTATCATCCCGGAACTTCTGGATCTATATTCTAAGCTTTTTGTGAAATAGATTAACATAAAACTAAAAACCTTTTTACACTCTCTCTATGTTTATATTACGTTCTATCTATACAGATATCCTTCTCTATTTACATTTGTAATTATGTTCTGTTTTCTGCTTCTTTTTTCTATTTTATTTGTTGCGACCGTCACACCTCCAAATGCCACCCATTTTCGTTTCATACGCACAATCCTTTTTGGTCCAATCCCGAAATGAAGGTGAACCCAACAACCATAGCAGGGAAACTTGGAGCAATAAGTAATTTGAAATTTTCAGAAATTTGTGCACGGTTCATTTGTTTAAGGATTGCAAATTTTGACTGTAAATTGGCCGAAATGGGTTAAAGTACATATTTGGCTCATCAATTTCGATACATTGGGTGATGACTGTGCTCTTTTATGTAAAGTACTATAAAGACATCTTACTCAAATCATAGATTTGGGTTGACTTTGATTTCTAACAGTAGTACTTGATTTGTTGGTTGCTTTATTCTTGCACTTTGAGTGCTTTTTGGACAGTTCCACATGGTTTGTCGGATTTTTCTGAATATGGTTTGTCAACACAGTTTGATCATCATCGATGGAAATCGTCGTTGTGGAGGAGGTCGCACCATATTCGGAAGAGCTTGATCTGATTCTCCGGAACACTAGAAGCCTAAGCACCGGTTAGAGGAAGCGGGGCTGGGACGTCTTTTCATTTCTTCAACTTCAGCGGATGGTGCTACATGTATGTCTCTTCAACTGATCCATTAGTTTCCTAAGACTCATGAAATTTATTCAGAGGATAATGGGTCTGGTATGGTTTCGAACTAATGTTTGAACAGTTTGGTTATGTCTTTGTGACCGATGTGTCGGTAAATACTCTTACACCTCATATATATGTGTCTAGTGAAAGGTGTAGGGTTCTGTGGTGGCTCTGGAGAAGGGCTTTGGTATTGAAAGTCCTTTCATTGTTTACATTAGTCTATTTCATTTTGCATTGGGTGGCATTGATTTGCACGGTTTGGTTTTTTACAAACAGAAATTATACAGAAATTTTAATCCTGTCTATCTTTGCAGAAATGGGACTCTAATTGTGCTTGGACATGAAAGGTATGTGTTGTTTGCTGAGGTTTCGAGTACCATAAGGTTGTTAGTTGGATTTGTTCATAAATCCTCTACTATTGTATGTAAAGCAGATCTTAAATTAAAGTACTGTGAGAATGGGGAGCAATAAGCCTTATAGGATGAGTGTGCAGTATATATTTGCAAAGAAAAGCAATCCAGTTTCGCTCATAAAGTTAGTACTTAAAATCTTACCTTTTCTTCGGGTACATCTGTGATTCCATGCTAGCACTGTTTTCTCCCACACTGTTGCAACAAAATTCTCTACAGTTCTATTTCTAGTTGTTCTTTACGGTTACATCTGCTTTCAAGAGTTCTAAATATGTGTATCTTGTTACCCAGGTGGTACATTACGAGCTTCCAAACTCATATGAGATTTTCGTTCATCGCTCTGGTAGAACAGGACTTGCTGGGAAGAAAGGAAGTGCAATCCTAATTCAGTCTTCAAGACAGCATAGGGATGTGCAGGGTATTGGGCACGAAGTAGGATGCAGATTCACTAAGGTGCTTCTTCTATAGTTTTTCTAATTTTTGCTTGTATTTTATATTGAGTACAAATCTTGAATGGATCCTCTTTGTTTTTCTAAGTTGACGTTAAGTGTGTCATTCATTGGCTTGAATGCAAGCATAGAATGACATCACTACACAAATATGCAATGCTTGTAAAGATAGGGTGATAGGGCTATGCAAGGTGGTGAATCTACTTAAATCTGTAGAATTATTTGTTGCGTGTACTGCTCTTATAAACATGGTAATGCCAAACACTTTTTTAATGGAATTATAGATTCATCACTGCTTCTAAACCATCCAACTAAGCTTCTGATACATGATAATCTTTCTTTATTTCTTAGTATATGCTTTGAAGTGTTTTGGACTATTGAATGTCTTTTTGGTTCCCATTTAAACAATGTCTTGAAAGTTAAGCAGATTTGTTTTACTTTTTATTTGTATTACTTGCTTATTTCATTATTTGTAGTTTTCTTTTGTTTTCAGATTTTTTGTTGTTGTTGTTGTTGTTTTTTTTTTTTTTTTATATTTATTTTTTTATCGAGATGCTCTGCTACCATAACACAATTCAAAGTGTATTGTATTTTTGTGATTGATTTAACTGAATACTGTAGATACAAATATATAGGCTCAAGCCGACTTGACCAACAAGACATAAATAATAAATGACAAATAATAATATTTTAACTAGACTCAATATTATTTTCGACACTAACGGCAAAGACAAGGAAGAGTTAGGAAAATGAAAAATAAAACATAAAATTACCAACCTTTTCCTCCCGATTATTTCGGTGCTTCCTCCGTTCCAAAATAATTAACTGATGCACTCGCAAAATATTTTGTTTCATTTTATGTGAGGCATTTTTGTTTTTTTCTTGTTTATCATATGGATCATGGTTAGGCATTGACATCTTATGAGTCATGATTAGGTATTGACATCATTTTTATGTTAGAATATATAAACAGATGTTACATTAATTATATATATCCAAAGTCTTTCTAGTCATTTCATTGTAAAAGTTAATGCATTAACTCGCATTCTTAATATTTATGATTTTGGTATCTGCATCAGATAAAATAAAACGGAGAGCATTTTACACACATTTTAAAAGGATGATGTTATTGTCAGAATGATTGGAATCAAACGAGTGACACACACCTTTAGACTTATACATTAATGACATACTTATCAATGTCACTAAAGTTTGTAGGCTCAAAAGGAACATTCTCTTCCGAAAAATTAATTTGCATTCTCGATTATTGAGTTCAACGTTCTTGTTACTTTTCCACTTTTACGAAGTCGTCATTAGTCAATTTTAATCACTTAAGCAGTCTAGTTACCTTGAGATGATATGTAGTTGTAAAATAAATAATGACAAAAATATAAAACAAATCATACACAACAATAAATAATAAATTTTATGAATTATAAACGTGATGTCATACATGCAGTTTATCATACCACTCCAAGGATTTAATCTCACACCTATAGTGCCGCTTTAGGGTAGGTCAAAGAGGTGACGATTAAGTTGAGACGATCTCTCTCAACAATTAACTGAGAATCAGACATCTTTATTTAATTGATGATTACCTTCCTTTTTCAGCCAAGATATTTCCAACAATATCCTCGTGATTGTGACCTCTATTTGAGATCTTAAAAGTCGCCCGAGTATGTCGCTTAGGGTCGGTCGGTGACTCGACGAGTACCCAAAATCCTATCCTTTCGGAGACCAAGCAATGCATTTTGATAGCGGTGAAGGCTCCTTAGGGGCGAAATCAAAGCGCACGAGACGTCATCATTCTCTCACTTGCTTGTGTCAAGCGATGAAGCCGTAAATTCGGTTGTCACATTCCCGTTCTCACTCGTTATTTTGAAAATTAGGTAGTCTCTTTAGGATTTTAGAATTTTATAATAATTCAAAAACAATAGATCATGAATATTGAATATTGAATATAATCCTCCCACTAGTTCATCGGTTCTAAATACCGTCTAACTAGTGTCACTAGATCATGAATATTTAATATAATCCTTTAGACTTATACATTAATGTCATACTTATCAATGACATTGATGATGTCCATTTTTTCTTTTTAGATTTTTATATTTTAAACTTAGACTTATACATTACAAAGCACTAAGGTCAATACATCAAGTAATTAAATTATATATAAAAAATTAATGAGTCATAATATATATGTGTGTGTGTGTTGGTTTTTTTAAAAAAATGTTGATTATTTTTCTAACAGATCGATTGCCCTGATTTTGTATAAGGCAGAAGCTGCCCCTGGATCAGCAGTATTTGACCAATGTGATAAGGAAGGTCATACAGTAGATTTAAATCCATGACAAAGTTTTTGTAACAAGTATGCCATTCTTTTTCCTCCATATATTGTTTATGTCATCATTAGTTAAATGTATTTTGGACTTGGAATATAATTTTGATGTATCTATGTACAATGCAAATCAGATAAATTAGAAGCTCCATTGCTTCTTTTTTTTTTTTTTTTGTGTGTGTGCATGCACGTGTGTTTCAAGCTTCGAAAAGAAATCTATGTTTTGCCAGAAGTATTGTTTGATTATATTTGCTGATCACTTCTTCTCCTATGCCCATTAAAGTGCAGTAGTGATCCCATGGACAGTGACTTCGGCTTCGATGATGCAGCTGTCTTTCACCAGAAAGCCGTTACTTGATGGAGTGAAATAAACGAGCGAAATGAACCTTTGCCAACCATATACAGGGTTTGATTTGCTGAACCAGTAATTTGCTGCAAATAATTACTCCTGATTAGTTCACTATACATGTATATATACACATATACATGTAGAAAACAGAGCGGGATACCTTTGCCGAAGTAATTTTTGGCATGAACTTGGTCAATCATGCGAACGGTGAACTCTGCATATATTTGGGAAGCAATTGGAAGTCTAGTAGGATCAGCCAAAGCCAAATATATAGATATGTAGCTGCCTGTTCCTGTGCCTTTTCCCTTGGGGTATAATTGTATTTTCCTACGTACCAAAAGCATGGTACCTATGTACGTTAGACCGGAAACATGTAATAGTTGATACGATAATTTAACAGGATATTGTAATATAAGAGTACGATGTCTCATATTTATTAATACTACGTGCTACTTTTACTGTAATCTTTATACTTTATTGCTTTGCTGACCGGACATATATAATGCATTGCTTACCATTTCTGATCACCAGAGTTAAATGACATGGAGTCATGAGTATCGTGTGTTGCAATAGTAGAGAAACTCTCAATTTTCCATGTATGTTTGTAGGTATTAACATCCTTCACCATTACCAGATGCTCGCCTTTACTAGTGTTATTTTCTTTACAGACGTATACTTCAGCTCCAAAAACACACGTATCATTGACAAGATAGCCGTTTGATGGATCGTTGAACTTCTTTAGAGGCATGAATTGGTCGAATCCCCATTCTAACTTCAGCTTATGAAACCGTCTTCCACTTGCAACTGCGTTCAAGACAAGAAACTTAGCAAAACATTTCCCCGGGCCCTTTCATTCATCAAACATTGAAATTATCACTTATTAATATAGTTTAATATCGGCTTATTAGATACGATATGGAATTCATCGTGTTTATTTTGTAGTACATGTCTTTAAAGCCTTACCACGAAGAGTATAGTAGTTGTCGTTGTTCTGATCGAGGAGAAACACTCTAAAATATGCATGCACCTCCGACCATTGATGAGGCAAACTACTCTGTGCCACCATTAGATATACAGAGATGTTATCATTGACATTTCTGGATTTGTTTCCATTGGGGTATAAAATCAACTTCCTGCAATTATATATGTTTATATTAATGTAGACCGTGTAGGAGGCAGCATGATGCCAAATGGCTGTAATTGTCAGTCCCCCCCGTGACGGATTCATAATCTTTTTCACACAACATATGTCTCCGCCACTTTTATTATATGCAATCTTACCTTTCTATAACATAATGTCATAATGTTCGTCAGATTGTGAAATATAATAGAGCACACGATATATAAAGATGATATTTAAACGAGAGATAGATCTCTTAAGAGATAAAGATGACATTTACACTAGAAATACGATAGAGTAGTAACGAGATATATCTGTTTAATTTCTAGAGTTTATCTTTATTTATTTAAATAAATAATGTTGATTTTATCTTTAGTTTCTCTTCTATATAAAGGAGAAATATTGTATCATTTTATACATTCAATAAAACAGTCGGTTTACGTCTTCCGTCTTACGTATTCTGATTTTCTTTAAAATACACGTGATAAAAGATGAGATATAAAATTAATAGGTAATACCAGTTATATCCTCCAGCTTCGAATTCAGCAGTGTTGTATCTCTCTACGTTATTCTTTGCTAAGATTGAAAACCATTGTAGTTTAACCGTATAATGAGTTGGTGGCGTATCTGAAATTGTACTTAAAACCCCTGCAATAGACTTGATATCAAAACAAACCATACACTTAAACTCTCGAAGCTCCGTTTGTTTTCGTTAGCTTTTTTTTGGAGGTTTTTTATATCACTTCACCAATCATATCTTACAATTCTCTTATCAATCATTATTTCTTCTTCTCTCTTTCTTTCTTTCTTTTTTTTTTTCCAGAAACGAAATACCTAAACTACGGAGAGGGGGGATCGAACCCGGGTCTCCAACCACAGGAGCCCGGGTAAACCCCTAGTGGAGACCACTAGGGTATGGGCCTTGCCCACCAATCATTTCTTCAACTACAAATAAAAAATATTAAATTATCTCTCATCATTTCACTTTATCAATTTTATAACCTTTTTTATCGTTATTTTATTTATTATACTACTTTATTTCAATTTTTTTCACCAATCATTTCATAATCTACATAAATTTCAAAAAAAAAAAAACATCTTAAATTTTTAATTACTTCAATCATTTTATCTAAAACAACCCCAAAAAAAACTCCAACCCAAAACAAACGGAGCCTTCAAGTTTGTATAATTAGTTCACTCTCAATCTCTTATATATAGCTTTTTCCCTATCAATGATTTTTCATAAGACATAAAAATCCTAGGCACTTACCTTTTTCCTCGCCGGTTAAATGATCTGTCATTGTATGCTTTGATCACAATTTTTTTTTTTTTTTAAAATAAAAAATAAAAAAATAGACCAAGATCAAATGGAGAAACACACTTTGTACAAGCAATAATAGAAAGCTGATATAAAGGCATGCAGCATAAGAGGATAACTTCCTTTGCATTGCTTAATTATCAGGACATCAATGTTTAAGGATGATGACCCAAAGCAATGAATCTTGGACGGATGCTCTCCTTTGTGGACGGACACAAAAAAAAGTTATACTATTAGTAACTTTATAAGCAAACAATGAATATTTCTAAAAGGTCGAGTCCCAATACAAGGCCTCGTTACTCCGTCTCTGGGACTTTGTGGGGGACGTAAATTGAAGGTTATGTATCAGTGGTTCAGTTTACAAATGCGGTTTATACATTTCTTTTAGAAAAGTTGATAAAGAAGATCGAATTCCCACACCACAATCTAGGGACGGACCCAGCTTGAAAAGAAGGGTGCATGGCCCCTTACTGAGATCCGAAAATCGACGTGTTTTTATAGGTAAAAAATGTAAAAACACTATTGATGCCCCCACTCGCCTTTCGAATTGTTCCGATGCCCCTACTGAGATTTTTTTCTGGGTCTGTCACTGCCACAATCCAATATATGACAAGACTGATATTACAACACATCATTCTTTTTTACAACTAAATTATAACTCTGAGACAGAGGTTGAATATTTTTACTACTTAGAAATTCTATGAGACATGACATGACCATTATATGCGAAAGTCGTTAACGAGCGAGCCGGGCGAGTATTATTACCATTCGAACTCGAGTTCGTTAAGCTCATGAGCTCGTTCGAGCTCGTTCGTTTGTTAAACGAACAAAAAATTCTGTTCGAGCTCGGCTCGTTTAAAACATGAACTGTTCGAGCTCGGCTCGTTAGACATATTTTTTGTCTTTTGGCTCGACTTTGGCTCGAATTCGGCTCGAGTTCGGTTCGTTAGACATATATTATAAGCATATAAACATGTTCGCGAACATTATATAAGTATGTTCGCAAACATAATAAGCATGTTCGCGAACATAATCGAACGTTCGCGAACCAAGCTCGAGCTCGGCTCGTTAAGCAAACGAGCCTACAATCATGTTCGAGCTCGGCTCGTTAAGCTAAACGAACAAACGATCACGAACACTAACGAGCCGAACACAAGTTTGTTCACGAGCGGCTCTGTTCGTTTAACAGCTCTATGCGAAAGCATCATAGACAATTGTGTAAAAATTATAAATTATTTTTCAACATTATTTTTATGCCCTATATTGACCCAGAGTATTCTTATATTTGCCAACATTTGAAAGACATATTGAAATCAGTTCGTCTTAGTAAGAGGGGGAAGGGTTAAGGATTTACCCGGCGTGAGATAGCACATTGTTCGAGAGACTCTAGATGCTCTCGGAGTAGGATCATCAACAAGGACGTTCTAGTGCGTTGTAGATTCTTATCCAAGATTTGTATCATTTGCGGTTAGTATGTAAAAATAATCTACGTTCTAATGACTTAGGCTTTTGAAATATATGGCAACTCAACAACAACATCTACCTCTTGCATCATGCGTCATGTCTTGCTTCATGTTTCGTGGTCATTTTATCATTTGATGCTTTAAAGGCGCACAACGAATTTACTTATGACATCGAGACAAAATCAACCGGCTTTGTGAAACTTGATTTTCAATTTAGAATCAACTTTTACCTTGATTATAACCGTGATGCTACAACTGCGACTTTAGTTTGGGTTGGCGCTATGCCTTTGCATGAGATGAGTTATGATCGTTCGATATCATGTATCGAGTTTGCTCAGCAATAACAGGTATACTTATATGTCTTTGTACATCTAATTCTTGAAGTGTAAATTTTGATTTACATCATCCACTTTGGCTTCAAGAACGGCGCGCTTCCAGGTTGAATAAGATTATGAGTAACTCAAAATTCAGATGTCAGTCCAGTAGGTTTTTTTGTGAAAAACAAAAATTAGCTTTCTTCTCGTTTGAAAGAAAGTCCAATGGGCTTTATATCCACTTTGACTTAAACCCTATCCCCTAGGTATATACACCATCTCAGCCATTTACCTATCCATTTCTCCGATCGGCAGCTGACGGCAAAGATGCAGATCTTCGTCAAAACCCTAACCGGAAAGACCATAACCCTCGAGGTTGAGTCCTCCGACACCATCGACAATGTCAAGGCCAAAATCCAAGACAAGGAAGGAATCCTCCTGACCAACAGCGTCTCATCTTCGCCGGGAAGCAGCTAGAGGACGGCCGAACACTCGCCGACTACAACATCCAGAAGGAGTCCACTCTCCATCTCGTTCTCCGACTCCGTGGTGGCGCTAAGAAGCGTAAGAAGAAGACTTATACAAAGCCTAAGAAGATCAAGCACAAGAAGAAGAAGGTGAAGCTCGCTGTGCTGCAGTTTTACAGGGTGGATGATTCAGGTAAGGTGCAGAGGCTACGAAAAGAGTGCCCTAATGCTGAGTGTGGAGCTGGTACGTTCATGGCGAATCATTTTGATAGGCATTACTGTGGCAAGTGTGGACTCACCTATGTCTACAACAAGGCTGGTGGTGATTGATCTATATCTCTGTTTTCCTTCCTTTTCAATTATGTATTAGCTCTTAAAGTACTTTTTGAACATATTTATTCAGAGGATTGCAACCCCCTGATGCTTTTGTTTAATGCAAGTTAACATCTTGTGACCTTTTTTATTTCATCTAGTTGAATGGTTACTTTGAAGATGTTCTTTTTCTTATGCTGATATGCATGTTTTTGTATACCATGTTTTCATGAGCATTTGAATTCAGTATTGAGCTAGAAAATGTTAGGAAATGATATACACAGCATGTTTCTGCCTCAGCAAGAAGCACACACCTGCCATTTTGCATGCCTGGGAAGGTTGATAATAGTTTTTGTGCTCTGAACTGGTTGATATTGTAGGAGGCCTTTAAGGGGCATCACACTAAATCTTCCATTGCCCTTAAGACTAAATCTACCATTGCCCTGTGTTTAAACCTTGGTATGGTGCCCTTAAAGGTCTCCATAATCTATCTCCCAGTAAATTGAATTGGCCGAGGCTGTGTTTGCTGTTAATTGATCAACTCGTTTAGATAATGGTGTGTTTTGGTTTGGTTTGGGAGGGTGTTCTATAGCATCGTTGGGCATGCCACTGAACTATTTCCCTGTTGTACAGTCCTAAAAGATGTATACATCCGATGTTCTCTTGCCTTTTGTTTCCTGCTGCATTTGAATCTTGGAACCATTGGTTACCGATCTTTTACATCCATAGTATGGGGATTGTTTGGTAGGGGTAGCTGTATTCTGAATAGTTATATTGTGTTATTGGCTGGAAAATGCCGATTCTATATACTAGTCTCCAACCTCAGCCATTAATAGTGATCGTTAAATCCTTGGATATGGCGCAGTGGTGGCGTGGGTGCGTAGTCTGCGCCTCTAACCTAAGTTCTGGAGGTCGGTGGTTCGATTAAAGTAATGGGGTTGATTTCCGATTGATAACACCCTTCCGGTCACAGAGAGGTTTGAAAGGCAGTGCGTGTTGGGGCTCACAGGATTCTCGATTAACCTCTCTCACTTCCACTTGTGGGATCGGGGGTGAGGGATCCTTAATAGTAGGGTTCTCATTTTTTTAATAGTGATCGTTACTCAACTCACAGATCTTCGTATGATTTTGTTCTTGACGTCGCATATTTGTTCTCTCGTGGGATGTCTATCTATCCATGGAGAATGTAAACAGAATGCAAGCATTTGTAAATTTTTGTGGTAGCAAAATTTACTTTGTGGCCGCTTTCTTTGTATCATCAAATCCAATGGGGAGCTTTACTACATTGCTTGCTTCATTAAACCATCTGCATTCCAGTTTGGTTTGTATTATGTGTCTCCTCTTTTTCTCAACAAATGCCAGAATCCGACGGACGGACACAGACACTGAATGGCGTCGACATACAGTGACATGGTCAATACATGTGTGTGTGTGTGTTTTTTTTTAATACTCTTTTTCACCTCATTATATGTGGATATGTGCCACCCGGTATAATTTAGTTACGGGTGAAAATGTTTCATACCCCAAGGGTGTTGCATAGCTATGAAGGGGATAATAAAGGCCAATGGTTCATTCCATGGATTCTCTGAGCCAAGAAAATGTGATAAGATAAGAAGGGGGTTATGAACCTCATTCTCCTCATCCACTATCCACCATTTCTCAGGCCATTGTTCACTGTAAATCTAAGATGACACACTTAAACATAATTACATAATCATATATGGTTTGCATGTACATAAAAGTGTAATAACACGTCGTGTCTTGTCAACATTGACATCGATATGATTCAATGAGCTCCGAGATGGCTGCCATGATCATAACTCATTAAGCTTTGTGCTAGACAAATCTACACTACAAAAATTGACATGATTTTACGCGTCAATAACCAAAAGCGGACCAAATTTCTTGATGTATTTTTCATACATTCATGTAAATGCATTGTGTAAATAACATGTAGATTCAATAAATCGACATTATTCACATTCGACACTATATTATTCATGGCAGATTATAGTTTAGCTCACCACTATATTATGCACCTTGTGCGACACTATATTATTCAAAATGTGAAATCATTATCAATGATATGAAAATGTGTTAGTGGACTAAACTTGTAATGACTAAAATAAATTTATATCGTTTTTTTCTCTTGAATTTATAAAAAAACATAATCCGTTCCTCCCAAAAAAAAAAAAAAAAAAAAAAACATAATCCGTAATACACATGTTTTGACACAATGACTGTAATTATAAAAATTTTAAGTACAAATATAAATTACAGTAAACACTCCAGAAATGGAGGCGTGGCCGAATATTTTTCTTAGAGTCAAAAATTGTTTTTTTATTTTTGGACAGAAACGCGAAAGCAGAAGGTTTTGAGAAATGGCAATGGCCAGCATCGCTAGGCGTAAGGCGTCGTCGGCTTTCCTTTCATCGCGGCAGCTTTACGGTGGTTCAAAGTGTTCATCCTTTCTCAGCAGCAGAGGCTTCGCAGCTTCATCCGACGACAACGATGTTGTGGTCATCGGCGGCGGTCCTGGCGGCTATGTCGCCGCAATCAAGGCTGCTCAGTTGGGTCTCAAGACTACCTGCATCGAGAAGCGTGGCACTCTTGGAGGTACCTGTCTTAACGTCGGATGTATTCCATCTAAGGTACCTTCTTCTCTTTCGCAGCTCAATTTGTTTTATTCTTTTTGAATCTGAGATTTTCTGTCTGGAGCATCTGGTTGTTTGCTGCTAATTCTAATTTTGTTTCTTATTGGTATTAGATTAAATCGGGAAATTCTATTGCAGAGAAATGAAGAGCTCCGCTTGCAGAATTTCTCGATTAGTGACATATCGATTGTGCTAACTTCATTGGAGAGCTTTTATGTTTTGAAAATATATAGAGGCCAAATTATCCTATCATTGGAATATGTTTTGAAAATATATAGAGGCCAAATTATCCTATAATTGGAAGTCTTTTTGTGCACAAGGGTGTCCTGAAAGCATGGATGCTATATAATTTCAACATTTTTGGCCTTATGTTTTTTCTTGCATTATTTCTTGTTTCTGGTGCTCATTTGCTTAGCTAGAAGATGCTTAACTGGTGTCTGAACCTTTTGAATGGTGATTGTTTCTGATTCTCCATTTAACATGAACAACAGCAAACAAGTAAAAGCTTTCTTCCCACTTCCCACTAGACGTGGTTTTTTTTTTCTGGTTGGAATTGTCATTTAGGTCTATGTATATCCTATGATTGAAGCATTCCAGATGAGGTTTAAATGTTTCCTTTCACAATAGTTTATTTTCTGAAGTCTTTTGTGTTGAGTCTTCATGATATTGTTGAAGTGGGTATCCGAGTCGCGATATTGTTTCAATCCTTTTTTTTTCAATTTCACTTTGTGTTTGATGGGAACTTCGATACTTCTATGGTTTTCACTTTCATCCAAATTCAGTTGACTTATTATCCATAAGAGTAAATGATTTGAAACACAAACAGTTCTCTGGTTTCTTTGAGTTACTGTTCATCTGCTGTGTGAGCGAATCCCTCGAAATTTAGATTGTATGGGAATCATGATTCTGTCCACTTTTAGAGGTATGATAACTGAGATATAGGCTCAGCTAGAAAGAGACAAGGGTGAATCTTGTCTGCGATTTGGTTATTTGTTACAAGTTGCATCAGATATGGATATATTTTCTGCTATTTGAGCATTTGGCTGGGATATCCCAAAAATTGTAAGCCATCTTAATTCGAGGCCTGTAAAAATTTGTTACATGAAATGTTACTAGCCATTGCCATCAAAATTCGTCAGTAACCTTGTGATTCTCGATTTGGTTTGTTTTGACCAGATCATGGTATAGTAGCAAGCCAAACTATTTGCAGCGTTCAATAACTTAAAGATCATTAGGAGACAGATGAATTGGAGAACAAGAGCAGAGTGAGATTAATGGGGAATTAGTCTGGATACAATAACTCATTCCACTTTCTTAATTTATTTTGCATTATGTATTTTTGGCTTTTATATTTCTTTATGATAATTGATATTTTATATGTGAATTTCAAATCGAACAGATAGATGTCCATTTCTCTGATGAGATTTAGTCAACTTTTGTTCTTTACACAGGCACTTCTCCATTCATCACACATGTATCATGAAGCCAAACATTCCTTTGCCAATCACGGTGTAAAAGTCTCTTCTGTTGATGTTGATCTACCTGCCATGTTGGGTCAGAAAGATAAAGCCGTCTCTAACTTGACACGTGGTATTGAAGGTCTATTCAAAAAGAACAAAGTAACCTATGTCAAGGGTTCTGGAAAGTTCATCTCTCCATCTGAAATCTCTGTAGAAGACCTTGACGGTGGTAACACCGTGGTAAAAGGAAGAATATAATTATCGCTACAGGGTCTGATGTGAAAAGCCTTCCAGGGATAACCATTGACGAAAAGAGAATCGTGTCATCAACTGGGGCCCTGTCTTTGTCAGCAATTCCTAAAAGGCTAGTTGTCATTGGTGCTGGTTATATTGGCCTCGAGATGGGTTCTGTCTGGGGACGTCTCGGCTCTGAGGTGACCGTTGTTGAATTTGCAGCTGATATTGTTCCAACAATGGATGCAGAAATTCGTAAACAGTTCCAACGTACCCTCGAGAAGCAGAAAATGAAGTTCAAGCTGAAAACAAAGGTGGTATCGGTTGACACTTCCGGTGACATCGTGAAGTTGACTCTCGAGCCTTCTGAAGGCGGCAGTCAGAGCATTCTTGAAGCTGATGTCGTTCTTGTTTCTGCCGGTAGAGTTCCATTCACATCCGGACTCGGGCTTGAAAAAATAGGCGTCGAAACAGATAAAGGTGGTCGGATTCTCGTCAACCATAAATTCGCCACAAATGTTTCCGGTGTGTTTGCTATAGGTGACGTCATTCCTGGACCAATGTTGGCTCACAAGGCAGAAGAAGACGGTGTTGCATGTGTTGAATACATAGCCGGAAAAGAAGGCCACGTGGATTACGACCTGGTTCCCGGAGTTGTGTATACACATCCGGAGGTAGCATACGTAGGAAAAACCGAGGAGCAAGTCAAGGCAACCGGAGTTGAGTACCGTGTTGGAAAGTTCCCGTTTATGGCAAACAGCAGGGCTAAGGCAATCGATGATGCTGAGGGGATAGTCAAGATTCTTGCAGAGAAAGAGACAGACAAGATACTAGGTGTCCATATTATGTCACCAAATGCTGGGGAGCTTATTCATGAGGCAGTACTAGCTTTGCAATACGGGGCGTCGAGCGAGGATATCGCGCGTACGTGTCATGCACATCCTACAATGAGTGAGGCCATTAAAGAAGCAGCCATGGCTACTTATGACAAGCCTATTCACATCTAGAGTAATCATCTCTTATCCCTTTGCTGATGTATTTTGCACCTGAAGTTTTTTCTTTTGAAAGCCTTTTATTTTCTGTGCTCTAGCACTTCATTCAGAAAACTGCTGTGTTTCTTATACTTCTAGCTTGAATTTGGATGGAAAAAAAATATAAGAGCTTTTGTATGGGCACTTATCTGCGTATTTGTATCGAAAATAACGAAATAAATTGATGGCTATTCATTGGTTCACTTCTTTGGGATTTTAAATTTTATATGGTGTTCTTATAGGTACCGTAACGAACCACCACACTGAAATTCGATCCTTGAAAGTCGAATCACTTTCGATCTGAGTGTGATGTTCCCCGTCACTTCGCCCGCACCCTAGTCCAACTCGGCATTCAGCATCGTCGCTCTGCTCCTCATACCCACGAACAAGGCGGTGCCATTGAACGTCGGCATCGCCAGATCACTGAGGTTTGCCTCTCTCTCCTTGCTCATTTGAATCTTCCTTTATCCTATTGGGAGGATGCCTTTGTCACCGCCACTTATATTATCAATCGTCTTCCCTCTCGTGTGCTCAACAATAAATCCCCTTATGAGCTTGTCCACCACCGCACGCCTGACTACTCATTCCTTCGCGTTTTTGGTTGTACTGTTGGCCGCCCTACCTTCGACCTACAATCGCCACAAAACCGCCTTTCGCTCCAAAACGTGTATCTTCCTTGGCTATAGTCCTTCTCACCATGGCTATAAATGCCTTGATCTCTCCACCAGGCGCGTTTACATCGCTCGGCATGTTGTCTTTGATGAAAAGGTCTTTCCTTACACTCCCACCGTCCCTACCCCACCAACCATTACTCCTACTGTACCCCTTCCGTGTTACCTACCTTCCCACCCTACGGCCCCTCGCACCATCAGACACACCTCCTTACCTCCACCATCCGCAAGCCCCAACCCTCCACCCCTCCCGCTACTCGACAATACTCCCTTCACTGACCCGAGAGCCCCACAACCTACACCTCCTCCACCACCCTCCTCCCCGCCTCACCCCGTGACCACTGCACCGAACCCAAACACTCAAACCCAAACAACACCCGGACTTTATTCGTTACCCTTTGCCCAAAGCTCTCATTGCCACTGCGTCTTCCTCCGAGCCCACCTCCTACACCAAAGCCATCAAACATAAGGTGTGGCGTGATGCTATGCAAGACGAGGTTAATGCACTACTTCATACTAACACGTGGGAGCTTGTGCCCTACCACCCGGATATGAATGTGGTTGGAAATAAATGGGTCTTTCGCACCAAGCTCTATGCCGATGGTCATATTAAGCGTCACAAAGCCCGCTTTGTTGCCAAAGGCTTTCATCAGTCGGCAGGTATAGACTATACTGAGACATTCAGTCCGGTTGTTAAGCCCGTTACTATTCGTATTTTGTCTTCTCTCGCTATCTCACAGGGGTGGTCTCTTCGCCAAGTTGACATCCAAAATGCGTTCCTTCATGGCCATCTTACCGAGACTGTTTACATGGCTCAACCGCCTGGCTTTGTGCACCCGGATCACCCTGATTATGTTTGTCGGCTAAAACGCAGCTTATATGGTTCAAACAGCCCTCGGGCATGGTTTTCTCGGTTTCTTGATGTCCTCACTGGTCTCATTTCCATGGCTCTAAGGTCGATACGTCCCTGTATGTTTACTCTCGTGGCACCATTCGTCTCTACATTCTCATCTACGTGGATGACGTAATTATTACTGGCACTAGCCCTGCTCACATTGAAGAGGTTATCAAGTTTCTTAGCACTCACTTTCCGGTTAAAGATCTTGGCCGCCTATCTTACTTCCTTGGTATTGAGGCTCTTCACACGTCGGATGGTTTATTCCTGACGCAGCGAAAGTATATCTTCCACCTCCTGCAAAAGGCCAATATGGATAAATCTAAGCCGTGCTCCACCCCTATGGCTGCCTCCACTCGCCTTCATCATGATCCGGGCCCCTCCTTCTCGGATCCGGCCTTGTATCGCACCGTTGTTGGGGGTCTTCAATATTTGAGCTTTACTCGTCCGGATATTGCCTTTGCGGTTCACAAGGCTAGCAAATTTATGCATGCACCCACCGAGGCACATTGGCTAGCGGTAAAGCGTATACTTCGTTACCTCAAGTCCACGATTTCTGAGGGTTTATTCTTCTCGCGTCACTCCACCCTTCACCTGCGTGCCTACTCCGATTCTGATTGGGCCGCTGACCAGGATGATCGTCGATCTATTGGTGCCTACTGCATCTTTCTCGGTGATCACCTTATTAGCTGGCGTTCCAAACAGCATCTTACGGTTTCTAAAAGTAGCACCGAAGCCGAGTACAAGTCTCTTTCCAACACTGCGGCTGAATTGCAATGGACTCGCAGTCTTCTCACTGACATGCTTATTGTTACTCCTACTCCGACGCTATGGTGTGACAACATTGGCGCCACGTACCTTGCCCACAACCCGGTTTTTCACGCTCGCACCAAGCACATTGAGATAGACTTTCACCATGTTCGCGAATTGATCGCCGCCAAGAAGCTCACGGTTGCTTTTCTCACCTCTAAAGATCAACTTGCGGACTTACTCACCAAGCCATTGGGGAATCCGCGCTTCACTACTTTGAAGACCAATCTCCGTGTCTACTCCCCACCCACGGGATTGCGGAGGCGTGTTGAAAATATTTTAGATAATACTATTAGTTAACGTATTCTTACCGTATTACCCTTTGTAAACTAGTATATATATATTGTACCTTGTAAACTCTTTTTACACAATTATACAATACACAATTACCACACTCGAAGAATACAGTCTCTTTAAATATTGAATTCATCCACCTCATAGACTATAAATTAATTGCACGATGTTTCCAACAATCTTGCCGATACACATATATATATAGCTTTCAATAAACATTTTAATCCCGAAGATGGGAGACAAGAAGCCAGGAGGATTATTGTCAAATATTGTTAGGTACTACTAATAAGAGCACTTACAGTAGATACTGTAAATGATGTTAAATCTGTATTTTTCAGATTAATTGTTTCAGATTTACCTAAAATATCATCACATTAGAATCTGTAACTTGGATCTGAACATGCCAGATTCTGTCTACACAGCGCTATTTCTCCCGCAAATACAGAAGATCTGTACGGGTTTTTTCTTTTTGTTTTGGTGAGAAAAAGGTATTTTCTTTCCAAACTCCTCTTCATTCATATCTCGTGGCTCGTTTTTTTTTTTGACTTTTCTTAGTTTTCTCCTTTTTTTTTTTCCTCTCTCTTCTTGTTTTGATATATTTTTATAAGTGGATATATACCAATCCTTCATCAATTTTGAGTCAAAATTTCATTTTTTTAATAAGTTCTGTGTCAAATAAATAAAGAAACTGAAAAATTAATATATTAATATTGTATGGATTAATTATTTGTTAAGTGTAAAATTCTCTCTCTCTCTCTCTCTCTATATATATTATGGATTTAGAGTTATATTTTAATGTGGTATATAGTTTAATAGAGATTCTGATGCAGTTGATCATTAATAAAGATTCTGTAAAAGGAAGAAAAGTAGTGTTTGAGTCTGTAAAATAAAGAATCTGTGTTAAGACACTGATGCGAATGCTCTAAGTGACCATCCTCCACTTGGTAAAAAGAAAAAAGAAAAAAAAGAAAAAAAGAAAAGGAAAAGATCGTATGAAAATGATCAGGAACATACATTTTATATGAAAGAAATAAAAAGTTCAACAAGATATATAGAAGTACTCTCCACATCGGTTGATGATTCCTATATATATAAAATCCGTAAATAGTTTTCCCATCATGATCAAATGGATGTTGCATTTCCATGAAATAGTTAAACATTCGAACCCCGCGAAACTTATTATATATATATATATATTAGCAAAACGCTTCATATGAGCCGATTGAACACTAACAACACTTACACGAGATGCAATAATCATCCTCCTCCGTGGGATAATTAGACTCGTCACCATTAACAGCGGGTATGCCAGACTCATCAGCAACATTAACATTGTTTGTGGGACCTACAGACTCAACACTTGATGAGCCAATTACTTCTTGTTGTTGTGCCGCAAAATACGCATCAAATGAGTCATAATCTGGTTGTGGGTTGTATCTGCACCGGCTTATGTCGAAGTTACATGAACAACCGAGGTCAACGTCACAATAAGCAGAGCGGTGAGTGCACCGCTGGTCACATTCATCATCCATACCAGGCATTAATTTTCTGGAAAGTGAAATTCCCTTTTCACCCTTGTCATTCTCCACGGTGTACTTTCGCATCTGCATGTTTCCAACGAAGACCCTCTCTTCTTCAACTGCAATTGCAATAGCAACAACAGAGTAATATTGCTCACTTCTTCGTTATCATATACACAAATATATACATAAAACAGTCATGAAAATGGATGATATATAGCATAAATCCTAAAATTTTTATGTATAATTTTTTTAGTCAAAGAATGAAGGGTACGTTGAGTGAAGAGCAGGGGCGGACTCCACCTTATGCCAGGGTGGTCTCAAGCCCTCCAAATAATCACAAGTTGCCACATACTGGTCCTTTTCCAAATTTTTATTATTGTAGTAGTAGTGTTAATATTAGTATGTTATGTGTCTTTTCTTAAACAAAATTCCTTATATCCAGTGCACAAGAACAAACCCTTTAAAGTCTCTATAATTACAGGTTGTAAGTTCAATCCCACTACCAACATTTTTTATTTTTTAGGATTTTTTTAGGCTTTCATAGTTTATATACCAAGCACCAACCCCTAAAATTTTTACAGATTGCCCGCCACTTGGTGAAGAGTGTATACCTGTAGTAGTAGCAGTTCCTGAGTTTGGGTGTGCATTTATCACAGACACAGAAAGAGCCAACACAGTGAGCACAAAGATGGAAAAGAAGACAGCAATAAGCTTATAAGCCATCTTAAATCTTGAAACTTAATTTTTCTGTTCGAAAACTTATACTTGATTGTTTGAACAACTCGTTGATGTAAGTATTGTTTCATATTGTACGTGTGGGAATTGTGATTTATATAGTGAAGAAAAATATCTGAATCGCCGGCCGGCAACATATATAGTACTGTAACATGCATAGAAAAGTAGAAAACTATACAAATTAAAAATAAAAATAAAAAAATTTACCGCTACCACAGCTTAGGGAAATAAATTAAATAGTTTGTGTTCATTAGTCATTTGGTTTCTAATTATTGCAATCCTCCGGGCAATCACATTGAGTACACCTTTCCTCAGAATATAAGTCGCTCTACCTCTCTCTTTCTGTTTGTTTCAAGATATAAATTATTCTATATTATCAATGAAAAATTTAGTATTGTTTTTTCTATATTAATCCTAATTTATTAAAAATCCAACTATTTTTCAATCAATTTTTTATAACCATTTCATTAATGATAGTTAAAGATTGTTTTCGACATTCTTCTTAACATTGATGGAATTGTACCACTTTCTTAATCCATATAAAAACACTTCAAATAACTTATTACCTCCGTCCCATAAAAAATGTCTACTTTTTATGGTGCACACAGATTAAAAAAACAATTAATGTGTTGTATTTTAGGTAGTGATTGACATATATGCCCCTATCACGTAATAAATGTTCTTTTAGAATACGAAATTAATATATAATATTAAATGTTATGATAAGGGATATGAAAAAAATACAGTTTTGGTTTTCTAAATGGACACTTTTTATGATACAAAACATTTTGATAAAATGGATTTTTTTTGTGGGACGGAGGTAGTAGTATTATATTTTTAGACGGAGGGGAGTAATTCTTAATTAATGTTCCAAAGTGGTTAGAAATGATTTTTCAGGTATTTAACATACTATATATATACCTTGGCTTTCTGATTAGTGTATATGATGTTTTAAACTTTTTCAAATGTTTTCAGTTAACCAAACTAAATATACGGCGGCGAGCGGCGGACATGGCTGTTAATTTCCGAAAACATGTATGTTTAGTGTCACATTAAATCAAGTCTTAAAGCATTTTTTACGGTTAATTTTCCGAATTAATAAACAAATAAAGAATTTTTTTCTATCATTTTCTAGAAATTAAGAAAAAAATATTCAGAAAGTTTTGTTGCTGCGGAAGGGAAACTATTTAGGGAAACGATAAAGACACAACGGATTGTCACAACGGATTGACACAACAATCATATGCACCCTTCATTGTTGTGAGATTTATATTGATTGATCTAGGTCCCACAACAATAAAGGGTGTAGATGATTGTTGTGTTAATCCGTTGTGTAAATTCGTTGTGGCTCTATCATTACTCAACTATTTATATAATTGTCCATTACCTATTGAATCAATAATGTATCGCAATGTATTATATATGGCTAAAATGTATTACGACTCAGTGATTGCTATATAAGTTTTTGTTAGGAAAAGCAAACCGAGTAATAGCCCTTAACGACGGTAACACTAATTAACAAACTGGTATCAGAGTTGAGGTTATTTTGAGCCGAGGTTATCTGAGGTTTTTCGAGCCGCGGTTTTTTCATGGTGGTTTCCGAGCATTTGAAAATTAGCCACTATGACATATTTTGAGAAATTCGACAGAAACATCAACTTTGGGATGTGGCAGTTGAAGATGGAGACCATGCTGATTCAAGAGGGCTTCGATATTGCGCTACTTGGGAAGGAGAAAAAGTCAGATGAGGAGTTCGCTAGTCTCGACAAGAAGGTCAGGTCAAGTATCATCTTGTGTCTTTCTGATGTGGTTTTAAGATAGGTAGCCAACGAGGTTGCTGCTAAGGATTTGTGGGAAAAATTAAAATCCTTGTATATGAAGAAAACCGTGGAGAATAGACTTTATCTAAAACAGAGTTTGTATATGCTTCGTATGTATGAAGGGTCGTATTATCGTATTTAGATAAATTTGATTCTCTGCTTATGGATTTGAGTAATATAGATGCTAAGATTGATGATGAGGATCATGCCATGTTGTTATTATGTTCGCTTCCACTAGTCGCTTAAGCATTTTAGGGAAACAATGCTTTATGGTAATAATACTATTTCTTATAAGTAATTAACTCGATTTTAAAATCGAAATCAGAGCAGATTGATAAAGACATAACTGGGGGAAGTACTAGTAGTCGATGATACATACACGCTGGTAGTTCGGGGTAGATCAAATTAGAAGGATGCAGGATTGCAGTTAGTGAAAATTATGTTTTGAATCCCAGACGTAAAGATTTGACATGCAATTATTGTAAAAAAATCGGGCATATCAAATTTGATTGCTTTCGACTTAAGAACAAAAAAAAGCGTGAACAGAACAAATAGCGTGGTAAAAAGAGTGCAGTCGAGGCGGTATCGTAGTGAGATGAGAGTGATGGAGATATTTTTTTGCTAAGGATAAATTAAGGTCTGTTGATGAATGAATCTTGGATTCTGGTTGTACGTATCATATGTGTCATAATTGGGCTGGTTTTCCATGTATGATTCAGTTCAAGGTGGAGTTGTTTCGTTGGGCAACGGTGCAGTCTGCAAGGTTGCTGGTATTGGTACGGTTAGAATCAAGACTCATGATGGTGTTGTCAGAACACTTAAGAAAGTCAGACATGTTCCGGATTTGAAAACAAATCTCATCTCTTTGGGTGCATTAGAGACTCTTGGATTTAGGTACACCGCTGAAGGTGGTGTTTTGAAAGTAATTAAAGGTGCTCTTGTTGTTATTAAAGCTTGCAGGCTGGTGGTTTATATGTTTTGCAGGGATCCAAAGTCATTGACACTTCTACAATTTCGACATCATCATGTTCAGAGTTAGACATTATGAAGCGTCGTCCATTTATCAAGTTCAAGCAATGCTTGGACTTGTTTGACACATTGACTTTGAAGTGTGTGGAGAAAGAGTAGTATTACTATTTTTTATTGTGGGTCTTTGTCCTAATCCGGAGATTTGTTATGGTGGGCCAAAACCCAAATTTGTTTAATGACTTTGATTACCACATCCGCACATTGAATGAAGGCAGCTGATTTTGTTTACTATTTAAGTAGTCTTAGGCTTTCTATTAATTTATACCAATGTACAATTGTGATGTATCAAATCGAGATAAATTTTTATTTGCCTTAGCTATTTTGGTTATTGTTTTTAGGCTTAATATTTCTCTTTCGCTTTTGGACCAGTCGGCACATTGCCGGAAACCATGTAAATTTGGTATTTTGTCTTTTTTTCTTTCATTTGTTATTTTGCGTTATTATCGTTAAGTGCTATTGCTCGGTTTGTTTTTCCTAACAGTTTTATATAATGAACAATTGTATTGATTGCATCGTTGCCGATCAAAAAACTAATTAATCGCTAAAGGTTGGTAACATGAAGCTGAGGATTGTCAAGGTCAAGCACTTGTTTCAACATATTATCTAGAGATGCGTTTGAATATGAATATGAATATATATATATATATATATATATATATATTGTCGGATATGTTCGGCAACCTTGCAGTCGAACAATATCTAAATGTACCACTTCAAGAGACAACCTCTATTTATTATATACGGGTATGTTCGGCAACCTTGTAGTAATTCATATTCAAACGCATCTCTAGATAATATGTTGAAACAACCTCTATAATATGTTGAGACAACCCCCCTCTCTCTCTCTCTCTATATATATATATATATATATATATATATATGTTGAGACAACCCCTCTCTCTCTCTCTCTCTCTCTCTCTATATATATATATATATATATATATATATATATATATATATATATATATATATATATATATATATATATGGGGTAGATAAGACTTATTATAGGTTTTTTTTTTTTTTTTAAATTTAGAAATTTAGGCTTTCTTAATTTGTGTTAAAATTCATAAAATATAGTTATTTTAGAAGATAGGAGAAGTATGTATGTAATGGTAAACTATGCTACTGATTTTTCAATTTAGAAAATATCAATTTAACCTAAACACGTGCATGACATGTGTTTTTTCTGGGCTGGTTTTAATGAAATTGTTACTAAAACAATGTAATATAGTTCAACAAGAATCAGGAAACATATATAAAAAAACATCGTGATCAAACCAAAGACTCTTGCGATGTTTTGTTGTGTGTTACAACTTACAGTATGTCATGCATTGATATGATTAAGGACGGAACCGTGTTAAGAGTTTAGGGCTAGCTAAGCCCGGCCATCCGATTGTTATCTTTTGTCCACAAAAATATTCTTATAATTCAGTTTAATACTGTTAGTTTTCTTAATATAATTACCCGATCATACATAGATATAGTCAACTTGTCGAGAATAAAATTGAGTCTAGTTAAATATTATTATTATTTGTAATTTATTATTTATGTTTTGTTGGCCAAGTCGGTTTGAGCCTATATATTTGTATCTACACTATTCAGTTAATTTAATGAAATATGTTTACTCTAAATTATGATATGGTAGCAGAGCGTCTCGATTTTCTCCCTCCCGTTATGTCAAATTCTTCCATAAACTTTAACCCCGTTCTTTTCAACAACAAAAAAACATATATATATATATATATATATATATATATATATATATATAGGGAATGAGGAGAATGATGAAAAATATTTCATCAATTAAGTAGAAGGATGATCTTTTGAAACTTTTGCATAAAGGACAAAACTATTTATCCACTATCAAATTCACTTGTGTTCGAAATTCACTTCATTTAAATTCAACGCCGAAATTCATTTGTCGAAATTCACTAATTTTCAACATTCATTGTCGGGATTCACCGACTTTCGGGATTCATCATTGTCAAAATTCAACTCAAAATTCACTAATTTCGGGATTCACTAGGAGATTCATGATTTTCGGGATTCACTTTGTTTGTCCTTCTCGCTATAAAAATTATGCGATTGTCCTTCTCCCTATAAAAAATATGTAGTTGTCTGCTTAATAATATTTTGATTGTGTCCTTATCCCTAATTTTCCATATATATATATATATATTCCGGTGGCGGCTTCCTCTTCTCCGGCAACAACTCACATTCGCCTCTTCCATCTTTTCCGGTGCGGTTTCGTTTGTCCACCACACATAAGCGTGACCTTTTGCTCCTACCCACCCACCGACCCGATTGGATTGTGGATACTGTGTTGGAAGTAGAGCCGAAAGACAATTTATGTAATTGCTTTTAGAATTAATAAATGATGATTTATTCTCATCTTATTATTTGCTTTGTGCTTATAAGTAATACACTACCGAAAACCCTACGTCGTATCATATGTAGCCATATAACTTAGTGTGTGTCACACATGAGGGTTAAGTTATGGTGATACACTTGAACTATTAGTCTGTGGTGAAGTTAATCAAAGTATGGGGTCTATTGATTAAACCATCATTAATGCGCCCAGAACACTTTATGGTGTGACCGTCTTATCCGGACCGTCGACATTGGTTGTCTAATTGGGCATTTATATATGATGAAAGTCATATAGGACTGGACCGATTTAATCTGCGTTTCTCATATAATTCCGTGATTGAGAAATCTTATTAAATCACAAGATGGTCATATATGGATTGACCTTAATCCTGAAGTGATTACAGACTCCTATTTGTTTCAGGATAGGGTTTGATGTCTTCGTCAAGGATCGCTAAGAGGCGCGGTCCGAATCACTTTCACGTTGGCACTATTCTGGAATTAGTGAGAAGTGTGTCTCACAGATATGGAATCCATTCCTTCCTGTGGGAAGTAGAAAGACAATCCCCTTATTTGTTGATCCTAGAAACTGATCGATCCACGGAGTTCGTATTTGTTATGAACTAATTGATCACTAGTGGGTTAATGGTAAATAAGGATAAGATGAATTGAAGAAGGTTTACGGAAATATTCCTGCTTCGTTACAGATAGTCTATAGAGGCTTAGTTTATATGTAATGTTTATATCAATGGACACTTATCGACTCGACTCGACATTTGAGAATAAGTTATATCTATAATCGATAATGTTCAGTTTCAGATTTATGGTGACGTAATTCCGGAATTAATGAGTTGAGTAGAAATATTATGTTCGATGAATATTTTATTCAATTTATTGTAGCTACTGGTTATAGGTCTATGATCCCGGGTTGGCTCCTAACACGTGAGTGTTTTCTCGTTTTATGGAACCTCGAGAATAAATTAAATAGTTGGTTTATTTAATGAATAGGCAAAAATATTTATTTGGTAAATAATATGTAAAATAGAAAAAACATTTTCTATTAAAAATGATTTAAAAGTGGCGCCTATAATATGGATAAGTTAGGAGAAGAAATTTTCCTAGATTATCTCATATGTGTAATTTTTGTTGAATAATTAATGGAAAAATAAGAGATTGATTTTTTGGGAATTATCTATTATCTTTTGACAAATATCTTTTCCTTTTGGGAATAGGTAATTGTGGTGTGAAAATGACAACTCTCTTGGCTAGTTGTTTTCCTATATAAAGAGAGTTCCTCCTAACACAATTTACACTACACATAATGGCGGCAACATCAAATTAAAAGGAAGAAAAATAGTTTCTTGCCTTAGTCATTTAGAGAAGAAAAACCTAGGGTTTTTCTTATGCATATTCGATGAGGTTCTACTGCGAGGATCGACGTCCACCAGTCGTCGCTAGGAGATACAATCCGGAAGAGTGTGGCTTCTCCCTTTTGTTGAATTTCTCATCTCTTTCCGGTTTTGGTAAATCTACTAACCTTCTTATAGTTATTAATTATTTATGTGAATCGAATTGTGGTAAAATCGCATGCAAATTTATTCGTAGCTTCCGCTGTGCTAGATCGAGTGTCTCGATCGGTGCTGAGAATCAAATCTGATGATCCAATTATGGATCGGATCCGGATTCGGGTTTCTGTATATCCAGCAACAGGGGCCACTCATCATCTCACACGTGATCTTTGCCATCTCACTTTTAAATACACACCTTATGCCGGCCCGACAAAGTTCATGTAGGCGATGGTTCAGGTTTACCTATTACTCATTATGGTTCTTCTTCTATATAGTCCCCTTCACAGTCATTTCATTTATCTAATATTCTTGTTATGCCTTCCATCACCAGAAACCTCTTATATGTCCATAAATTTGCTTTGGATAATTCCGTATATTTTGAATTTCATGGGTCTTACTTCCTTGTAAAAGATTACTCCGGTCACACCATCTCCGCGGATTTGTAAAAGATGGCCTATATCACTACTCCACCCCGCTTCACCCTCCCCATGCACCTGTTCAAGCTCTGGCCTCCTCCCTAACCTCCACCACGTGGCATCAGCGTCTCGGTCATTGTTCTTATTCAGTCCTCCATCAAGCCTTAAAACATCTTCCTACCTTTACTCCTACTAAGGCATTTCCTTCCTGTTTGTGCTCCGTGCCAGTTAGCCAAAAGTCACCGCTTACCGTTATACACTCCCGAGTTCACCTCTCGCCTCCTTGGACTGATTTACTTTGATGTTTGGGACCCATGTTATGAACTGAAGGATGCAGGATCTTAGATCTAAACGAAAGTTAGATTTACTGCCAGTGTAGATGGATCACGACTTATACATCACAATACATAATTAAAGGACTTAAACTACTACAAGGGGGTTAAGAAAATCATACCAATAGTAGGAAGAGGAGCTTTAATCTTAGGATGAGAAGCCTTTGATCTTCCAATGTGTTCTCCAAATGGTGGTTGGTGGACACCCTTCTTGATATGAGAACCTCCTTGATATGCTTCCAAGAAAAACTCCAAGTTTTTCTCCAACCGGGTCGAGCTAAGGATCGAACTCCTTAGCCTTTTTTCTGTATGAATTTCGTGGCTCGCACATCACCTAGGGCTCGGGGAGAACTCTCTTTTTATAGGCAAAATCCAAGAGAGAAAACCTATACCCAATCGATTTAACAAAATAAAAGAGATAATTCTAATTATTATTATCCAATAAAAATAAGAGATAATTACAATCTTATAATAAGAAAATATAATTATCCTTATAGTTAAGAGAAAATAATAACTAAATTATTTTCTTTTATTTATCCAATTAATTATTTAACAAATAAATAACTAATTACACAAAATGTCATTATCCAAGAAAACTAATTTCTTGGAAAATCCAAGACATATTGGCGCCACACTAAGCTCACTGTGTTTCACGTAAAATGTCTTTTCACATGTATTATAATATTTAAGCCCAACTAAATAATATTCATGCATATCAATTAATTGGCCCAACCAATTAATTATTTCGAGGCTCAAATAAAAAGAATATTAGCCCGAATTATGAAAGCGCACACGCACTACGACCTATAACCAGTAACTCCAATAATTAAATATATTATTCATCGAACATAATATATATATTAAATTATTAATTCCGGGATTACGCCACCATAAACCCGAAACTAAACTCTACCAATTATAGATATATACTGATGACGTGGTCAATCAGGTTATAATATACTTGACCACCATAAACCAATACTAGCAAGAGGACTAGGCCCATCGTAGTATAGCTATAGTGAATCAAGGTCGATCCCACAGGGAACCAATTGTGGATCATCTTATATACAAACAATTAATTAAACATGTCAAGGACATAGAGACGGTCTACGACCAACATAAGACAAGAAAAGTAAAGACACGACTCGACACAACGTAATTAACCTCCCCAATTATAGTCTTTATCGTTTGGACCAAGATAATTTATATAATAAATCGAACTTATTAATCTGTCAATCCGTTTGTATCTATCTTAGATTGGCTACGGAGTCATCCTCTTTAACTTGACTTAGCACCGGTAGGTCACTAGATCACTGTGGTATTGTTACGTGACTTCGCTTTTGGTGCCTCCATCTCATATAACTCACACGCTATTTACTCTAAGGATGCCGATATTAACCGTACACCTCGCCCAGGCAACATTCCCGTGGTTAGACGTATTTCCTAAACGATCGCTCAAGCCCTCGCCCAACTAACAATTACCTTTTAGGTCTCATGCTAGTTTACGAACTACGATAACTAGGTGACGTCAATTCCTAATACAAAACCTACCAGATCTCATTTGAAAGCCCGGAAGATCATTCATGAGCCGACCTAGGACCCTATATTGGTATTTCCTAATCGTGACGCTAATTAAAAGCGACGAGCAACGAGCCGTGGCCATACCTACCGAGATAATAAATCCTACTAAGCTAAACCTACCATAAAGGCGTGGCGGACTAACTAAACAGACAAATAGGGGCTCGGTCGACCGAAAGATAGACACTCGGTCGATCGAATGATTCCATTCGGTCACCCAAACGATTTCATCCCCAGATTACATCCTAGAATATATTTCTCAGCGTTTCATCATCTGTAAGCAGATTAAACAGTAACTCGTAAAGAAATCATATAAACTACTTAGATACGCATTAATTAAACTAAGCAGATTCATGAATAAATACTAAGTATATGACGTAGGTTATGGAATCCTCATAGACAAGGCTTCGCCACATCCCTAACGTCATAGCCTAGATCTACATCATCTAGCTATGATTAATTAACTCAAACGATAAAGCATAATTGGGAGGGATTAATTACTTAAAAGAAAAGAAACAGAAAATAAAGGCTTACATAATTTGCAGCCCTTAAACTCTGGAAACCCTCAAATTATTCTACATTGTATCAAGATATGAATAGAGTGATTTTATTGAATGATATTCTAAGGTATTCAAGGTGTATTTTTACAATTTCGTAGCTGCTTGCTTATATAGAGGTTTTTGCCGACTTAGGGTGGTTCTAGAAGATAAGCACGATATAAGCCGGAAACCGCCCCGAAGCTGACACTCGGTCAACCGAGAGCTGACACTCGGTCGACCGAAGCTATAGGCTCGGTCGACCGAACCTAACATTTACACACGTTAATCGTTTTTCTCGTCTATCTTGCTCCCCACTCCACGCTTGCGTGTTGATCTGATTTCTCTAATTTATCTCTTGATTAATGCTCCGATTTTCTTCCTTATTATCTTGAGATCCATTGATTGAATGACATTTATCCTCTCGATTTGTCGTGATCTACAAAATCAGCATTTATCGCACAATAAATTGGCTTTTAATAATGAAAACGGCTAAATACCAAATATCATATTAATAATCACTTAACATTAAATAATAAATATAAACATGTGATTTAATATGAAATATATATTATTAATCTCGATTTAAGGTCAACGTTGATGACTTTTACGGGTATAATTTGACCGTCATCAACTACCCCCCACTTAGACTTTGATCGTCCCAAACAAAGCATCAATAAGTCATTCCCCAAGACAACATTTTCTATGGTCAAATCATACTTACACAAGAAACTCAAGTCAACTCATACTAGTCATGCTCATAAGATATCCATTATTCACTACTCACTATGAATCGAAGTGATGTGTGCATGTGCATTTAGTTTTATATATTCGTGGCAAGATCGAGTTTATGCTAACCATAATCTCAACCTACCAACCTCAACATTCATACTTCTTATGCCTCGCAATGGTTAGAGCACTAGAGCAATAAGCAAGAGCGTATCTATAGGGTTTTTGGACTTGGAGACCGAGTACTACTCAAAGCCTCTTAAAAGTTGAATTTCTTCAATTCTTCATATTTTTCAAATACTATCAATCTCAAGGAAGAAAAATTTTTAGAGTATCCCCCTGTCTTAGATCATGTATAGCATCGAATATTACCACAAGCGCGGGGCTACTTTGGTAATGTTACTACAAGCCCAGTGTTATAACGCATTGTCATACACAGGTACGTCTCCAGCTTATTACTCCGCTTTTGTTGGCAAGAATATCAGAATACATCAGCAGATAGATATTGACACTAAGTTTACATAACCAATCATCTATACAATGTACACATACTTTCTTCAGTTATTATGATTTGCGCGGTATACTCGATTCACAGATTGAGTAATTGAATAATAAATAACTACTCGCAACAACCAGCATGAATATCCTTAAATTTACTTAGCATAAGTATAAAATGATCACGTACTTACGCAGCTTGGGTCATTTCCTATCAATTCTTGGCTAGGAACTCACAATTCTAAGGGTACGAGATAAATAATATGGTATTTATTCAAATTTTTCAATCATGTGCCGTTTCATTCAATTATAACATAACATGGCTAAGTCTCCTACCCCCCACTTAAACGTGGCATTGTCCTCAATGACAAAAATAAATGAGAAGTTAGGAAAAAGACTTAGCTCTGGAAATGGCTCTCAAGTAAAGGAAAAAGATCGGAGTAAATTTCAGCACGTTGTGGAGAAGCAAATGAAAACCTGTATAAGCAGACAAACTCCACGAAACCGTCAAATACCATGTCTATGGAAGTTATAAAATAATGTGGCAGTAATGAGGTATAAATTCCTAAAAACAGTTTAAGCCACTTTATTTTATACAACCAATGACAAGAAAAATACTAAATAGAAAGAAAAATAAACAAGCAACTAAAGATGGTGGTCTTCATCGACAACCTCCACCACCTAAATATTCTTAAAACCGGGTGGAGAAGACAAAGATGAAAAAGCATTACCCGACGTGGGAAAACACGAGGGTGACTCGATCGAAAAAGTATTCAATCTAGGAGAAGAGAAACTTGGTAAGGTATAACAGATTGAATGCGACCTATTGACTAAAGGTAAAATCAAATACTTAGCGCAGAAACCTCTCGCTTGCATTGGATATCAACAACTCAGGGAGATGTAGCTACTCCTCGAAATTACTAATAACCCAATGTATCACGTACAAGTCATAACCGTCATCAACAAGGTCTGATTGGTGTGATAGTTCAGAACAAAACTTATCATCTAGAAATGCCGGAATAGACGGAAAAGTTGTGAAATTTAAAACTTCCGGTAGAAAGATAAGTTGTACTTTGATCGAACCAAAAACTCTTTGAAATCTAGCTAGGGTCAGAGCTACACTTCCCCCAACTAGGATCATGAAAATCAAAATGATAAAAGATAATCATTAAAGCTGAGCAATATTTCAAATTCCGCAACACATAGGTATTGTGTAAACAAAATGGAGGTTTAGAGTGTGTCGGGTTTAGAAAAAGATATACAAGGATGGTAAGAAAAGATAAAGGGTGGGTAAGAAATTGTGTTAATGGTTGGGAATTGTTTAAAGGAATGGGATTGGGTGGGAGAGTAAAACGGATGGAAAGAAAGAGAGGCGATGAAAGAATGGTTAGAAATGTGAATTGTTAAAGGTGATTGGTGAGAGGATCGAAAAGTTTGAAGGTGAAAAAGTGTAAAGGAAAGATAAGGATAATTGCGTAATGAATTGCGCACCACTTTGAATTTTCACTTGATCACCATTCTAAAAGATTTTGGAAGTTGACCAAAATTGTTCTTGTTCACACCAATCATTCTCTGTTACATTTTCGTAATTCTCAAGCTCTCTTAATGCTTCCATCTTAAGGTTGATTGCTAAATTTCCTTTCTTTAGCAATTTTTCGACTCTCCTAAGAAACTCTAATTCACGTGGCCTATATCGAGTAAAAAGTTTTGCACATCCTTAGCCCAATGGCCATCGGAACACGGAAAAATAAAAACCTCAACATATGTCACGTTACTTTTATTTGACTCAAAGAAAACAAAACCTAAAATCCTAAAAAGAAATCCTAAGGGTTTTAAAGAAGTAGTTCGAGTTTAGAGTCCTCAGCTCGACTTTCCAAAAGTATCATTGTCAGTTATCATTCTTGGATCGCCAGACTTTGACCCTTCGAGCATTATATGAGGTGGGCTTGTCGCTTTTGCGGATTAATACTTTTCCTTTGGTTGTTAGACCTAGAAACGACATTTATCCATACCATTTATCCAAAGCTCTTACCTCGGCTCTCATTTTAGGAATTAGTGAATTACGGTTACTAATTACGGTTTTGGCCTTGACAATAAGAAACAATGAATCAAAGTACTCGAATAAGGTCGGTTATGTAGGCAAGCCTATGCCGCCTTATTCGTTGGAACATATGTGACAAGATTCAGGCCAATCCGTCACAAGATAAGCCCCGTTTAGCCCGAAGGCTTATCGGCTATGCTAAGTCTTGTCGAATCATTGTAACGTACATCACACGTGGAGGGAGTTGATTGAGCCGAAGCTCGGTTGAACTCACCACCATGGTTAAACCATTTCCGAACCTATGTACAAAGATTCTTCGATTTCTAAATTTTCACCCAAAGCGTAATCTCATTTTTGTTTAAGGTGGGTTCACCGAGAAGCCATCACCATAAAACTCAACGAAAATAGAAGATTGTGTTCTCTCAAAACTCAACGTCTTCTTTAGATTGTGAATGCTTAAACTACACAATTTGTTGCTCCCATGGCCAAGTAGAAGCAATTTCATGCATAGGACCATGAGATTTTAAGGAACTACGAGGAACTCTTTATTCACTGCTTCCTTCAACTACTACATGTTTCCTTACACCCTCTAGATGAGACAGATATGGGGCAAAACCTTCGACACTAATAAAATTAATCTTACAAACCAACTCCGGGCCAAGATTCATACTAAGGTTTATTTATAGGCTAACTTATGCTCCAAAAACCACAAGGTAGTAAAACATAAGCAAAAAAAAGGGTAGTACCTTGCCTTCAACATTGTACCATGAAGAATTTAAGCCTTAAATTTTTTTCCGGGGCCATCTTGGTGCTTTAAAGGTATTGCTTCCATTGCTTTTCCCATTGTAGATTCGTAGCTCCACATGTTGTTGGGTTATTTTTCTGGCCACTTGAAAAATTATTGACTTGGATTATTGCTTCCTGGTTTTCGCAAATGTAAGAAAAACAAAACAAACCGTAGATCGATTTTAACATGGTCTCCCATGCGCTATCGACTTACGGATTAAACATACTGAGGATAAACAGACACGCGAAATTCCGCACTTCGAAAACACAAATCGTAAAGCGTATGTAAGCAGTAATGTAACAAAACAAAACAAATAAAAAAGTTATAAATTCTGTCGAATCGAATGAGGTCTCTCGGTCGACCGAATAAATAAATTTTTTTTTTTTATTTTTTTTATTTTTTATTTTAGAATCTGGAATTTTCAGACAGAGCAGACAACCAGAGGGACTCAAAACGTAAAAACAGACTCTAAAACAGAAAACTCGACATGAATAAGAAAATTATTTATATATAAAATTGACCGTTGGTTCCCGGCAACGGCGCGCAAAAACTTGATGACGTGGTCAATCAGGTTATAATATACTTGACCACCATAAACCAATACTAGCAAAGAGGACTAGGCCCATCGTAGTATAGTGATGAGATCTAAACCTAACCTTGGAAACGGCGCCGTAAAGTCGACGGACATTACCTAGGCTATACAGATCCTAACCGGCAAAGGTGTACCGGGTCAAATCAGTAGTGATAAAGTGGTGAGTCAGTGTCGAATCCTCAGGAAAAAGTGGTATTTCTTTTAAGTGTGGTTAAACACCAAAGAGTCTGCTATTAACTCGATCTAAACCGCAATTTTATAACATGATTACTACTACTCTAACCAACATAAAATAAATGCGTAATTTAAAAGTTATTCTAATATAATATATATAGATATATAAATATATATAGATGTACATAAATAGTAAAATATATATATATATATATAAATATATAGATACCAATATATAGTTTATAGACTAGACTAGCCAAAGTATATGTAATCAATTTATTCGATCTTTTCAATTAATAGAATGTGTTCGATCTTCCTTTTTATTAGGTCCAATTGAGTAAATGAAACGGTGTACTCCTAATGTCAACAATTCCTCCTCACACGAGCGTATGAAATTGTCATATGTCAAATTGTCATCACCCAATGTCCACAATCGCCCCATGCTAAACTTAGTTTGTCAAAACAGTAATGAGTACAAATCTACCCCGGATAAAAGAGGTGATTCCATTTGTCGATGGCCGATGTTATTCAAGAGGCTCCGGTTGTCAAGCGGATCGATTAAATACAAACGGTGTAGTTTCAATTAAACGTGATTTTAACATTATTAAGATCTCGAGTACAAATTTTAATAAGATTTGTTTTACTAGGACAAATCGCTTCGGGTAGGAAATAGGATTCCGTTAATCGACGGCCATTTTTACCCTCCGGTTTTTCTATTTTTACTCATATCCCGACTTCTCCGGTCGGGTTCATCGCCAGGTTATATGTGGTATTCATCCCGATTGATTACTTCATTCGAATATGTTATCTTTACGTAGCGAAATAGAAAAGATTCATTTTAACTCAATTTTGATCATTTTTATTTTAACATCATTCTTTTAACTAAAAGATCGAAATAATATGATTACATAACTTTGGCTAGTTATTAGATTTAGCCTAATAACATTATAAAAACTAAAAGAAGAAAATAACAAACATAAACATAATTATTATAGAAATTACCCGATTACAATCGGCCGACTCGTAAATCGTCTTTTCCGGACATTACAACGACTTCAAAGAACATCGAACTTTCGATAATTTCCCGAGCATTACTACGATACTACTACTACTAATTTATTTTGGCATAAAGCCTATTTACAAACTAAGAAAGGAGAAGAAAAAGAGAAAGAAGAGGGAGAGAATATATATAGAATATTGTATATATATATTGGTACACTTCTAATGAGTCTCTGCTGCTCCCCTTTTATAGATTTTCTTCCTTCCCGGACCGGTCTCGAAAATCTGCGGATCGGTCCGGTGTAATGATGGCAATCATTACAGTTAGTTGCAAGCATGTGCCCCCATGTTACCCTCTAATCATTACTTAGCATGTGTTGTAATTATATATAATTATATATAATTACACACTATCTTCTAAAAATCGTAACTTGAATTCTTGATATCAGAATGACATAATCGAACTTCCGTTGAAAAGCTCGTTGAATTCTCTACAACTTTCATCAAGACCATTTCTTCAGAAAACGTATTCTCGATGAGCCATTTGTATTATACGTCCTTTTTCGAGATTCAGAAACAATTATTCTCTTGATCATTTATATCAGTGACGCTTTATAACTCCCTTTCAACAACTTGAATTGACTTCAAAAAGTGTCGTCAGACTGGATTTCGGTTCATCTTAGGATTCTCGCAATGAAATAAACAAAAATACCCGTGTAAAATAGACACAATATTCGGTCATTAAAACCGGTACAAAACTACAACTTTTTATTATAAATACTAACTTTTACTACTAACTATACTAAACTATAAAGATTAATAATTTATACTAATTATATCATAATTTTAGATATTTTACATAGAATTTGTCAACAAAACGTAATAAAATCACGTAAATTCAATCATATAAAATAATACATCAAATTACTCCCACTTAGCTTTTGATCGTCCTCGAGCAAAAATAAGCGTAATATATAAATAATGATAATATAATTGATCGATTAAAATTTCAAAAGTAATATATATCGTCAATATTACAAACATATAATTTATAAATTTTATAGAAATTTAAGAAAGGGAGATTATATAACTTAAATGAATTAAGTATCAAATATGAATTAGATGGAAACATGCATGCAATAATTCAGAAATATAAATAAAATATTAGAAATACTTTCTATCTCGATTATTACGAATTTCTGGAATCATTAACTAAGTCAGATAGAAGACATATTGGCTTAATATATTAGGATAGGACATTGGTTAATCGAAAAGATAGAAAAGGAAATCAAAAGAGAAAGATGCAAAGTAAATGCGTCACGTCTTCACATTCTTGATCAAAAACAATTGATTAGTAACATCCTTTTATTCCAACTATTTTTCATATTTTCTCTCTTCTTTTTTTTTTTTTTTTTTTTTTTTTTTTAACATTAAGAACTAAAGCGTGAGTGTGTGTAAATAATCAAATTTTACAAGCATTGCTTCATCAAGATTGATCGGAGTACTACTCTTTCGATCTAAAATTACGAGTCCGGTTTCTTAAACCCGTAATTATTCTTGAGATCTTATGATTCAATTTTTATCGGGAGCTTTATACCTCATAGTGATATAGGACGCTTTAGATAACACCCTCTGCACTCAAATCATTGGTATTTACTACCGATATATTTTATTTTTATATTGTCGATCAAAGATAGGGAAGATACCTGATATTTGATTAATTCTGTGTAAAAATGGTGCTTTGTTCCTAATATAAATTGTTCATAGGACACTAACATATCTGAACTCATTCCAATCATATACCATTTTTCTCAACTCTTAACTTTTTCTGTCATCATCTCCTCTCATAAGTACGCATACAAACTCGAAGGATGTCAAAGAAATGTAGACCAAAACAAGCTGGGTGGTCGGAAATTTCTAGTTAATCAAAATGGCTAAATTCGAGTGAGGTCTTAATCACTCTTTAAAAAGTCGAGGTGGGGTCAAAATTGGAAATTTTATTCATGAAATTTATTTCATTTATAGTTATTTTTTGTGGTGCAAAATTATCATTCCTAATTTTGATTCCAAATTCATAATTAATCTTGAAAAGAAAATTATCTAAAAATTTATTTATAAATATAAAAATTACTTGAATAATTCCATAAAAGAAATATTTGACAAAAATTATTTAGTTATACATACTCAAAATCTTAAAAATCTTATAAAAGATATAAAACATATTCATTATATATCTAATATATTTTACTAAATCAAAAATTAATCCTCTCGAATTATATCATTTTTATTCATATATTAACCAACTTAAATTATTCAAGAAAAATTAAAACTAAGAAATAAGTAATTAAAGTACTAATTTATATGAAAAAGGTTATATTTTATAATTATTTTTTATTTTTTTTCGAAAATTTTAATGAATTTTCAAACCTAACTCTACTCCCCACTTACAGTGACATCGTCCGATGTTCAATGAGTATGAAAAGTAGGTTCGAAAATTAAAATAAAATTATAGATGATCGTTATAAACATCGATAACACACGTATATTAAAATCAAACAACCTATATATTAAACAAAAAGAAACTATTACAGACTAAAAAAAATAAAAATAAAACAAACTTACTATTAACTTACTAACCTTAATCAACTCTAACTTATTATAGCAAACCAAACTTAAACTAAATTAAATAAAACCACTAACAACTATCTCAAATAGTTGATTTAACAACCCGGATTCTCTACCGGTAGCAATCCTCTACGACAATCACGAGACGGATATATCTCATCAGAAGCAATTTCAGGGACTTCATTCAAATGAATACATAACCTTGAAATTAACCAAGCAAAAGGCATCGGCCTTCCATTATTATACCGTTCCACTGCAAAGTTTACTGCCGTCCTAAAAATCAAAATCCCCCAGTCCACATGAGCTCCGCTTATCAACGCAAATAACAAAAGTATCTCACTATCACTAACCCATACAAAGTCACTAGTCGGATAGACTCGTGAGTTAATGAAGTGTTTCCATGCTCTCAGATGAGCAGGTAGAGCGGAAGTGGTAGAGTCGTAATTTTGATCGAACTCTGGAAACAAATACGGAAAAGCTTCCGTGACATAGTTAACAACATGACAAGAGTTTCCTAATGCCCATTGATATTCATAATGAAGATTATGGATTTGATTGAAAATCGGTATCTCGTAGATATGATTGATAATATGAGGTGACAGTGAATAAGTGTACCACTTAACGGATATAAGTCGTGACGGATCTACCGTAGTAATGTGAGAAAAGAGTGAATAAAATTCCCTAACAATAGAAACATTAATTCTTCCTCGAGGATGCTTAACAAATTTTTTCCATCCTTGATTCTGAATTAAATCCCTTCCGAACTGATCAATTTTTTCAAAATTGATACCCCTTTCCATCAATATAGGAGAATTTGCAAACCTCGTGATTCACCAACAAATTAACATTTGAAGCACTAGACTCGGGACAAAAACATCAACCGCCTCGGATCGTATGAATTGGATGATGGTGATGATCGGTTTGACATTTTAGTTGAAACAGATGAAAATAATTAAACAGATAGAAAGGTGAAAGTTATCGAGTGAATTTGCAAGTTTTACTTTCAAACTTTCTTGCCTTAAATGGACAAGTATGAGAGTGTATGCGTGGCTGCATATTAAAACTCTCAACATGACTCAAAGAAGTTTTACTCCCGGATCGGTCTCAAACCGACCGGACCGGTCCGGCTTTAAGATATTTTTACCGTGTACAAAGTTGTAAAGTTCAAGTTTGCTTGTTTATCTTTAATAGGCTCATGGCTATTAGTGTTCAAATAAGTTAATAAAACATATTTAAATGATACGGATAAACGATACACGAATTATATTTTAAAAACGACATACGAAAATATATATATTTTTTTTTAGATTTTGTATGAAATATTTAAATACTATTAAAAATGATTAAATTTACTACTACGACATAAAACGATTATGAAAACGAAAAACTATTAAATTAGCAAACTTAGTATTTAAAATGCGGAAAATAAAATAAACAGATAGAAAATGTTTAAAACTAACAAAGTTGTAATTAAATCAAATAATGTCAACATCATCATCCTCAATTTGGATAAACTGGATCATTTAAACTTGGAACCGATGACGAATCGGTCTGTGGAAACGTAGTCGTGGTCCGAATCGAATCAAGCCGAGATCCATCGAACTCATACTTGACGTCATCCTTGCAAAATCGAAAATCCTCCCATTTAGATGTAACAAAGCACACCACGAGAACTCAGTATAAAAGACACCCGACCACTGGGGATCGGCTTTCAAAAGGATTTGGCATATGATGAAAGCTCGAGATGGTGGAATAGGTGCTATCCATTACGTAACGTATATAGGTTAGATTGACGAGGCGGATAGGCGTTTTATCGAAAGAAGGATCAAGATGCATCCGCCATGTCTCAAAGATCCTCTACGTAAATCATCACTCCACCGCCACTCTCGCTCCAGCAAACAAAGCCATATTAGCTTCGTCCTCGGGCTACATCCGATACTAAGGATTGAAACATATCGTATGTAATAGTGTTTGGGAGAGAAGTCTCATTGTTGCTCGTAAAAGATGAAAATCTAAACCGTGGAATCTGGTGGAGGTGCACTACGCCTAACTATCGAGTCTATCGAACCCTCTGGAGACCTCCTCGACTCAGGGCCTATCAGGGACTCATCCGCCATCATCAACTTGTCGTTAGGACAGAAAGGAACTCCCGATCTACGACATAAATCAAATAAAGCCAGGAAAGTACATGTGACTCCTCGCCTTGGCAAGAATAATAAACTCAAAACCCTTCTATACATGATCTTCCCCACATCCACCTTAACATCATGAATCATCGCCCAAGTAATGCATAAATCTTCTTTACCAAAGGCGGTGTGTTTGGTAGTGGGATAGAGAGTATGGCTCAAAAATCTTTTGATTGCCCTCGATCTCTAAAACACTTTCCATAATTAAATCTGTTATCCACCCATTCTCTTTGTAGCATCAAACTCCTCTCGAGCTCACAGAGGCAATCGCTCATACATAGCAGGATCATCTAATCTATAAACAAACTCATAATCTTCTTCATCTGGAAAAACTTCTACCCCTAAAACAAAGATTAATCGATTCAGGACTAAAAGAAACATGTCTAGACCTCCAAGGGAATAGACTTCATCATACTACCCTCGGTGGGTGTCAAAGTAGACAAAAGCGCATAAAACTCGCCACTAAGGTAGTATTGATCTCTCCTGCCCTCTCGAAAGCGCAAAATCAAACCATTGGCGCCTCGCAAAAATACGCCTAACCTCCTCTCCTAAGTCATCAAAATCTAAGCCTCTTTCCAACACAACTCCACATTTACTATAGATATTTTTATAGGCATTCTTAGCTTGAGGTGAAGTCAGAGCAAAGAAAACTAATGATTCTTCTTCCGGTGTTAAATCTTTTAATTCTACGACCGGTACTTCTATTGGAATATTAGGCTTCGTTTTAGAGATTTTTATTTGGATGAGGCCATTCTACGATATTGAATTGACAAAACAACAATAAAAACAATGAGAAAAACAACACAAAATAAAATGTCACAACACACGTAAAATTCAAAACAGGTTGAAAATAAATCTAAAAATTATAAAAATCATGAAATTGATAACTAGAGTAAACAAATTATACCTTATAGTGAACAAAACAGTGAAAAGTGGCCGGAAAAGTCGTATAAGCCTCCGGGATGAAATGGAGCTTGTGTTCGATCTTTTTCAAATTTTTCACTATTGGTGAAGAGAGGAGAGTAAAAGAGGAAGAATGTATGTAATGGTATAGTGTAATTTGTATTTTTGAGAAGAAAAATAAAATTTTTGGGGTGGTGGTGATGCTGCGGCTGCTGTTGAAGAAAAGAGGAGAAATGAAGAAGAAAGAAAAGATCCCGTCTTTTTAGGTTAAATCGATCCCGGACCGGTCCTGATAAGGGCCGGATCGGTCCGTGTGAATTTTTTTTTTTTTTTCGAAATTATTTTATTTTTTTGGATTTTTGATATAAAACTTATAAAACTCAATAAAAACTTTAAAATAAAATTTATAAATTTTATAACAATTTCTCAAAATTTATAAAATCTTTATAAAACTTATTTAAAATTTTATAAAAATTCAATAAATTTCTATTAATTCTTATAAAATATCTAAAAACTTAAAGAACTTTTATAAAACTTTTATAAAACTCCTTAATTTTATAAAGATCCAATTTTATAAAATTTTCAAAGTTATGCAAAAATTTTATAAAACTAAAAGAAAAAGACTTGAACTTACGGGGTTTCTAATTCTTCAATTTCTATAAACTCCAGATTTCTAACATACCGCTCAAGCAAACTATATCCTAGAAATGTAGCGTTTGAATTAAGTCTTGGAAGTCCATCGGGATTTTCGGTTAACCACCTAATCGTTCCTTCTTAATTACATTCAAACACTCACTCGAGATTGAGTTATATTTTTCCCACATTGCCCATTGTGTTCAATCTTTCCACTGATTCTCGCACTTCCTTAAAAACTTAGCCCTTCTCTTTATCGAGCTTCTCGACGTACCATTACAAACTTCTTTCAATTTTTTTCTCTCAACAATTGCTTGTTTTTTCAAAACTAAGGCTTCTATAGTAAAGCGATATCTCTATTAAAACCAAACTTCAAAAGCAAAACAAAAACTCCTAATCTATCTAAAAAGACATCCAGCTTCTTTTACGTCTATCCGGTAAAAGATTTAAACTAGTTTAGACATATAAAAGTAAAGATAAAACTGGTAATTTGATACTTTGACTTTTAAGAGTAATCGCTTTTTTAGTCTTTGGAGGGTCGATCAAACAACATCACTTCATTTATGAGAGAGACTTCTTCACCTTCCAAAAATAGCTTCACCCGTGACCATTGGCTATAAAAGTTGTATTCCCATCAGTTAGTTCAATGACTCAGATTTATAAACTCGTGTTACTTTAAATGGTCCCGTCCATCTTGATTTAAGCTTTCGGAAACAACTTTAAACGTGAATTGTACAATAACACTCGATCACCTATATGGAACTCACGACTATATATTCTTCTTATCATGGAAGGATTTTCGTGCGCCCTTGTAGATTCGAGCATTTTCATATGAATCAAGGCGAAATTCTTCTAATTTCGTTAATCAAGTAGTCTATGATCACCGATGACCTTAGGATCGAAATTTAAAAATCTAATAGCCCGTAATGCTCGGTGTTCTAACTCTACTTGGGAGATGACAAGATTTACCAAAGACTAATTTGTAGGAGAAACACCAATTGGAGTTTTAAAAGTCGCTCAGATGCCCATAACGCATCATCTAGTCTAACCGCCCGCTTTTACGGTTTGAATCCTTTGTTTTTTCTATGATTCTTTTAATCTCTCTATTCGACACCTCTACGACGACCACTTTGGTTTGCATGGATGATAAGGCGTTCCTAACTTATGCGTTACACCATATTTTTCAATTAACTTAGTAAATGGTCGATTGCAAAAGTGCGAACCTCTATCACTAATGATCGCCTGGAATGCCATATCTAGTGAATATGTTTTTTTAAGGAATCGTATGACAACCTTGGTATCATTAGTGGGAAGAGCTTCACTTTCTACCCATTTCAAACATAATCTACCATTACAAGAATAAATCTTTTCCAAATGATATAGGAAAGGTCCCATGAAATCTATACCCCAAACATCAAATAACTCACATTCTAAAATAGGTTGCATAGGCATTTCATGTTTTTTTCGATATATTTCCCCATTTTTGACATGATTCACAAGATTTAACATATGTATACGCATCTTTATAAAGTGTAGGCCAATAAAAACCACATTGCAAGACTTTAAAAGCAGTTTTCCAACCTCCATGATGACCTCCTGCCTCACGATCATGACAAAACGATAAAACACTTAAAATTTCATTATCAGGCACACATTTTCTGATTATTCCATCCGAACATTTACGGAAAAGATCTGGTTCCTCCCAGTAATAAAATTTTAAGTCATAAAAGAACTTCTTTTTCTGTTGCCAAGTCCAATGAGACGGAATGTAATCACAGGTTAAGTAGTTAATGATATCTCCAAACCAAGGTGAATTTTCCTTAGAAGGAATTCTTTTCTTTAATAACTGCATGGTTGAAGGAGTATCGATTCTAAACAGTTGTTCATCAGGAAACGAATCTTTAATTTCATTTCCTATTTCTTCCTCAGTTTCCATTCTACTTAGATGATCTGCTACTACATTCTCACTTCCTTTTTTATCTTTAATCTCAATATCAAATTCTTGAAGTAGGAGAATCCATCTAAGAAGACGTGGTTTCGCATCTTTCTTACTCAGTAAATATTTCAATGCTGAATGGTCTGTATAAACTATTACCTTAGAGCCAACAATATACGATCTAAACTTATCTAAGGCAAAAATTACAGCCAACAGTTCTTTTTCTGTAGTTGCATAGTTTAGTTGAGTTTGCATTTAACGATGAGATGCATAGTAAATAGCTTTGAGAATTCTATTATACCTTTGACCTAAAACAGCTCCTACACATAAATAAATCGCTTGCATCACACATAATCTCAAAAGGTAAATCGATGCCTGGTGCCACCAATCCGTGCGAGAATCAACTTCGCTTGTGGTCTTAAATGCTTCCATACATTTACTATCAAAATTAAAAGATACTTCTTTTTCAAGCAAATGACTTAGAGGCTTTGCTATCTTTGAAAAATCTGCAATAAATCTCCTATAAAATCCTGCATGTCCAAGAAATCCTCTTAACGTTCTTAGATTAACTGGTGGAGGCAATTTTTCGATTACCTCGACTTTAGCTTTATCAACTTCAATTCTACTTGTAGATTCTATGACCTAGTACAATTCCTTCCGATACCATTAAATGACATTTTTCCCGATTAAGCACTAAATTGGTATCCTCACAAGCGTTGTAACACTCGTTCTAAGTGTAACAAATGACCATTAAAAGAGTCTCCGTAAACACTAAAGTCGCCCATAAAAATTTCTAAGAATTTCTCAACCATATCGAGAAAATATAGACATCATACATCTTTGAAACGTAGCAGAGAGCATTACATAAACCAAACGGCATTCTTTTATACGCAAAAGTTCTGTGGAAATATTACTCACTGACTCGATCTTTGAGGCTTGACAGGTGCTCAGCAGATTGCTGAGCCTTAGGATTTCGTGCATAATATTTTGTACACCTTATTTAATTGAAAAATTAATTGTAAAAGACATATTAATTGTGAGTCATATAAACAATTAATATGTCAAACTCTAGTTTACTTTATGTCATAGACATAACTTTTACTTTTTACTTTTGCATGCTTGCCGCCCACATCTACATACTAGTGGCCGCCCAAGCTAGCTAGCTAGTCTCTCTATCTCAATTGTATCTATTTATACATCTTTTTACTCAATGAATAAACTAAGTTGAAGTTTACTCTTGTGTTTATCACATTCTCAAACTCTCTTCATGGTATCGAGCCATCACGAGTCCTAAAATCCATTTGCAAAAACTCAGTTCTTTTTTGAGAAAAATGTCAACATTATCTCGATGTTTCATCTTCTTCAAGAGACTCACAATTTGCCTCAAGCATGGGATAATCGAACACTCTTCTTTACAAATCATAAACTTGATGGTAACAATTACTTGCTATGGTCAAGGTCTATGAAAATGTATATCTCCGGCCAGGGCAAGATGGGATATCTGCAGTTCCAAACTCCGCCTCTGCTGAAACCGAATTTAAGTTTGAAGCATGGGACACAGAAAATAACCAAGTCATGACCATCCTCACGAGGTCTATGACAAAAGAGATCGATGAGAACTTCATGATGTATGACATCGCTAAGGAAATGCGGGACAATGCCAGAGACCTTTACTCAAAAAAGGACAATACATCCAAAGTCTATGAACTCAAGCTCAGATTCAAAATTGCGAGACAAGGGATATATCTCGTAACTCAATACTTTAATCAACTATCTAAGGCATGGCAACACCTAGATATGTTGGAAACTCACCCTGGAATGATGTTAAAGATCTTGCACTCTTTAAAGACATTATCGAGAAAAGAGAGTATTCAAATTCCTTATCGGATTGAATCCTACTCTTGATGATGTCGAGGTAGAATTCTTGCTACTAAACCTCTTCCAAATCTCAAATCCATGTTTGCCGAGGTCAAACATGAGGAAAGCAGGAGGAAAGTGATCTTTGCTTTGAACCCCTGCCGACAACCCTACTTGAAAGTGCCACCTGCCGACTATCGGGAACCCCTTGAGGCTACCGAGGCTTACTGAGGAAGCTTCTCGCCGATAAAGCGGGAAGCTGTTTCGTGACCACCGCAAACGCACTAATCACACCAAGGACACTTCTTTGGAAGCTACATGGCAAGCCTAACTCCTCCAAGACCTCCAGGACTTGCCAAGGAAAGTCGAGGCGGAGACATAAGTGAGGAAGAAGATGACAACGAGGTTGAATGCTCACTTGTCGCATTCAAAGCCTTCCTAACTCAACAAAAGGGAGGTAGTCACTCTTGACATAGCCTCTCATGCCGGTCACAAGTAAATTCTACTCATCTATTAGTAATGAAACTGGATTGTTGACTCAGGGCCTCATCCCATATGGTAGTAATAAAATCTCATTACTCAACTTAAGCCATGTCCCCAAATTCACAATATTAAGGCTGGCGATGGATCTATCTCTAGTGCAAAAGGTTTTGGTCAGTCTGACTTACTAATAAGATATGCCTGCGAGAATGTCCTATTTGTTCCAAAATTAGATTGCAATCTCATATCACAAGATAAACTTACTAAAGATTTGAACTGGATTGTTGTTTTTAATGAGAATCAGTGCACATTCCGGGATCATTCCTCAAAGCAAGTGATTGGGATGCTAAACCTTGCTCAGTCTGTTTGTGGTCAACCCTGCTTGAAGAGGTAAGATCGAAGACCGAATACGCCTCAAGACTGCACTCAAAACCTAGACAATATCATGTTATGGCATTATAGACTAGGACATCCAGCTTTAGTTATTTAAAGTCTATAGATCCTGAATTGTTTAAAGGTTGTAATTTGAATGATCTTCAATGTGATATTTGTCGGTTTGCTAAACTCACCAAATCTGTGTATGCAAAATTACCTTACTTACCATCCACACCATTCACCTTAATTCACGGTGGCGTATGGGGACCCTCAAGAGTAAAAAGCATAACGAGGAAAGAGGTGGTTTGTTACCTTCATAGATGACCACACGAGAACCACTTGGTTATTTTTAATGAAGGATAAGTCCGAAGTTGGACCCATCTTTCAAGAATTCTACAACATGGTCTCCACTCGGTTTGACACTAAGATCAAAATCTTGAAGACTCGACAATGCTCTTGAATATTATGAGTCTCATCTCGGTAATTTCTTGATGGATAAAGGATTGTCCATATCGGTAGTTGTGTTGAAACCCCTCAGCAAAATGGGGTTGCTGAGAGAAAGAACAGGCATCTGCTTGAAATGGCTAGGTCTATTATGTTTACCACAAATGTTCCAAAATATATGTGGGGTGAAGCCATATTGACTTCCACATACTTAATCAACAGACTTCCCAACAGGTACTAGGCTTCAAAACTCCTATCAAAACCCCTACTGGACACACACTCTCGCCCCATCTTATTTCCCGATTACCTCCAAAATCTTTGGTTGTACCGTGTTTGTCTATATCCATGCCCAACACATGAAGCAAACTTGATCCCAAAGCTCACAAGTGCATATTCTAGGATATGCAAAGGGCAGAAAGGTTACAAGTGCTACTCTCCTTCGAAAAAAGATTTTACAATTCTATGGATGTAAAATTTTTTGAAAGGACTCCTACTACTCTGACAAGTCCGAGGCGATCAGCGATGGAAACTCGATAGAAATTGACCTAAACCCCTTCCTTCGACCAAACTCTTAACCTCAAAGAACTCATCGATCCTCAAAGAGATGAACCCAGTACCCTCTCGACTCACAAAGAGCCTCATCGATCCTCAAAGAACCAAGCGACTCGAGCCCTGCCGACCCCGAGCCTGGCCGACACTCGGCAATCTGCAGATCCTCGGCCTTCTCGACATTGATGATGGACTATTGCTCTAAGGAAAGGAAAAGATCATGCAGCGATCATTCTATTCATACTTATTTATCTTATGATCGAGTTGTCTCCTGTCTTTGCCATGTTTACACAGGACTGGACTCTCACTCTATCCCTAGAAATATTCAGGAGACCTTCAAAATGATAAGTGGAAAGTCAGCTGTTAAAAGCGAGATGATCGCTCTCTGGATAATCATACTTGGGACCTCACAACTCTTCCCAAAGGCAAGAAGGCGATTAGGCTGCAGATGGTTATTCACTATCAAATACAATGTCGATGGTACTATTGACAAGTACAAAGCCGATTGGTAGCAAGGGATTCACTCAAACTTATGGTATTGACTATAAGGAAACTTTTGCACCCGTGGCAAAACTCAACACCTGCCAGGGTTACGATCTCTCTAGCTGTCCAACTGGGTGGCCTCTACACCAATTGGATATCAAAAATGCTTTTCTCAATGGTGATCTCACTTTGAGAGCAAGTCTATATGAATGTACCTCCTGGTTTTGTCAATCCCCACACTCGGGGCAAGGTATGCAAACTCAGAAAATCTCTATATGGCACAAGCAATCCCCAAGAGCCTGGTTTGGAAAACTCACTACCGTGGTTAAAGCTGCTTTGGATATCATCAATGCAACTCGATCACACCATGTTTGTCAAGACAACCAACCAGAGGAGATCCATTCTAATTGTTTATGTGGATGATATCATCCTTCTTTGGGAAGACTACTGAGATCCAAAACTTGAAGACTCTAATCGGCAAAGGTGTTCCAAGTTAAAGATCAGGCTACCTCAAGTACTTTCTTGGTATGGAAGTAGCTAGAAACACCAATGGCATTTCGGTCTCCCAAAGGAAGTATGTCTGGACTCTTCAAGGAAGCGGCATCTTTGGGATGCAAACTCTTTGTATCTCCAGTAGACCCAGAGTCATACCTCTTTGCATGGTGACATTCTTTGTCAGGAAGAACAATATCAACGGCTTGTAGGCAAACTCATATACCTTTCTCACACAAGACCTCGATATTGCATATAGGGGTCGGTCAGTCGATCAATTCATGCATTGCCCTCTTGAGCAACATTGGGATGCGAGTGAATAGGATCTTGAGGTATTTAAAATCCACTCTGGCCAAGGCACGCACTTCACCAAGTCTCCGATAGATCAATCAAGGTCTACACCGATGTTGATTGAATTTGGATGTCACATTGATGAGGAGGTCTACCACAGGCTATTGTTCATATATATGGGGAACCTAGTTACTTGGAGGAGCAAGAAACAACCTCTTTGTGTCAAGAAGCGATCTTGAAAAGGTGAACTAAGGGCACTTGTACTTGGCATTTGTGAAGCTCTATGGCTAAAAAGTCTTGGTCGAACGAACTTCAAAGTATCGACAACCTATCACACTCTGTTGTGATAATAATTCACCTTATGCATGGCAGAAGATCCGATCCATCATGATAAAACCAAGCATGTGGACATTGTGGTGACACACTACGAAGGAGCAGATTGATGCCAAGATTATTCAACTCCGGTATGTTCCTCAAAGAGATCGAATCGCGATATTCTTACCAAGGCTATTCCACCTCTTATGTTCGGCGAGACTAAGTAGCAAACTTGGCATTTGCATCAACATACTCTGACCAGATTTGAGGGTGTGGAAATATTACTCGGTGACTCGATCTCTTTGAGGCTTAACAGTGCTCTCAGATTTTTGAGCCTTAGATTTCGTGCATAATATTTTGTACACCTTATTTAATTGAAAAATTAATTGTAAAGACATATTAATGTGAGTCATATAAACAATTAATATGTCAAACTCTAGTTTACTTTATGTCATAGACATAACTTTTACTTTTACTTTTGCATGCTTGCCGCCCACATCTACATACTCAAGTGGCCGCCCAAGCTAGCTAGCTAGTCTCTCTATCTCAATTGTATCTATTTATACATCTTTTTACTCAATGAATAAACTAAGTTGAAGTTTACTCTTGTGTTTATCACATTCTCAAACTCTCTTGATTCCATAAGGACATGTGAAAGTTGTCTTTTCCTATCTCCTCTTTGCAATGAATATCGTCAAATAACTTTGAATAACCATCTAAGAAAGCAAGAATACTTATGTCCACTTAAACGTTCTAACATTTGCACTATGAATGGAAGTGGATGATGATCTTTCTTAGTATGATCATTTAGTTTTCTAAAATCAATGCACATTCGATATCCTGTAATTTCCTTGTTGGAATCCATTCATTCTTATCATTCTCTTTCACTGTGAAACCTCCTTTCTTTGGTACAACTTGAGTTGGACTTACCCATTCACTATCCGATATAGGAAAGATTATTCCCATTTCTAATAGCTTAATAACCTCTTTCTTAACGATTAACTGTAAATTCGGGTTGAGGCGGCGTTGCGGTTGAATACAAGGTTTAGCATCTTCTTTTAGAATTATCTTATGAACACATATCTCCGGACTAATACCTTGAATATCGGCAACTGTCCATCCAAAAGCTTTCTTATGCTTTTTCAACATTCCTAGTAATTGATCTTCTTGTTGCTCCGTTAAAGTTGATGAAATAATAAGCGTAAAAGGTTATCATTTTCAAGAAAAGCATATTTGATTTAAAGGTAACGGTTTCAATTCCAGATTCTTAGGCGGATCTTCTATTGATGATTTAAGGCCGGTCCTTCTAGTTCTAATTCTAAATACTTATGCCATGGTGGTTTAAAAGTAAAACTTCCTTTATCCAGAGAAAGGATTATCTCTTTCATTTCAATGTCTTCCTCATCTTCTTTATAGATAGATAAAGTTAAACATTCTTCTAATCTATCTTCAAAAGTTGGTAAATCGATTATCATAGGCAGAATGAATATCTTCTATAAAAGAACATGATTCGGTGATGTGTATTGATGGTTCATAGCTTTGAAAATATTGAAAGCAACTTCATCTTCATTGACTCTCAAAATTAATTCTCCTTTTCGAACATCGATTAAAGTTCTCCTGTAGCTAGAAATGGACGTCCTAAGATAAGCGGCGCTGAAAATCCTTCTTCCATTTCCATAACTACAAAGTCTCTTTGGAAAATAGAACTTGTCTACTTTAACCAATACGTCCTCAATAATTCCTTTAGGGTACTTAATCGATCCATCTGCCATTTGCAGAGTCATTTCGATCTTAGTAAGCTTTCCTATGCCTAGCTTTCTATAATCCTCATAAGACATGAGATTTATACTAGCTCCAAGATCACATAAGACCTTCTTAAACAAAAATCCTCCAATTTCACACGGAATCGTAAAACTTCCAGGATCTTTTAGTTTAGGTGGTAATTTATCTTCTTGAGTGCAGAACATTCTTCATTTAGGCATATATTCTCATATTCCTCTAATTTTTTCTTATTTGATAGTATATCCTTCAAAAACTTTCCATAGGCGAGGCATATTTATCGAGCTTCGATAAATGGGATATTAACATGAATATGACGAAAAGTATCAAGGAAGCGAGCATACTTACGATCAGTCTTAATCTTTTAATTTGATCTTTAGGTGGAAAAGGTAAAGACTCTAAATCTATAACCTTTGGTTTGAAGTCATTCTCTCTTTTCCTTTATCCTTTGGAGTATTACTTGATCGCCATGTTTGAGTTCTTGAATTTTTCTTTTAATTTGTTCCCTGAATCAATCTCTACTTCATACTCCTTGATTCTTCCTGTTTCTCATCCTTGTTTTCTTTATCTTCTACTCTAACATGTTCCTTAAATGATTCCTTAAATCTTTATCCATGGGGTCTTTCAAAATTCTAGGGATTTTTACCCATTTTTCACCTTCCTTCTCAGTCCCAAACTTCTATTCCTTTTCAAGAAATTCTCTATGATTTCTTCTTCCTCATCCGTAAAGTCAAGTTCATCTTTAGTCTCTTCATTTTTATCTAAATCATTTTCTACTTCATTATTCCCGAAGTTTTCTACTCCATTACTACCATAGAGTTTCCTACTTCTCGTAACTACAACATTTACCTCTCTTGGGTTTCTTTCAAGATTACTTGGTAATCCTCCGGAGGTCTCTTTGTTGTTACGTTCACCTTCCCTACTCAAATGATCTTCCATATTCCTTAATGAAGCTTCTATCGTTCTCATTCGGTATCATGTCCACTCATAGATGTTTTCATTGTACTCATGTCCTTCTTGATGAACCTATAGAAGTCATCATTGTTTCCATATTCTTAGCTTGAGTAGATACTACACCCATCATATTTTCCATCAGCTTTTTCCCATTTTTCAACCCCTTCGCAGTTGAGTTGAACTTTGAGTTCTTGGTATACTTTGAGTGGTATGTTGAGGATAGGATCTTGGTAATGATTGTAAATTCGATTAGATGTATTTCCTTGATAAACTTGATTATTATTCATATTCTTATACTCGAATCGATACTGGCGGTTGTCCTGGCTTACTAGGGTTTTCGGACCATCTAAAAGTTGGGTGGTCTCTTCTAATAGCATTAAATGAGTTTGAATATGCATTGTTCAAATTCTATCTTCTTGAAGAAAACTCACTTCCTCTTTTGAATATCTGTTGGTTCTTCTATCCCTAATGACACATTATCATGATTTGAGTATTCGGTTGGAGTACTATTTTTCGAATTTTGATTCTTACCTTGTTGTAATCCATCAAACTTTCTACTTAAATTCTCCAAATGTGCTAGAACTTCCGTATTTGACGTACATCCTTCTGCAAAAGCTACTTTTCTAGTGCTAGAACCGGTTTCCCACATTCTGTTGTTTTTGGAAATCTTTTCTATAGCATCGTAAAGCTGCTTGAGCTTCACTCATCATTAACGAACCACCACATGCATGATCTACATCTCCATTGACGTGAATCTTTTCTTAATTTACGACAGAAAAGTTGAATTTGCATATCTAAGGAATAACCATGATCGGGACAAGCTCTTAACAATTTTTTAAACCTTTCCCACGCATTCCCAAGTGTTTCTTCAGATCCTTGTCTAAAATTAGCAACCTCGACTTTTAATTCCAAATTCCGTCACGAGTGAAATATTGTTTTGAAATTCAGTTTGAATATCATCCCAACTAGTTAACGAGTGGTGTGGAAGAGACATAAACCAATCTCGGCTCTTCCTTTTTAAAAAAAGGAAACATAGTCATCCTCGTTAATTCCTTATGAGCACCTTGACTTTTTGGTTTGTATTGCACGATTCTTCAAAGCAGATAGAGATGATGATGTGGATCTTCATCATCTTCTCCTAGAAATTGGGCTCTTGCGTCAATTAAACCAAAAGATGAGACTTAATTTGAAATTATTCGCTCCTTCATTCGGTAAAAGTATGGGATTATTAGTGCGGTTTCTCCTCTTACAGTTTGATCACGAGATAGGTCTCGGGTTTGGCGGATTATTACGATTATTCGGTTCCGATCTTGATTGTTCCTATTATTATTATTCGATTATTATTAATATTAACGAGGTTTTGTCCATGCCCTAAAGCATGATCTAGCCTCTGTTCGTTTGTTTCATCACTAGTTTTGACCATTTCTTTATTTTTATTAGAAGATGATTCCGTTGGAGATTTTCCAAGGAGTCCTAAGCTGGTTTGACCACGTTTACTCTCTATCCGCAACTGCCTTTCGTAAGCGTTTATATCAGGCTTATAAGGAGTAAGTGAGGCTTTACCGCTTCTGGTCATCAACTAATTAAAATAGAAAAATGCTCGAGTTTTAAAGAAGAAGAAAATTGGTACTAAAAGAAAGTAGATACCAACGAAAAAAAAAAAAAAAAGAAATGTGATAAGAAGAGTGTTGGTTTATCCTCGAGAATTTTAAGCTAATACAAGTAGTAACCATAGACACAAAAAAAAATAGCGACTTTGTCTCCCCGGCAACGGCGCCAGAAAGCTGACGTCACCAAACTGACCTTAAAGCGCGCGCGAGAAAGTCGACGGACATTACCTAGGCTATCTGAGATCCTAACCGCGGTGTACCGGGTCAAAGCTGTAGTGATAAAGTGGTGAGTCAGGTGTCGAATCCTCAGGGAAAAAGTGGTATTTCTTTTAAGTGTGGTTAAACACCAAAGAGCTGCTATTAACTCGATCTAAACCGCAATTTTATAACACAGATTACTACTACTCTAACCAACATAAAATAAATGCGTAATTTAAAAGTTATTCTAATATAATATATATAGATATATAAATATATATAGATGTACATAAATAGTAAAATATATATATATATATATATAAATATATAGATACCAATATATAGTTTATAGACTAGACTAGCCAAAGTATATGTAATCAATTTATTCGATCTTTTCAATTAATAGAATGTGTTCGATCTTCCTTTTTATTAGGTCCAATTGAGTAAATGAAACGGTGTACTCCTAATGTCAACAATTCCTCCTCACACGAGCGTATGAAATTGTCATATGTCAAATTGTCATCAGTCCAATGTCCACAACTGCCCCATGCTAAACTTAGTTAGTCAAAGCAGGTGCAGTACAAATCTACCCCGGATAAAAGAGGTGATTCCATTTTGTCGGATGGCCGATGTTATTCAAGAGGCTCCGGTTGTCAAGCGGATCGATTTAATACACAAGCGGTGTAGTTTCAATTAAGCGTGATTTTAACATTATTAAGATCTCGAAAGTACAAATTTTAATAAGATTTGTTTTACTAGGACAAATCGCGCCCGGGTAGGAAATAGGATTCCGTTAATCGACGGCCATTTTACCTCCGTTTTTCTATTTTTACTCATATCCCGACTTCTCTCCGGGTGGGTTCATCGCCAGGTTATATGTGGTATTCATCACGATTGATTACTTCATTCGAATATGTTATCTTTACGTAGCGAAATAGAAAAAGATTCATTTTAACTCAATTTTGATCATTTTTATTTTAACATCATTCTTTTAACGAAAAGATCGAAATAATATGATTACATAACTTTGGCTAGTTATTAGATTTAGCCTAATAACATTATAAAAACTAAAAAGAAGAAAATAACAAACATAAACATAATTATTATAGAAATTACCCGATTACAACTGCTGACTCAGAAATCGTCTTTTTCCGGACATTACAACGACTTCAGCAACACTGAACTTCAGATAATTTCCCGAGCATTACTACGATACTACTACTACTAATTTATTTTGGCATAAAGCCTATTTACAAACTAAGAAAGGAGAAGAAAAAGAGAAAGAAGAGGGAGAGAATATATATAGAATATTGTATATATATATATTGGTACACTTCTAATGAGTCTCTGCTGCTCCCCTTTTATAGATTTTCTTCCTTCCCGGACCGGTCCTGAAAATCTGCCGGATCGGTCCGGTGTAATGATGGCAATCATTACAGTTAGTTGCAAGCATGTGCCCCCATGTTACCCTCTAATCATTACTTAGCATGTGTTGTAATTATATATAATTATATATAATTACACACTATCTTCTAAAAATCGTAACTTGAATTCTTGATATCAGAATGACATAATCGAACTTCCGTTGAAAAGCTCGTTGAATTCTCTACAACTTTCATCAAGACCATTTCTTCAGAAAACGTATTCTCGATGAGCCATTTGTATTATACGTCCTTTTTCGAGATTCAGAAACAATTATTCTCTTGATCATTTATATCAGTGACGCTTTATAACTCCCTTTCAACAACTTGAATTGACTTCAAAAAGTGTCTGTACTCGGGATTTCAGTTCATCTTAGGATTCTGCAATGAAATAAACAAAAAATACCCGTGTAAAATAGACACAATATTCCGGTCATTAAAACCGGTACAAAAACTACAACTTTTTATTATAAATACTAACTTTTACTACTAACTATACTAAACTATAAAGATTAATAATTTATACTAATTATATCATAATTTTAGATATTTTACATAGAATTTGTCAACAAAACGTAATAAAATCACGTAAATTCAATCATATAAAAATAATACATCATATAGCTATAGTGAATCAAGGTCGATCCCACAGGGAACCAATTGTGGATCATCTTATATACAAACAATTAATTAAACATGTCAAGGACATAGAGACGGTCTACGACCAACATAAGACAAGAAAAGTAAAGACACGACTCGACACAACGTAATTAACCTCCCCAATTATAGTCTTTATCGTTTGGACCAAGATAATTTATATAATAAACTGAACTTATTAAGCTGTCAATCCGTTTGTATCTATCTTAGATTGGCTACGGGAGTCATCCTCTTTAACTTGACTTAGCACCGGTAGAGTCACTAGATCATCGTGGTATTGTTACGTGACTTTCGCCTTTTGGTGCCTCCATCTCATATAACTCACACGCTACGACTCTAAGGATGCCGATATTAACCGTACACCTCGCCCAGGCAACATTCTCGTGGTTGGCGCACTTCCTAAACGATCGCTCAAGCCCTCGCCCAACTAACAATTACCTTTTAGGTCTCATGCTAGTTTACGAACTACGTATAACTAGGTGACGTCAATTCCTAATACAAAACCTACCAGATCTCATTGAAAGCCCGGAAGATCATTCATGAGCCGACCTAGGAGCCCTATATTGGTATTTCCTAATCGTGACGCTAATTAAAATCGACGAGCAACGAGCCGTGGCCATACCTACTGAGATAATAAATCCTACTAAGCTAAACCTACCATAAAGACGTGGCGGACTAACTAACAGACAAATAGGGGCTCGGTCGACCGAGCATAGACACTCGGTCGACCGAATGATTCCATTCGGTCACCCAAACGATTTCATCCCCAGATTACATCCTAGAATATATTTCTCAGCGTTTCATCATACAGAACAGATTAAACAGTAACTCGTAAAGAAATCATATAAACTACTTAGATACGCATTAATTAAACTAAGCAGATTCATGAATAAATACTAAGTATATGACGTAGGTTATGGAATCCTCATAGACAAGGCTTCGCCACATCCCTAACGTCATAGCCTAGATCTACATCATCTAGCTATGATTAATTAACTCAAACGATAAAGCATAATTGGGAGGGATTAATTACTTAAAAGAAAATAAGCAGTAAAATAAAGGCTTACATAATTTGCAGCCCTTAAACTCTGGAAACCCTCAAATTATTCTACATTGTATCAAGATATGAATAGAGTGATTTTATTGAATGATATTCTAAGGTATTCAAGGTGTATTTTTACAATTTCGTAGCTGCTTGCTTATATAGAGGTTTTTGCCGACTTAGGGTGGTTCTAGAAGATAAGCACGATATAAGCCGGAAACCGCCCCGAAGCTGACACTCGGTCAACCGAGAGGCGACACTCGGTCGATCAAGCTATAGGCTCGGTCGGCCGAACCTAACATTTACACACGTTAATCGTTTTCTCGTCTATCTTGCTCCCCACTCCACGCTTGCGTGTTGATCTCGATTTCTCTAATTTATCTCTTGATTAATGCTCCGATTTTCTTCCTTATTATCTTGAGATCCATTGATTGAATGACATTTATCCTCTCGATTTGTCGTGATCTACAAAATCAGCATTTATCGCACAATAAATTGGCTTTTAATAATGAAAACGGCTAAATACCAAATATCATATTAATAATCACTTAACATTAAATAATAAATATAAACATGTGATTTAATATGAAATATATATTATTAATCTCGATTTAAGGTCAACGTTGATGACTTTTACGGGTATAATTTGACCGTCATCATATACTTACACTCAACCCATAGAGTAGATAAGTGTCCATTGATATAATCACTACATACGGATTAACCCTCCATAGACTGTCCATTCTGAGTGGGAAGTCTCCGTGAACCCGACTCAGAATATATTATAATTATTTACCATTAACCCCCTGATGATCAATTAGTACACATATCTGACTAGTAGCTAATTAGTCAACTGCGAACTCCCGGGATCGATCACTTTCTCGGGGCTAACAAATAAGGGGACTGTCTCTCTACTTCCCGCAGGAAGGAATGGATTCCATGTCTGTGAAAATCAGAACTACTCACTCATCGAGGAGATAGTGCCAATGAGAAGTGGCTTGGAACACATATTTAAGTGAACCGTAATTAACACATCAAACACTACCCGAGACAAGCGGCACCACGTGATCACCTCGGGATTAAGGTTGATCCATATATGATCATCTAATGATTTAATAAGATTCCTCGATTACGGAATTATATCGAGAAATTCAGATTAAATCCGTCCAGTCCTATATGAATGCTATCATATATAAATGCCCCACGTAGGTACCCTCTACCGACAGTCCGGATAAGACTATCACACCCTATGGTGTTCTGGGCGCATTATTGGTGTTTTAATCAAGAGACCCTAAACTCGATTAAGTTCACCACGGACTAATGATTTAAGCATATCTCCACTAACTCAATCCTCACGTGTAATCCATACACTGAGTTAAGTGGTTACATAAAGATATACTTAGGGTTTGCAGCAGTGTATTACTTTACAAGCACAAAGCAAGTAACTAAGATGAGATAAATTCTGTCATCCATTATTAAAAACAATTACACAAATTGTCTTTCGGCATCGCACCTAACAATCTCCCACTTTGCGAAATGACAAGCAACGATTGTTTTTATAGCACACCTTTTCTCATCTTATTCACAACACTCTCCCACTTGCTCTAAAAGCAGATGAGACATATCCATCAATGCCGTACCCTCCAAGCACTCGACTTGGTACACTGATTAGTTAGGTTGTCGACTCGAGACGATCTTTAGGATTGAAACGTTGTAGGTCTTTCCAATCAGGCGGTACTCTCTCTCAATATGCTTTTGACTTCTTGTGACTGAGAAGATCCTTCTAAGCTATCTCTTCACTATTTTCACAATGAAGTGATATCGTTTTATCAGACCTGGAATTACTCCCAGACCAAAAAGGAAATTCTAAGCACTATGAGTAAACACTGAGCCCGAGACCAACTTAATGATCATCCTTAATCTGACTACAAGTCAGAATCAGTGTAGTCAACCATATTCAAGTTTACACAAGCATATGATTCCTCGTTCTCTAAATATACTTGAGGACGTACTAAACCGCTACTTATTGCTCGAATCCAAGATTCGATTGCAATTGACTCGTGTTAAGCTGACTTGCCCTTATCCCAGAGACACTCTATCCCATTTTCTCTTTATACGAAGATTTGGAGGATCATTCCTGAGAGGTAGGGTAGGACTACTCTCGATGAATGCTGCAACCATATATGCATAATCATCTTATTCAATAAGATAGGTGGGATAGCCAATGACTCATTCTCGTGAATTTGGTGAATCGATTCTTAGAATATAGTCCAATTCTCTCATCCGGAGAATCTTGGCCTCATCGATTTTCGACTTGAGATAGCACACACATGTTGTTTCCAACCATTTCGAGTGTTATCGTTCATGAACACTAATACTACTACTTTACCAATATTGATATCCAAATCTACGAAAGACTTATCAATATTCGGTCAAGTCCACATATTTTAAAACATGTGACTTTAAATGACCGATGAGTTCTCTTAAATCCACAAAGGATATAAGCCCCGCAGGTCATCCCGCCGTTTGTTCTAACCAAGACCTTCTGTTCGAATGAATTCGTAAATCCTTTTTTGGCAAGAAAGTCTCAGGTATCACCCCTATTTTCCGCTTTTAACTAAATCTTGCAAGATCGAGTGGTGAGAGAGTTCAAGGTCCGGTTAACTCTCTACTTGTCGGGAATCACCCCTATACCACTCGACTTTTGCGTTGAAAGTTTAAACTTTCCTATTCATTCGACTCTTTTCCGTGTAGATCCAATTGCTCCCACTGGGCCTGAGACATTCAGGTGGTTCTACAAGAGGTTGAACAGAACTGGAGTATCAAAACTCTATTTACAGGGTTAAGGCTTTCAAGCAAACTTCTACGATCAGAATCCTATACAGCCCACCAAGAGCCATAGGTTATCAATCACCCCAGCAGACTGTAAAGTCCACAAAACCACAATGGGTCAACGGTTAAACCATACTCCCACTGCGTCTTGGATGGATTGACATTCTGATCTAGTAGTATTTATCAGTGCAATCACCAACAACCGATGTTGGACGTGGTCTGATTAAATCAGATAGTAACTACCTTTGGGTAACCGTAATCCAAGGTTTAAGGCTGCTACTTATAGATTCTATCAGAAGCCTTATGACACTTCAACCGTCACTTTCTGATTTCAAGAATCTTATAACCAACCTTCACTCGTCACATTAAGACATTTTACAAACATTCACAATCTGAACGTATGCGCAAAATCTCCAGTCCTACCTTCAAGCATTAAGTGCTAAATGCCTACATTTACGGAAGTGGTGTGAACCAAATTCACTCCTTATCCATAAATTCACTAGCATCTTCTAGGTAGACTTTTCGGTTTACATAATAATGTTAAGCGTTATTTTGCAACCAATTATCTTAATTGAGTTTAGCAGTGTATTGTAGCACATCAATAATTATATAGGGCAAGTCTATGGTTTCTTCCTCAGTGAGAAACATTCCACTAGGAGGCAGGCCGAGCATCAGTCCCAAGACTAAGCGATAGCCTATTTCTGAGCATGGAATACTCTATTCTTTGCTAAAATCAAAGACTCATCCTCGTATTCTTTCGATAAACTAAACCGTGTTTCGAGTAGTTATCAGACAAAATGTCACCACTCGAAATCTCCCACTAGCTTGTATCTCACACTAGACCCCAAAGGTTATGATGAACAAGCTATGTTACCCCTTCAAATCTATCACCCTTTCCCAATTGAAAGGAAGCTTAGTCATTGTTCCTTTAAGACAGTGTTCCGAGACTGGGAGATAAGAATCACCCTTAGGCAGTCATTAGGTCTTATCTCCAGGATATATGCACTAATTAATAGATTTTGAAGAATCGATTATCTTAATACGGAAACCATTTGCCTATAATAGTTTAAGACGTGTTACATATACCTTTTCAGCATTTCTTAGTGGTTTTGACTTTATCAAACAAAAGTCCGAGTCTCGGATTCGTACTACAAATGTCATTTTCACTTTCTATGAGGCAACAATATATCGAGTCAAAAGTGAATCCATTTGTTTCAATGAATCTGTAAACAGAAAAATAAATTTTTCTGTGATATTCAAGGATAGAATCCGAAATTCATTTCCTTATATCACTCCCACTATTCTAGCTGAAATTACTGCCCATTGTTACTCTATTAATCGTTAATGCAAAGCTCTTTCTTCCAAAAAACTTAGCTCCCGAGTCGAGTTACTCGGTTAAGAAAGTTGCTAAGGATTCATTGGTTAGGTGATCCAAAATCACTTTCCTTATCCTATACTTTCTTTACCTAATGTTTCGGTTTAGCCTCAAAACTTTAGTTAAGATGATTAACACTTATAAACATTCTTTCCCATTCTTAACTTTCCTTAAAAGGAAATAGTCTTGAACTAGCAGTTCGTTTGAGTAGACACTACTCGTGAACTGTGGGATGTCTAATGAAAGCGTTACCTAGTGGGACTAATTTTCTAATAAATTAGAAAAACATAAGATAAAAGCTCCCACTAGTTTATCGGTTCCAAATACCGTCTAACTAGCGACACTTTAATTGATGATTCTCCAATTTTTCTATTAGAAAATTTCTCGTGTAGACACTACACAATTAAAATTCACTAGAAGAATTTTATCGTCCCAATCATCTTTCAAACTAACAATGGTTGTCTCTCGTTCAACACGAGTGACAGCAGTGACATACTTATTTACGTCACTTAAGTCTTGAAGGCTCAAGAGAAATATCTCTTCCGAAAAATAATCGCATGTAAGATCAATAAGTACAACGTTCTAGTTACTTACCATTTTTCAACAAAGTCATTACTAGTCAATTTTACACTAGCAGTCTAGCACCCTAGAGAGATATATATAACAGTTGTTAATAAAATTGACAGAAAATAAATCCAAATCATACACTACTAATAAATTTTAAGAACATAAACTAAGTACTTATAGTCTATCCTACCGTTCGAAGGATTTAATCTAATGCCTCAGTGCCGCCTTAGGGTAGGTCAAAGAGGTTTCGATTAATATTGAAGATCAGATTGAGAATCGAACATCTCATTTGTGATCGTCAATCACCTTTCCTTTTTCAGCCAAGGTACTACCAAAAATACCCTTTATGAGTGTGACCTACTATCTCAGATTTTAGGTAGACCCGAGTGTGTGCGCCTAGGGTCGGTCGGTGACCCGGCGAGTACCCAAAATCCTATCCTTTCGGAGACCAAGCCTTGAATTTTGATAGCGGTGAAGGCCTTCCTTCAGGGGCCGAAATCAAAAGCCGCACGCAGGCGCCACCATTCTCTCACGGTGCTTGAGTCAACAGTGGAGGCGTGGGGGTCGGCCGTCGCCTCTCCCGCTCCCACTCGGTATTTTGAAAAAGTGGTGGGTTTATCGATCACGTTTTTGGACTTGATGTTACATTAAGGAACAATAAATCATAGGCCCGAATGTTGTTGGTTACGTGGGGTAGCCCACCCGACCTATTCGTTGGAACATATGTGGCCGTCGGACGGGTCAAGACTAGGGGAGCTCCGTTGAGCCGTAGTGGCACTTCGGATGGCTCACCTTGCTGCACTTCGTGCAAACGCCACACGTGGAGGTGAAGTCGATCGAGCCGTAGCTACTGTTGACCACCCAACCGTGGTTAAACCACTTTCAAACCATGTTTGCCCGTGATTATCCAATCCTTAAACATCAAACTTTCACGTAGACACTACGGAACAAAAACGTAATCTCGTCTAGGTAAGGTGGAATTCACCGAGAATCCAACACCTTAACCACGAGGTTTCGGGATTTTACTCCTTATGCTTTCGCAGAGTGGGATTCACCGAGAATCCATCACCCAACCTCGACGATTGAAAAAACCCGTGTTCCTCGGTTTTTACCCTAATTAGTTTCTAATTAATATCAAACAATTAATTAAAACTAATTGCATGTTTTATACATGCCTAACTAATTCCTCGAATTAATTTCTACATGTATGCATATGGAGTGGAATTCATGATGTGATGCATGTCATGACAATTTTCCGGTTCTACACATACAATCTAAACATGTATTCTAGTGCGGAAAATAAACACCGAGATGGACCGTTGGCACCCCCGTATCTAACCTATCAGAAAATAAATTAACTAAACCCTAACTAGGGTTTACTACTTTCTAACATAATCTGCAGCTGTTCAAATTCTTCGATGATCAGGAAAACAAACGAACTCGGATCACGACGAAACTTTCGAGATCTGTTCTTCATTCCTCGGGCTTCAATATGGACGGTTAGATCGGAGCTTTGACTTGTCAATTTTCTCCAGTGAGCGGCCCAACTTGCTGCTGGATCTGACTTTTACAGCAGCGCCTCAAAGACTTCCCGAGGCCGATCGGGAATCGAGATGAATCCCGATCGACCTGAAATTTTTATGCCACGTCAAAAACTCCATATTTATTAATCTGACTGGTCGGATTTGCGTTTCAACGGTCCAAACTCTTCCAGAAAATTCGAGGAAGTCACAGGTAGGGTTTCTGTGAATCCTGCGTTTTTCTGTTACAGCAGCTTCTTTGCAGCAACGAACGGATATCAAACCGGACTCCGATCGACGCCAAAATTTTTGGAATTGTTCATCATCTTCCAATTTTGATTCTGACCGGAGGGATCGTCGTTTCAAGGGCTTGATCAACGGGAAAAACGAAATAACTAAACAACTACTAAACAGATCTATTTACTGGAAATTAAAATTGCAATAAAAATAAATTACATAATTTCATATACTCATATGAACGAATTTTCATCATTTATATGAGTTTATAATAGATCTAACAGGTAAACAGTGCCAACCCCCAATCCATCTCTTCAACCATAGCAATTAATCATTATCAAAGCATAAAACAATAAATAAAATTTACCTACATGCAATTCCACTCCTTTAAATCGTTTAATTATGATTATGACTATATAAACCGTGGAACCTGGCTCTGCTACCACATGAAGGATGCAAGATCTTAGATCTAAACGAGTTAGATTTACGCGCAGTGGATGGATCACGACTTATACATCACAATACATAATTAAAGGACTTTAACTACTACAAGGGGGTTAAGAAAATCATACCAATAGTAGGAAGAGGAGCTTTAATCTTAGGATGAGAAGCCTTGATCTTCCAATGTGTTCTCCAAATGGTGGTTGGTGGACACCCTTCTTGATATGAGAACCTCCTTGATATGCTTCCAAGAAAAACTCCAAGTTTTTTCTCCAATCGAGTGAGCTAAGGATCGAACTCCTTAGCCTTTTTTCTCGTATGAATTTCGTGGCTCTCACATCACTCAGCAGCTCTGGGTAACTCTCTTTTATAAGCAAAATCCAAGAGAGAAAACCTATATCCAATCGATTTAACAAAATAAAAGAGATAATTCTAATTATTATCCAATAAAAATAAGAGATAATTACAATCTTATAATAAGAAAATATAATTATCCTTATAGTTAAGAGATAAATAATAAATAAATTATTTTCTTTTATTTATCCAATTAATTATTTAACAAATAAATAACTAATTACACAAAATGTCATTATCCAAGAAAACTAATTTCTTGGAAAATCCAAGACATATTGGCGCCACACTAAGCTTCACTGCGCCCACGTAAAATGCCTTTTTTACATGTATTATATTATTTAATTGCAACTAAATAATATTCATGATATCAATTAATCTACCAACCAATTAATTATTTTCGAGGCCCAAAATAAACAAGAATATTAGCCCGAATTATAGATGCCACATTGGAGATCATGGACCTATAATCAAGAAATTTCCAATAATTAAATATATTATTCATCGAACATAATATATATATTAAATTATTAATTCCGGGATTATGCCACCATAAACCCAAATCGAACTCTACCAATTATAGATATATACTTACACTCAACCCATGTAGAGTAGATAAGTGTCCATTGATATAATCACTACATACGGATTAACCTCCATAGATCGTCCATTTCGAGTGGGAAGTCTCCGTGAACCCGACTCAGAATATCTTATCATTATTTACCATTAACCCCCTGATGATCAATTAGTACACATATCTAACTAGTAGCTAATTAGTCAAATGCGAACTCCCGGGATCAATCACTTTCTCGGGGCTAACAAATAAAGGGATTTGTCTCTACTTCCCGAGGAAGGAATGGATTCCATGTCTGTGAAAATCAGAACTACTCACTCATCAAGAGATAGTGCCAATGAGAAGTGGCTTGGAACACATATTTAAGTGAACCGTAACTAACACATCAAACACTACCCCGAGACAAGCAAAGACTCGTGATCACCTCAGGATTAAGGTTGATCAATATATGATCATCTAATGATTTAATAAGATTCCTCGATTACGGAATTATATCGAGAAATTCAGATTAAATCCGTCGACCCTATATGAATGCCATCATATATAAATGCTCCACGTAGTACCTCTACCGACAGTCCGGATAAGACTATCACACCCTAAGGTGTTAGGCGCATTATTGGTGTTTTAATCAAGAGAAACTCGATTAAGTTCACCACGGACTAACAGTTTAAGCATATCTCCACTAACTCAATCCTCACGTGTAATCCATACACTGAGTTAAGTGGTTACATACAGATATACTTAGGGTTTGCAGCAGTGTATTACTTTACAAGCACAAAACAAGTAACTAGGATGAGATAAATTCTGTCATCCATTATTAAAAATAATTACATAAATTGTCTTTTGGGCACTGCACCTAACAATCTCCCACTTGCACGAAATGACAAGCAACGATTGTTTTTAGAGCACACCCTTTCTCTTCTTATTCACAACAGAACCCTCCATCCATGGCTCCCGTTATTATGTCAGCTTTCTAGATGACTTTACAAATTACTTATGGCTTTATCCCTTGAAACACAAACCCGATGTTGAAACAATCTTTCCTGACTTTCTTGCCTTAATTGAACGCCAATTTAACACCAAACTCAAATCTATCCAAACTGACTGGGTGGTGAGTATCGTCGTGTCTCCGCTCTTATTTCCTCTCTTGGCATCCATCATCGTCTTTCCTGTCCCCACACCCACGAGCAAGTTGGTGTCATTGAGCGTCGCCACCGTCAAATTGTCGAGGTCGGCCTTTCCCTTCTTGCCCAATCCAACCTTCCACTTCCCTATTGGGAGGATGCCTTTATCACCGCCACTTATATCATCAATATTCTTCCAACCAAAGTTCTTCGTGATAAGTTTCCCTTCGAAATAGTCTACCATCGGCCTCCGGACTATACTTTCCTTCGGGTCTTTGGTTGTGTGTGTTGGCCCTATCTGCTTCCCTACAACCATCACAAGACTGATTTCCGTTCTAAAACTTGCTTCTTTCTTGGCTATAGTCCTTCCTACCACGGTTATAAATGGTTGGACCTTACCTCCGGCCGTATCTATATTGCTCGCCACATTATTTTCGATTTAATCCGTCTTCCCCTTATACATATTCTCCCTCCAAACCCACACTTAATAATCTCATTGTCCCTCTTCCTGTCTTCCTACCTGCACCTACACTAAATCCATCTCCTTTGCCGGCCCCTTCCACCCCGGCCCCACCCCCTGCGGCTCCCCCTCCCGAGCCTTCGCCACCCACCTCTCCTGCGTCCATTTCGGCCTCGGCCTCTCGGCCTCATCTCCTCGACCAACTCAAGCCCCACTCATACCATGGTTATTCGAACCAAAACCAATTCTCTCAAACCTATCTCTTGGCCTGACTTTATTCACTATCCGCTTCCTAAAGACCTTGTTACTTCTACCGACTCCATAGACCCTACTTCCTATACCGAAGCCTCCAAACACCCGAATTGGCGTAATTCTATGAGAGAGGAAATTAATGCATTGTTGCGCAACAATACCTGGGATCTTGTCCCCCCCACACCATCGTATGAATATTGTTGGAAATAAATAGGTTTATCGCACCAAACTTCTTGCAGATGACCGTTTTGAGCGTCACAAGGCCCGCCTTGTGGCCAAGGGTTTTAATCAAGCTAAAGGGGTTGATGTCACTGACACATTTAGTCCGATTGTTAAACCGGTCACTATTCGTCATATTTTGTCTCTTGCCATTTCGCAGGGTTGGTCTCTTCGTCAGGTGGATATTCAAATTGCTTTCCTCCATGGGCATTTATCTGAACCCGTTTATATGCAGCAGCCACAGGGATTTGTTCACCCTGGTTATCCAGATTATGTTTGCCATCTTCGCCGTAGTCTTTATGGCCTTCGTCAGGCTCCCCGTGCTTGGTTCTCTCGCTTCACTAATGACTTGACTCAGTTTGGATTTGTCGGCTCCAAAGCAGACACCTCTTTATATATTTATTCTCGTGATGGTGCTCGCGTTTATATTCTGATTTATGTGGATGGCATTGTTATTACTAGCTCGTTTTCGTCTCTTGTTGAGCAGGTTATCTCCTATCTTGGTCGGCACTTTCCGGTTAAGGATTTGGGTTCTCTGTCCTATTTTCTTGGCATTGAGGTGCTTCCTACCTCCGATGGGCTATTTCTCACTCAGCGCAAGTATATCTTTCAGCTTCTGCAGCATGCCTCTCTGGACAAGGCCAAGCCTTGTCAGACACCTATGTCGGCCTCCACCCGTCTTACCCTTGACGACGGTCCTCCTTGCGCCGATCCCTCGCTTTACCGCACTATTGTTGGCGGTCTACAGTATCTCAGTTTCACTCGGCCTGATATTGCGTTCGCGGTCCACAAGGTTAGTAAGTATATACATTCGCCTACCGAAGCTCACTGGGTTGCAGTTAAACGTATTCTTCGGTATCTTAAGCACACTGTCTCTGATGGTCTCTTCTTCTCCTGCCGGTCACCTATTTCGCCCCGGGCTTATTCTGATTCTGATTGGGCTTCTGACAATGATAATCGTCATTCTGTTGGGGCATATTGTGTCTTCCTTGATGATAATCTCATTAGTTGGTGTAGTAAGCAACACTTGACCGTTTCAAAGAGTAGCACTGAGGCCGAGTATAAGACTCTTTGTAACACAGAACCTCAGTGGCTTTGTAGTCTTCTTCGTGAGATGCATGTTCCTTTATCTTCTCCGCCTACTTTTGGTGTGATAATATTGGCGCCACCTACCTTGCTCACAATCCGGTGTTTAATGCCCGCACGAAGCACATCAAGATCGACTTCCACCATGTTCGCGAATTAGTTGCAGTTCTCAAGCTCGACATCTATTTTATCTCCTCGAAGGATCGGTTAGCGATGTCCTCACCAAACCGCTGGCGATCCTCGTTTTGGCGATTTAAAGTCCAATCTCCACGTTCACCACTTCCGGGATTGCATGGCACGTCGAGAATAATATTGAGTCTAGTTAAATATTATTATCATTTGTAATTAATATTTATGTTTTGTTGGCCAAAGTCGACTTGAGCCTATATATTTGTATCTACACTATTCAGTTAATTTAATGAAATATGTTTACTCTAAATTATGATACAACTAGCCCACACAATGATAAATTCTTGGCTCCGTCATATGATTATCGATACTTGAGTATGTTTTGCTACTATAGATAGTCCACTACCACATCCAATAATAAATCTGTGACTCCGTCATTTTATATCATTATCAATACTTTGAGTATGTTTTGGTATGTTCTGCGACACTAGGATACCCCGCTATGTTTCCGACAGTTTAATATTCAGCTAGCAATTGTTCCAGCATCTCGTCTTTCAATTCTGTTTAATATGCAATCGGTGGATTGCCGGCATATACGTTGAACTCATCAAATAATCTTCCATTTGGTGAACTTCTGTTTATTTTATTTTTATTTTTTACCACAAAATTTATCATACAACCGTTTTGTAAATATTAAATCGAATAACATACATCATATTTATTATCCTTTTACTCTCTTTTATCTCAATCTATGAAATTAGAATTGCATTAAAAGAACAATTTTATAAAGAATAATGATATAGACACAACCACAATGAATGACACAACATTAATTTCATAATGTGTCTAAATTGATCATATGTAAATCTAACATGATCAACGTTGCAGATCACCATTGTATTCGTCATTGCAGTAACTGAGCAGATTCAGATTATCATTTTTCATTTATAAAATAAATCTAGCAGTACTATCTTTCTTCGTTTAAAAAAAAAACAAAAACAAATAATATCGTTAGCTAGCGATTGTTTCAGCATCTAGTCTTTCAATTTGTTTGCAGTAATTTTATGGTGGTCCAGGTGCAAGTTTTTGGACCACCAAGTCGGCACTTTCAAATGGATACATTGGTAGAAAGTTTTACAGGTAGGATTCCATGGGTGGAAGTTAAATTCCTATTAGTTAAACACACCAAGTAGGATTTAGTCCTGAACCATAGTAAAATTTGTGATTTGTTTGATATGCAATCGGTGGATTGCCGCGGCATATACGTTGACCCAATCAAATAATCTTTCATTTGGTAAACTTCTGTTTTTTTATTTTTATTTTTTACCAGAAAATTTATAATACCACCGTTTTATAAATATTAAATCGGATAACCTGTATCATACTTATCCTTTTTACTCTCTTTTATCACCTCTATAAATTAGATTTGCATAAAAAACAATTTTATAAAACAAATCTAGACCACATATTTTTCTTAGAATAATAAAAAAAAAAGTCAAAAAGAAATGAACACGTCCATTGATCCATGATTTCTATACACTTTCTATTAAATATTTCTTTAGAATTATACTGTATCTAGATCTTAGACGGCGCTATTTAAAATATAATGAACAATTAACTACTTAAATTCATTGTTGTCGCCTATTTAAGAACATCGAGAAGATTCTAAATGTGACCACCGCTGCCTCTAACTACGCGATGACACTAGGGCTTCATATTATGGGCCAACGCCCTTTCCGGATGATTCTAAATCTGACCCCTATTGTCTATAACGGCACGACACTGAGTTTAATGCATTAGTCGACCCTATTAGAGAATTTTAAAGGTGACCTCCCAACGTCTTTAATAGTGTAACACTTAGTTTTAACTTGTAGTCGGTTCTGATACCCAATGACGTAGGCAAATGGTGGGCTTAGGGTGTGGTTAAGCTCACTCTGTTGTTATTTTTGGTACAAAAAAAAACTTATATAAACCAGTTCAACACAATTAGTTATCTTAATACAGCCCACCCGACCATACTTAGATAATCTATTAATCCACTCAATGATAAATTCATGGCTCCGCCATTACTCATACCACATATAACTCCCCCGATCTTGATATCTCATATCTAGCGTGTTAATTGAACCGTCAACTCTAACTCTGATATACCACCTGCATGTAATGTCACCACTTGTGTAGTTGTGCTACTTGAGTCGATCTGCAGCTCAAATACCATATATAACGTTTTCAATCTCATGACTAGTGGCACAACTTTAATGATAATAGATCTAGTAACTATTTATGTTAACCGTAATTGCTTCATATAATTAATGTTGTATTATTTGGCTTTGAGTGATGTCACGAACACATAATCACCTCCGCAATGGATCATCGAACAAGTAACGATCTTGATAATTTACACTCGAGTAAGTAACGGTCTTCATAATCGATTATCGAACAGGTAACAATCTCCGTAAATTCACCAGGACACGAACATTCTCCCATTGTAAAGCTCCAACCAATACCGACCATCATTGTAGATCAATTGTAATGATCGACCGGCTAACCGTAATGATCAACCGAACCTAATAATGTGAGTCAAGTCAATTGACATTGTCCTAAAGGACTTATTTCGGGTGAATCGAAATATACAGTCATCCTTTAAGGGCACCAGAAATCAATGATATTTTTGTTGTGTAGTAAGCCAGCAAAATGTATTTCTATAAAAGAGATTATGGTAAGAAAAGTATATACGTCAACTCTTTTCCTTTTGTTTACTTTCTACATTCCTCATCTTTGCTCTGCATTCTCTTTCCCTCGCTACCATATACACATATATATAATATATATTTATTACTCATTTTTTAAGATAGCAACAACAAGGGAGAAATATTTCATCAATTGAGTAGAAGGACAGTTTTTTGAAACTTTTGCATAAAGGACAAAACTATTTATTCATTGTCGAAATTCACTTGTGTTCAAATTCACTGCTTAAATTCATTGATTTAAATTCAATCGTTTAAATTCACTAATTTTCAAAATTCATCGTCGAAATTCACTAATTTTAAGGATTCATGTCATTTAAATTCATCGATTTCGGGATTATTAGGAAGATTCACCGATTTTAAGGGATTCACTGTTTGTCTTCTCGCTTATAAAATTATGAGTTGTCCTTCTCCCTATAAAAAATATGAAATTTGTCTCACATTCTTAAAAATATTTCAGACGTATGCTTTTATCCCTAATTTTCCATTCAATATACCAAATACTGCATTAACTGGGGCAATGTAAAAAAATTCTCTGAATGGACTGACTATTTAAACGTCACTTGGCTACAGAACTACAGAATAAAACAATATGCAAGTACTTAAACACATAAAAAGAGCTACAGTACCCACAATTGAGCTCCCTAGCAACAAGCACAGTGTATGGATCTCTCTCTTGATGATCCGGTAGAACATAACTCTGAAGCTGCTTTAACTTAGCTTCCTTTTCTTTTATATCCTATCCTCTGTAATGACCCTCACAAGCAGGAATTATAATGCATGGGTTGTAACATGATATTAAGAAATGATTCATTAAGAAACAAGACAGAAGTAGATATGCAGAAAGGCCAGAACCGAATTCAAAGGCTACCTGCTGATGCATTTAAACTCAGTATTTTCATAGAAAAGCCGAGCAATATAGGCTCGATGTACACAATTTCACTTCTTCCAAAGAAAAGAAGAAGTTGTACCATCCAAATGACACAAGTATCCAACATGTTTCTAATTCAAAAAGCTAGATAGCAGCACGTGATACAGTGAGGGCTACATAATAAAGCTAGATAGCAGCACGTGAATTCTTGACTTGCACAACTGATAGTCATGTAAAGCGAAGTAAACATACCTACAGGGAATGGAGCAAAGGATTTAGCACAACTAGTTTTCAAGAGGTTCACATCGTCATATATCATGACAGATCCCTCTGTTGATATGCCCCAAAACAGCTTTACCTTCTCATCTCCACCCTGCAAACAAAACACAGATTCCAACATTTACTATAATAAATTAAACTTTCAAGGAATTCCTTGCGCCAATTGCCAAAATAAAAAAAGAGAGAGATAGAGAGATTAATGAAGGGCTTACACGTGCAGTAAAATCAGTTCCAGCTTTATCATCATTGATGACAAATCCTAAGTTGCCTTCAAGATCCTTGAGAACCTGATGAGCAGGGTAAGGGTGCCTGTCCCTGTCTTCATCAATGTTTTTGCACAAACTACAGAAAGAACTACCCTAGAACAATAGGTTTGATATTATGGGAGAACCACCAGTAGCATTAGCAACTAGGAATGACATCTCAATGTCCTCACAATTCCTGTTCATCCATAAAAACCGTATGATTAGCTTTTTTCACAACATAGAATAACAGGAAAATGATTGAGCACATAAAGAAAGACAAACCTGTTTTGGAGATGTATTCATGTATAGACGATGGCATTTGGTGTGTATACAGACTAAGATACTTTTTGTGAAAAATGCAGCTTTTGATAGCACCATACTATATTTCCCCATCCACCACACTGACCACCGTCCTCCATATATGTATTGCCCTTCATTTCTTATCTGCATCATCATGATGATAGAGAATTAGTCACTTACAAGGTATGATCATAGAGATACCATAAGAAATACCATAAAAACTAAACAGGGAGTATGGCTTACATCTTCAATAAGCAATACCAAAAAAAACTGAATACCTATTATACCACAACCACACAGGTCCAAGGCTCATAAATCAGGGAATTCATTGGCTGAACTCATCACCCCAGCAACACCAACTTTTTCGCACCGTCCCAGATTAATACACTACAACATTTTGCACTAAAGCCAATAGCCTGCAAAAAAAGTGTTCATATGAGTGTAAGAAAACAATCCTGTCCGGAAAATTAACTACAGTTTTACACCTTAAATTCGAACATGATGCAATAATTTTACAGACTGGCATGCAACTGAGAGCTTAATCTGATTCTAATTCAAGAACTAAACCAGATAGATCAACTTTAAATGCATAGTTAGAGCTTAATCTAGAACGGTGAACTGAGGGAGGATAACTTAATTGTATTTGTAGGTTGTTTTAATCGGAGGTGGAGGACGGAAGGATGGAGTGCACGTGAGATAGAGGTTGTTAAATGATATATAACACATTTCAACCTAAGTGAAACAAAAGGGACAAAATATAAAAGGCAGCAGGGTTGTTAATTGATATATAACACATTTCAACCTAAGTGAATAGTTGCCTAAATTCAACTGCTTTATTAAAGTTTTCAAAGGAGCCTAATAGCAGCTTTTAATTCAGGAAAAACAAGCAGAGGCATTGCGCATAAGAATACGTCAGCCAACCCTATCTTACCAGACCCACAAGGTAAGCTATAAAGGCACTAGAAAATGCTTTGAGCCCACATATTACACTGTAGGAAACCATTGTTTTTAAAATATAAACAATAACACATAAAAGAACTCATAAACATGATTTAGAAAATGTATAGCAAATGATTTTCCAATAAAAATGCATTTGAGAGCCTAAACTAAACAATTCCCTCTATCAAGAACCCCCAAAAAGGTGTAATTCCGATTTGCATTTGGTCCTTAAATGAAATATCAGTAAATCACTGTGACATAGTCCATAAATCAGCATCAAATCAACTAGTAGGGAGGAAAAAATAGGATGACTAGCTATAAAAGGTTGCACCTTCCATAGTACTTGAAGTTCTGAATAAAATCATGTAGCAAGCTACCTGTTCCATTGACATGTAAGAAATAACCAGGAGCGATGATTCCATGCGAGATAATTCATTTTGGATCGCTGCAGCCAAAGATAAAATAAACAGATTTACAATTGTGGAAATCCTTTATAGCTAACCTTGTGGAATACCGTGGAAATCCTACCGAGACATGTCGCAACAAAGGTTGGTATGAACGGCTTGCTTTTGCAACAGATCCTAATCACCAAGGTCCTAAAGGCAAATGTTTGAATTACAGTATAATCAAAATGTGAAACATAACAATTCAAGAGACAGGGGAAAGTCCCCAGATCGATGTTAGATAAATGAAAGGAACTATATAGCTTTTATTTATATAGCTTTGCCTTAGGAGACTTACAAAATAGACTATCCAAAACTTAAGCCCATGACATCAAGTACGAACTCAAACTGTATTATTCTTTATAAAAAAACGATGTTTGAATTAAATGCAAGAAACTTACCGGAAATTAGAGCTTTAGGTCTGTTTCTGAATAAAATCATGTAGCAAATTGTTCCGAGAACATCAAATTCTACCTTCGATGATGATGAAGAAGTTTATTCATCATTCTCTTCTTTTCCAATGGCTCTGATTTTCCTGAGCACGAGCACGACCTCTTCAAAGCCACTTTTGATCCCATTGATTCAGTAAACAAGTAATTCTCCTAAACCGCAGCAAATTTCAGCATCAATTTTAAAAATCCGCCATGTTTAAGATTAAAGAAAAAAAAGTGCAAAGGAGAAACATGAACTTGTGAGTTAAGGAAGGTTGAGCCTCGATTTGAAGAAACAGAGAACACCGATTTGAAGATTCTGAAGAGGATTAAAGGAAGGTTGAGCCTCGACCACGCCTTGGAGTTCTACGATCTCCCATTCCAAACAGTTTTTCTCTCCGCAGCTGTATTTCACCTTAATCTCCATCGCTTAATTCAGCCGGCGATTGATTTACTTTCGATCAAAGTAAAGAAAAAGGTAAATAGAAATCGGGGAGGAAGAAAGCGAAGGAAGGGTTCCAAATTTCATTTTCCCGTGAAGAAGAAAGGGTTTTTTTTTTTTTTTTTGTTTTTTTGTTTTTTTGTTTTTATGGAAAATTAGGGATAAGGGACACAATCCTAATATTTTTAAGAATAAGACAACTACATATTTTTTATAGGGAATGACAATCGCATAATTTTATAGCGAAGAATGACAAACAGTGAATCCTTAAAAGCAGGTGAATCTCCCAATAATCCCGAAATCGGTGAATTTTGATGAATAATCAGAAAATCGGTGAATAATCTCGATAATGAATTTTGAAAATTAGTGAATTTCGACAGTGAATTTCGGCAGTGAATTTAAACAGTGAATTTCGCTCTTCACCGTGACTACAATGTATCATCACTAAAAGGTTCAGCAATGAGCTATAAAAGATTTATCAAATCAACACTTTCTCAAAACGACTTAAATCATTGGTGTATAACAACAAGGATAGTATATGACTTATTATTTAAAAAATAAAATTCAATACAGTACCCCAACAATTCATGAAATTCTCGAACACAATAAGTTCATGGAATATATCAAACAAAAATTATCTTGACACCGAATCCACGAAATAAAAATATTATTTCTAAACCCAATCTTGCAATTACTACAAGAGCACTGTTCTTGAATAATATCAACGAGGGATTTACCAAGACATAAAGTCCCAAAATTTCTAAACATAGCCACGTTGACGTAGTAGATGAATCATAGAAACCCCACTAAATAAATTATTCATGTTATCAAAGAAAAAAAACACATTAGTGTTGGACAAGGTATGCTGCAGGTATAACATCTTGCATTCTTGCAAGTTGCATTCCAGATTAATTATATATGTTATTGGAAGCCTATGATGTCAACTTCATACTATGCCGCCTCTACACATTGAAACCAATAATTGATAATGAATCAATCTACACACCAATTGTAGATTCCATGATTTTATCCAACGATCCTATTTAAAATGACAAACATGGTTCTACTTGTTCAATATCACAATAACGAGAGGAAATTGATAACTCCATGGAACAACAGACTTGAAGCAATTAATGAAACACTTGCATAATCATGGATAAATAGCCAACATTTCCTCAAGATTTTATTTATTAATTCAAACCATCTCAACTGGCTTTCACCATCATCATTTTCATTATATGAATCAACAATTGTGATCATCCACTTAAGATTAATTATTTAACGAGAAGATAAAAAAACTTATCTTTCACTATTGATATGATTTTCCTCCAGCACTTTTGAAGCAACTTCTTCCACATATAATCATAAGCCGAATATATCCATCGCAGCAAAATATTCCCTCAGCCAATTGTTGAAGGGTCCGTTAAACACTCCATTGACTGTGTACATTTCCACAGCACCACTCGAAGAAACCTAAGTCCTTTAGATTGTTGTATTATTTGGCTTCGAGTGATGTCACAAACACGTAATCACCTCCGCAATGAATCATCGAACAATTAACGATCTTGATAATTTACACTCGAGCAAGTTACGGTCTTCATAATCGATTATCGAACAGGTAACAATCTCCGTAAATTCACCACGACACGAACGTTCACCCATTGTAAAGCTCCAACCAATACCGATCGTCATTGTAGACCAATTGTAATGATCGACCGGCTAACCGTAATAATCAACCGAACCCAATACTGTGAGTCAAGTCAATTGACATTGTCCTAAATGACTTATTTCAGGTGAATCGAAATGTCCCACTAAGATAAAATACTGATCATCCTTTAAGGCAATGTTGCAGAATCAATGATATTTTGTTGTGTACAGAAGAAACCAAAGAAATGTATTTTTATAAAAGAGATTACAGTAAGAAAAGTATATACGTCAACTCTTTTCCTTTTGTTTACTTTCTACATTCCTCATCTTTGCTCTGCATTCTCTTTCCCTCGCTACCATATACACATATATATAATATATATTTATTACTCATTTTTGAAGATAGCAACAACAAGGGAGAAACTGATGCCCCTAAATCAGCCTGCTAACAACTCATAAAAATAGGACCGAATATTGAGGCTAAAAGATGATGTGAAGTTTGAATAGGTCAAACACAAAAGGATAATTGTTTATCATTAGAAAAATTAATTTTCTAAGCCACAAATTATATACTTTATAAATATGTCACAATATAAATTAAACTTTTGAAATAATCTAATTTTCCAACAATTAATTCAAATTACCAAATAATATTATTTTTAAACTTTATAAAATAATAATGTTTCTTCCACTTTTCTAACGTCTCCCAACGATAATATAAGACAAAGATGGTGACAATCTCATCATTACATTTTGAAAATATTCATAACCAGCCTGGTCAGGTCGGGTAATATCAAGATACGTTGAGAGAAAAAACAAGGAAAAAAAAAAAAAAAAAAAAAAAACCAATTTTTGTCGATATATATATTTGATATGGACAGTGTCACAAAATAAGCTTACAATATAGCTCTGTTTTAATCATTAAGTCACGTTATTATTCAAAACGAATTCTAGCGATAACCATCAAGCACGTCTCAAACACAGATTTTAATTATAGATTGTACCAATACCACATTTTTTCCTTTTCTTTGAATGTGTCAAGATCTCAATCTATATACAAGTGTATATGTATATTTATACTCTTTACATGAACATATATTTTATACATACATAAATAATATATACATTTATGGAAGGAGTGACAAATTATATTTGCTTGGCCAGCGTGACAAATTCTCTTTAGATTGGACGAAGTGGAAGGAGTGCCCCCTAGATAGCTTTGTGCTAGTTGTCTAGTTTAGTTTTGGATTCGCTTAATGGTGAGCTTTTATCTCTCGACTTGTGTATTTTGTATTTTGGAGGAACTACGAACTCAGTATCTTTCTTCTTTGGCTTATCTATTTTCTTAATAGATAAGATCTTTAATAAAATTGCCGTTAAATATATATACACACATACACAAACACATTTATATAAGTGTACTTATACTCCATACATATCAGTAGCGAATCCATAAAAATTTCTCGATTGGGCTAAGACGTAACAAATTTGAAAATCGAGGGAGGACGTTCATAGTATTTTTGCTTTTTTACCAACAAAAATACATTGTTCTCGGAACTCAGTGGAGACACTGGCCCCCACCAAAATGCACTTGGATCCGCCCCTGGTACATATACATATATTGTATTTTTATTTTATACATAAACAAATAATATATATACTCGGTACATATACAGTTAAACCTCGATAAATGAATAACCCCGTCAAATGAATAATTTTTTCCAGTCTCGACTTGGGCAAAAGGGCTTAAAATAATGTTCGATAAATAAATAACATCATTAAACGAATATTTTTTCTAGTCCCGAGGATATTCATTTATCGAGGTTAAGTTCGTATAAAATACCAGTTGAGTATATATTATATTTTTTTTTCATTTTTACACTTAATTTATTATAAATTCACCTATTTTACAACTATTATATTAATGAGACTCAAAAGATATTGATAGAAGACAAAAATATGGAAGAATGTCAAAAAAAAAGGAGATAAAATTGTTATAGATAAAGTCTTGTTTAAATAAAAGATTTATAATTTGTTTTAATTTCATATTAGGTTTTGATAGGAGTTTATCTTTATTTTATTATTGTTTGAATAATCACTTTCTCTCCTATATAAAAGAGAAAGATTAAACATAACATTTTGATCAATCAATAAAACACCACTTGGTCTTTTATATTTTCTTTAAGATTCTCGGTTTCTTTTATGGTATGAGAGGATGCAGGCGGGGTCGAGTCGCTTTAACATTGGTGAACCTCGCCTGATTCCTCTTCCGCTATTAAACAATTTCCGTAATCATTGCTGATCAGTCTAGTTTCTTTCTTCCCGGCCATATATTAAAACCATTGATCACCAGCCAAATCCATTCCCTTTTTTTTTTCCACCAAATCACGGCAGCTTCTTTAACTTTCACCCAAATAAACATGTGTTTTTCATCCTTACCACCCAAAATCTGAAGGAAAAAAAAAAAAAAAAAAAAACAATTCCCGTCTAGATTGGCCTTATATATACCAGTAGCATTGTATACCCCTATGCCTCGTATTTTATATTGTTTTATGGAGTCCAATTTTCTTTATTAGTCATTATGGATCACCAAAAAAAAAAAAAAAAAAAAAAAGGAAATTTCTTATCGTAGTATCTTTATTTTTTTTAGCATTCATCTATGTCTTCTTTCAGGTAAGATTGAGAAAAATACAGATTCATCGGAGTAATCGCATTTGGAGGGTGATATACAACAACAACAACAACAACAACAAAAAAAACAAAACAGAAACAAAAACAAAAAAAATTCAAGCTTTGTTGGACTCCGGAAGACGCGCCGGAGTGGAGATGCCCTCCAAAACAACACTATGGACCTCGGAAGACCATCTGGGGTGGAGATGCCCTCCAAAAATCACAACTATGGACTCCGAAAGAACCGTCGAAGTGGAGATGCCCTCCAAAAAAAAAAAAAAAAAAAAAAAACTATGGACTCCGGAAAATCACCGGAGTGGAGATGCCCTCCAAAATCACAACTATGGACTCCGACAGAACCGTCGGAGTGGAGATGCCCTCCAAAATACCACAACTATGGACTCCGGAAAAAGCACCGGAGTGGAGATGCCCTCCAAATCATGCCAAGACAAACTCGGCCTCCAAACCCGGCCTCGTTTGAGGGAGGGTGATAGAAGACAAAAATATGGAAGAATGTCAAAAAAAAAGGAGATAAAATTGTTATAGATAAAGTCTAGTTTAAATAAAAGATTTATAATTTGTTTTAAATTCATATTAGGTTTTGATAGGAGTTTATCTTTATTTTATTATTGTTTGAATAATCACTTTCTCTCCTATATAAAGGAGTATCAGTGTAACATTTTGATCAATCAATAAAAACACCACTTCATTCTTTATATTTTTGCTAGTATTCTGGTTTTCTTTAGATATTTTAAAATTTTGCCATTAAAATAAATAAAACTTAATTATTTTGTTAATTATATTTTGGGACGAATTTAGTATGTATTTGGCTAGGATTCTTTACACCTCTGTCACCCGGATGTTTAATGTGATCGAAAAAGGAAATTTCCTTTTTTTCGAAAATTGACAATTTCCTACCTATTATGAGTTAGGAAATAATAATAAATGTGATGTAAATGCCTTGGGATCAATAACTTTGCGATTATAAATTGAGATGTAATTTGAATATACACATACAAGCACTCCTTCTTTGTTAACTACAGTACAACAAAAATAGCAATTAAATTTGGAGGTTAAGTATCAAGCAAAGGAAACACAGAAAATGGCTAAAGTTTCTTACTGTGCTCTTCCCCTTCTTCTGCTCATTGCTTCATTGATGAGTTTCTTCATAATTGAAGATGAAGAACTCGAAGTAAAACAGAAAACCAGAAAAGTGAGAACAGAATAATGAAGAAAACTGAAAACAGACTTTATTGATTGATATTCAACTTAATGATTACAATTGATGATCTTAGCTGCTTATATAGAATGTAGTAGCAGTATTGATACAACTTGGAGCGGTTACAATAAGTAATAACTAACTAACTAACTCCTAACTGATTTGACTAACTTCTAACTGATTTTGTATGTAGGTGTTCGACCATATGCCTGAGAGAGTTTGCAGAATCCAGTTTGCTGTCTTGTATTAACTTCAACACCCCCTCTCAAACTGGATTCTTAGGTTTGTAGATGTTGATTATGGGATAGGATTCCAACAGAGTCTGAAATCTGGTGTTGTCTAGTGGCTTAGTAAACAAATCTGCCAGGTGCAACTCTGTTGAAACAAGTAGAGGTTTTAGGAGTCCTTGTTGATATCTGTCTCTTATGACATGGCAGTCTATTTCAATGTGTTTAGTTCTCTCATGAAATACTGGATTCTCAACTATATATAGAGCACTTTTGCTGTCACAAAACATTGGAATAGGTTTGTCTTGCTTAATGTTAAACTCTGACAGCAAGTATGTAAGCCATTGCAACTCACATGATGCCATTGCCATAGCCTCGTATTTCACACGATGAACTTCTAGATGCTGTGGTTTGCTTCTTTGTTCTCCAACATATGAGTGATCCTCTTAAGAATACAGAGAACCCTGTGACAGATCTTCTAGTATCATTACACCTAGCCCAATCTGAATCTACAAAACATTTAAGTTCTAAGTTGCCTTCTGATGGAAAGAATATGCCTTGTCCAGGAGCCTTCTTCAAATATTTTAGTAGCTTGTATGCTGCTTGTAGTTGCAGATCAGTTGGTTTGTCAAGAAATTGACTGAGTTGTTGTGTAGCATAGTGTGATATCGGTCTTGTTAAGTTTCTAGATGCAGACTTTCCAACCAAACTTCAGTAGTAGCTATTTGATTTTAATTGTGCAGAATCCTTGCTGTGTAGACTTGTAGAAGCATCCATAGGTATTTGACTAGGTTTACAATCTGAGTATCCATACTCTTCAAGTAACTCCAAACAATATTTCCTTTGAGATAATACAATGCCTTGTTTTGATCTTGCCACTTCTAGCCCTAAGAAGTATTTTAGTTCACCTAAGTCTTTAATGCCAAATCTGTCATTTAGGAATCCCTTTAGCTGTTTAACTTCTTCCATATTGGGACTTGTCACCAGAACATCATCAACATAAACTAGGACAACTATGTAATTATCATCGATCTTTTACAAGCAGTGTAGTCCTGTTTGGATTGTCTGAACCCCCTCTCAAGCAAGGCTTGGGTTAATTTAATATTCCACTGTCTACTTGCCTGTTTAAGACCATACAAAGACTTGATTAGTTTGCAAACATGCCCTGGTTCAGATTTGATGCCTTGAGGGACTTCCATGTAAACTTCCTCTGTGAGATCACCATGTAAAAAGGCATTGTGTACATCTAATTGGTGAAGATTCCACCCCTTTGATGCTGCAATGGCAAGCAGAGTTCTGACTGTAGTCAGTTTAGCAACAGGTGAGAATGTATCAAGGTAGTCTAGCCCTAATTGCTGAGTGTATCCCTTTGCCACAAGTTTGGCTTTGTATCTTTCTATGGAGCCATCAGAGTTTCTTTTGATCCTATACACCCACTTGCATCCTATAGGATGTTTGTCTTTAGGTAATGGTACAATTTCCCAAGTCTTTGTCTGTTGCAATGCTTTAATTTCTTTGTCCATGGCCTCCCTCCATTCAGAATGTTTGACTGCTTCATTATAAGTTTTTGGTTCTGTAAGAACCTGTGTATTAACAACATAGGACTTGTAAGAATTTGATAAATTGTGTGAAGTGTCTACCTTTGCCAAGTTATGTGGTGAGGTGCCAGTGATTATGTTGTGACACACATAATCCTTTAAATAAGAGGGCTGCCCTCTATTTCTGGATGGCCTGCTGTTATTGATTTCCTGATTATGTGGTAGTGCCTCTACATAATCAAGCACATCTACATTGTCAATAGGGGCCTGATCAATTATATCATTCACAGGTTCTTGAGTGATATTATTGACAGGATTATTTTGACTTTGTGTGTGACTATGAAGATGGTCTGTTTCATTACTAGGTTGATTAGCACCAGACTCAGAATTAGTGTTATTTGTGTGAGAAGGCAAAGATGGACTAGAATTAGGAATGGTAAACATGTCTTGATCAAAAGAAACAGGTAAGGGCAAATGTTGGATATTACCTGATGCCTTACCATCTTTGTAAGGAAATAAATGTTCATGAAAAATAACATCCCTTGCAACAAAAATCTGCCTTGTATGCAAGTTTAAAAGATAAAACCCCTTCACATGAGGAACATTACCAAGATATATGGACTTAATGTTAGGAAATCAACGCGGGAACGCAGCGGAATTCAAAATTTTGATTTCCTTTTCCCAAGATCGACTTCGTTTAAGCAATAAACGAATAAACTAAAGACGGCGGTTACCTTGGTTGATCTAAAAGATCGACGCTTTGACCGTCTAAGGAGAGTAGTTCAGCATGGAGCCGCCCAAGTGTTCGGCCTCTACCGCTAGTCCACACGAACAGACCCGCGGAATCCCATCATGGATTGCTATCGGAAAACTCCGGTTGCTAGACCGACTTTTCCTCCCTCACAAACTCACTATAGGAAGCCCCTCTTTCTTACACAAGAACTATGAGTTCTTGCAATTTTTCACAAGTACAATTGCTCTTGGAAGAATGGTGTACAAAAGAGCTTGGCAAGCCCTCTTATTTATAGTAGAGAGGCGCCCTTATGCCTTGAGTGTGGGAGAAGAAAACCTTTTCCAATAAAAATAAGGAAGAATAATTAATGTGATTGATCTCTCTTTCCATAATTTGATTTTCCAATATCTTATATTGATTATAAATTATGTTATTACCATAAATCTATTTTTCTAAAAATCAATTAATATCACATATTAATATTATGGTAATCTTATTAATTAAATTGCACAATCCAAGTGTGTCACACACACAAGCAATGTGGCGCCCAAACCTTCCAAAATTTCACTTATGGAAAATTCTTTAATTAATATAATGTTATGATTAATTAATTTGCAAAATCAATATATATCATATATCATTAATTTCAAAAATATATGTATCAATATACATATTTAATTAATCATCATAATTAATATCTTGTATTTAATTTATTCATAATAAATAAATACCACCATATTAATTTACCACTATAACCTTTATAGTCTCGAGATAAACTTTCCTTATTTTGGTTATCATCTATAACCACATTTTAATCCGGCTGGATGTTCATATGTGTGTGACCCGATAGGCTTCCGAATATGTTGGCCGTAGACACAAAGTGCAAATTACGAAAATGCCCTTTATGCCTAACGATCACGGGATAGCGTCTCAGCAACACACCGTGACCCCAATCATCGGAAGAGTCAAATGCAATGACTACTACCTTTCATGTGAAACGATAGCCGTGTAATTTACAATCCTATCATTGTAATAATATCCATACGGTCGCATTACATCGAGTGTCAAACATTAACAACCGTATCTTATAAACCGGATATCAAGTTCTCTCAAGTAACACGTTTACTCCCACTTTGCAAAGATTCACGAGAACGAGACATTCCTTATAAGAAGGCCCTTTCGGATATTTACCCCTACCGATAGTGGTGCGCGATTCCCGGACGACCAATCATGTATACTCCGCGATGCTTCCAAGATCACACCCAATCACTACCGCATGATCGCCCCATGGCTGCTGGGAAACCTCAATAGTGTCAAAGCATGACAATCCACACCGTGATGCCATGAAGACTCCGGTCCTAAGGATAATTACACAACCGCCACATAGTGTGACACTTATCGTGTAAGTGGGTCGATCTAACGCACGCATTCTCTAATACACGCCCACGCATACCCAAGTGTCTCTACACTTCGATAGAGCGAGATCTATCTCTCGCCCTTAAAGAGATGAAGACATCTAATACGTGCTAGTCATTATACTATCAATGTCCTATTTAATAGTACATCGCCTAGAGACATTTAAGTATCAAACTTATTAAAGTGATTAGAGATCTCATCAACCATAATCGCCTATCATGGTTTCTCTATCACGATTTAATACTAAGGACGTTATCATATAACAATTCATAATTGGTTCTTTAAAAGAACATATATATGATGAAGAAAAGCCATTTAATATATGTATAAACATAAAGAAATAGTAGAAATGATCCGACCCGGTCGGATCCGGTCCAACCCGATTGGGTTTAGGACACTATTCCAACAATCTCCCACTTGGCCTAAGACCAATCACTCGCACACACAAGACCAAGTTGAAACACAAGAATCTCATGCATTACTACTCGCAACCAGCCCTAGCCATAAACGGATCGCTATCCGTGGGGACTCAGACTATCCTCATATCACGTTCCAAAAGGACCAAGTCAAAGGAACGGCCTCAACACACACACGAATCTCGGACGAGACGCGGTCCTTGCTTCAAGCAATAAATCCACTTACTATATCAGCTATATAGAAAAGGTGGAAGAACCGTACAAGGTTCAGGAATGAACCTTCTAGATCCATGTATCTTTGCTCATTTGTGCCTCCAAGGCAATACTGTGTTTTGGCCAAGTTGTAGAGTTTACAGTGACCCATAGGCTAGAACATTTCCAGCTCACTGATAACGGTCATTTTGTGCCCGTTATTCTATGACCTTTATCCCCGATTCTAGTTTAAAAGAGGTATAATAGAATAATAATAAGTCGTAATACGCTTAATTTACATATGTCGAGAGTTACGATTCATTATTATGTATTAAGAGGTTTTATTATATTATTTGATATTACAGACTGTATTTTATGTGATATTTGTAGTAACTCATTTGGGAGCACAAGGATGGACTTCGGAAAAGCTTTGATGGATCACAGACAAGTTCAGGAGGCCCAAGACAGAAAAGAGGAAAGAGCCGAGAGCATGTAAGGCTCGGTCGACCGAGCTGTGCATTCGGTCGACCGAGTGGGCCTACACTGATCCTGGAAGAAGTTCGGCACATTATTTGAGTCGGTTAGGGTTGAGTGTTGGCATTTTAAGTCGGTTTTCTATGACGGCCGTGAGGCTCTATATAAACACAAGTCTTTTGTATTTTTATTATGCATTCACCAATACTATTTCATATTTACAAATAAGCTAATAAGGATTCTTTAGGCTTCATGGAGGTTGCTAGGGTTGCAAACATGTAAGCCCTAGTTTATCTTCTTGTTTTCTTTTAAGTAATCAATTTCCCAATTATGCTTTGATTGTCCGAGTAGGTATTCATATCTAGATGATGTAGATCTAGGATATGACGTTAGGGCAATGGTGATACCTTGTCTATAAGGATCCCAAACCCTACGCCCTCTACCTAACATCTACGGATGAATCTGTGTGTTTAATTTACGTGTATTTAGATTAGTCTATATGATGTCTCGATGATTCGCTATATAATCCGATTCGTATATGAAACGCCGAGAAATATGTTCGGGATGTAAATGGGAGTCGGACTCTCGGGTGACCGAGAGGTGTCACTCGATCGACCGAGATCACTATTCGGTCGACCGAGAGTTGTCAAGCTTTGTTTTCATCCGTTAATCGACCACGTCTTTATGATTAGGTTAGCTTAATTGAATCTGTTATCTCGGTAGGTATGGCTATGGCTACGTCACTCACTTGATTTAATTAAAAGCGTGTAAAAAGGAAATACCGTATAAAACTCTTGGTAGGCTCATGAATTGATCTTGGACTTTCGGCGTTATCTAGGTAGGGTTATATTAGGAAATTGCGCGCACCTTCTTATATCGTAGATCGTAAACTAGCATGAGACTATAATTCGGTAATTGTTAGTTGGACGAGAGTTTGAGTGATCGTCTCTGGAAATACGCCTAACCAAAGGAATGTTGCTCGGACGAGGTGTACGGTTAATATCGGCATCCTTAGAGTCATAAGCGTGTGAGTTATATGAGATGGAGGCACCAAAAAGCGAAGTCACGTAACAACATCACGTTGATCTAGTGACCTAACCGGTGCTAAGTCAAGTAAAAGAGGATGACTCCCGTAGCCACTATAAATGAATATGGGACGGATTAATAGTTGATAAGTCTCATTTGTTATATAAATTGTCTAGATCCAGAGGATCACGGTTATAATTAGGCGATTGATTACGTTATTTGTTTATGTGTTATTTATATGTTTGAGTGTGTCTTTCTTTTCTCGTACTTTATGTTGGTCATAGACCGTATTTGTCAAACGAAATAATCGGTTGACTATTTAAGTTAGGATCCACAAATTGATTCTCTGTGGGATGAAGCCTCGACTCTATCTAGCTATACTGCGATTGAACCTAGTTCACTTGCTAGTGGTTATTTAGGCATCGAGTTAGTAATTTAACTTGACCGCAATCAAGTTTTTGGCGCCGTTGCCGGGAATCAATGGTCCAACCGCTTAAATGATCTACTTGCTTATTTCGTTTTTGTTTCGTTTTCTTTTACAAGTGAGTAAAATAAATAAATAAAATAAAAAAAAAAAAATATATATATATATATATGTTCTGTATGTTGGTCGATCGAACAATGCCGCTTTCTCGTCGACCGAGCCCTTTCATTGTTCTATATCATCGACGGCATTGTTTTCCCTTCGTTTCTGTTTTTCCGTTAGTAGGTTGTAAGCTTCAAGCTGCAGATGATGAGCAATCGTGATCGATTGTTAGTTTATTGACCGTTTGTTGTTTTTCTCATGTTGCAGATAATCAGAACTAAATCACTCAGGTAAGATTGTTCGTGATAAACAATATGTCATCAAAACAATTTTCCAAGGTTAAGGAAGAGGATGTTAACGTTTTACGAACCAAGACAACACCAATGAAGCCGATGACGCAAAAAAGAAGGAGAGAATAGCAAAAATGAAAGAACGAAATTTGGAAGCCAGGAAGTCAAGGAAGCAAGTGAAGCGTATGTAAAAGAGGTATGTGTGCTTTAAATCGAAGTGATTTCTTCGGATTCGGACTCAGATTCAGATTCGTATATTGATTATATGGATTACATGTCGGAGATAGAGTCTGGTTCTGAGAGTAGCATAGATATGGAACGACCTATAGTCACCTGTGCTAAGGAGGCAAAATATGTTGAAGATGAATCTCGGTTAATGCCAAAGTTAGATGACCCTGGGGCATTCCTTGTAGATGTTACCCTAGAACAAGCACACTTGGGATTGGCTTTAATTGACTCTGGATCGAGCTTAAACATTTTCCCTAAAAGCCTTTGCGATAGGAATATGATTCTGACTCCCACAAACACCCCGCTAAAAGTGAGATTCGCGGATAGTACTAGAACCATCATGTCTGGACAGATGAATAACATGATCATTGGTATCGGACAACCGGTTTAAGATAGATTTGGTCGTAATGGACATAGAGGAGCATCCGTGTATAGCCCAATTATCTTGGGTAGGCCCTTTATTAATACCTCTCAGAGCTCTTATTCGTATGACTAGGCATGAGATCACATTGTTTGATGCTAAAGGTTACGAGACTTTTGGGATAAAGAACCCCGAGTTCCCCTATTCCGGTAAGTTTAAACATTATAGAAGTCGTTGGTTCTAAACCGGATGTGATTCCAAGTTCAGAGGAGTGTGATGATGACAATGTTGACGATCGAGATGAGAAAGAGGTCCTTACAATCCTAAGCCGAGATAGAGTGTTCACCGCACTGTAGTTAATAAGGATGATCTTTGAAGCCTCGCTTTTGAAACCTAAGGATAGGAGGAGGAGAGTTAAGCGGCGAACTCGTAGAGTTCGAAATCAAGAAAGCTCATCGAAATCTGAAACGATCCCGCAAGTCGGTGCCTGTTTAGATGGACAATTTGATTGTCTTTTCGTCAGACGTACATCCCACGGAAAGGCACTCGTGCAAAGGAATGGCAAGACGTTTTCGGTGAAGGTTAGTCGGGTGAAGACCTGGCAAGTCAAGAACAATTCTTAAAGAGTGATATTTTGGGAAGTCGAGCTACCGACTTAAACTGTAGAACTAATTCTATCCTTCATTATTTTTATCTCTATTTTTATTTTTCTTTTTCTAAATAAAAGTAGCATGAAACGATGAGAAGTTTTTTTTTTTTCTATTTTGCCATGTTCCGACGACTGTTGAGTTAAGGATGTGCAAAATAAATTTTTTTTTATTCGAATCGTTTTAATGTGAAGTGAAGCGCTGAAATTGAATCTTTGTAAAAAATTGTTGATTAAGGAAATGATAATGCGTTATCTTACAAATGCTTAGACCAGATTGTTTGATTTATTTATGATAAAAATGAGGTGGCTTTTATGCTTGAGACGACCTATTGGTTAGAAAATTCTTTGCGGTAAGAGTGAAATAATACATTTTGGCACTGTTATATATTGTAGTTATTTTACGGTATGTGTCAAATTTATTAAAATGGTCAACACCATTAATTTCTACACATCCCCACTCACCTTTCCTCTTCCCAACCATTCACCTTTTTTCTCTTCCCAACTTCTTTATTATCCCAATTCAAATTTTCAAATTCCACCTTTCCACCTCCTCAATCCCCAACAACTTTTCTACACCAATCACATTCCATTTCTTCAACCTCCATTTTTCTATTTAACCCAACATCCTCTCTTTCATTCTCCTCATTCCTATTCCCCAATTCCTTCATCCCAAATTCTCCATCCACCTTGTTTTCTCAAACCCCTGTAGAAATCAAATGGAAATGTTCTGAAAATCTTCATCCATTTCACCATTTTCACTCACCTTGAAAAGCCTATCGAAATTTTTTCTGATCAATAGATTCAGTCACGGTAAGGGTAGAGGACCAGAGGCTGTTTCTGGCGATTCTCCACACTCGGTCAACCGAGTGATTGCTCTCGGTCGACCGAGAGTCGGGCCGGCCCTTTCGTCTGCTGCTGCGCTGTTTATCTGCCAGGATGCCACCGAGAAGACGCAGAGCCGCTCAGTTTGTGGGGTGTGGGCGATATTCCAATGATCAACGGGTCCCCGCAATTCGCGAGTCGGGAGGTATATTCTTCGTTTACTAATCATTTCGTTAATGCCCCCGTACATCGAGCTCGGGGTCTAGATTTGGACAATTGTGGGGATGAGCTTTTGGAGTTGGTGGAAAGTTATCAATGGCGTGATGTCGTCGCACCCCCGGGCCGGGTCAACGTCAATTGGGTAAGAGAATTTTATGCTTATTTTGCGTATACACCCGACACCAATGTCGTTATTATTCGTGGACGACCAATTATCATTTCTCCGGCACGATTAATGATTATTTTGGGTTGATATCTCGGAGGACGGGCGAGTATATGGCGGCGTTTGATGGGTCCGATGCTTGGTTGGAGGAAGTTGGAGCCTATCTAGGAATAGAATGGACTATGGGGAGGTTGCCCGCACATTTGCGGAAGCAGACTTTAGGAGATGGGAGGATAAGTGCCTTAATCGGCTTATCCGTTCTAATATCTCCCGGCTAAGCATGTATCTACGGTTTACTACACTCATGCCACTTTGATCTATTGGTTGTACATGGGATGGCCTGTGAATGTGGGGGCATTGATACGCAAGGAGATGACAGACGATGCTCTCAAGCCTCGGCATACCTTGCCTTTTGGTTCACTAATCACTACATTCTCGCGAGGAGCCGAGTGCCCGGTGTTAGGCGGCGATTCCTATGTGGAACCAATGCCTATCCTATCTTTGAGTTCTGTCCCACCGCTTCGTCGTTCACGGCCCACGATCAAGAAGGGAACCGAGAATGATCTTGTGAAGCCGACCGAACAATTTGCAACTAGCACCATTCAATCCAGGATGGGATTAAGTATTTTAATATGGGTGTTGGCATTTCCTATAGTTAACGAGTTTTTATTTTGATTCATTTCTACTAGTATGTCGTGTTATATAGAGCAAGTTTCTCTGTTTCCTAAATTCGAACTTATGTAATGTTTTGGACTTGTTGAAATGTATTGAAAAGTAATCATTAATTATTTGGACTTAAAAATGTTTAAGGAAATTGTTATACCTTTTACGGTCCCATTTTTCCGATTATTACGGTTTGGACTAATCCTGTAACGAGTTAAGAGCTTTGTTTAAGATATGTGTTGCGTTGATTATTTTTACGCTTCGCTATGGAGCCAATGCCTGTGCTGTTGAGCTCGCTTGAAGTCCTACGACTTGTTCACACTTCCACGCTTATCCGAGCTAAGTTCCTTTTTGAGTTTGTTCTTTCGTTTTTTTTACATTGAGGACAATGCATGGTTTAAGTGGGGGGTACAAGTCACTTAGCTCAAATGAGTAATTCCATATATCAAATAATAAATAAAATGATGAAAATTTTTTTTTAACTTTTAATTTTAAACTTAGAATCACATTTACTTTTGTGAAGTCGATAATTATATCTAATAAGAAGTAAACCATATTTTCATGAGTACGTGATCACTTTATACTCCTGCGATTTCTTGATTAGTAAACTTAATGATATTCATATTGTCCGTTGCAAGTAGTTGTTTATTATTCACTTATTCAATAATTGAATCGAGATGTACTACATTTGGTTATAAAAGGTAAAATTATAATGTGTACATTGCATAGATGATTGATTATGCTTACCTAGTGTCAAATTTATCGTCGGATGTGTTCCTAAAACTTCTAGCCACACAAAAGTCGAGTAATAAGCTTGAGACGTACCTGTGTTTGACAATGTTAAAACACTGGGCTTGTAGTAAATTACCAAAGTAGCCTCGCGCTTGTGGTAATATTCGATGCTAATATTTGATCTAAGATAGAGGGATGCTCTAGAAAGTTGTCCTTCTTGAGATTGATAGTATCTGAAAAATATGAAGATATGAAAAGAATATTCAACTCTTTAAGAGGCTTTGAGTAGTACTCGGTCTCCAAGTCCAAAAACCCTATAGATACGCTCTTGCTTATTATTCCGGTGCTTGAAAAATTAAAAGGCTTGAGAAATGGGAATACTGAAGTTGGTAGGTTAAGACTACGAAGTTCGCATAAGCTCTAATCTTGCTACGAATGTTTAAAACTCAATGCACATGCACACAACACATCGATTCATGATGAATAGTGGATAATGGATAACTGATGAGCATAGAGGATATGAGTTGATTCGAGTTTCTTGTGTCAATTATATTGTGACCACGGGAAGTAGTTCATGGGAAATAACTTGTTGATATTTTGATCGGGACGATCAAAGGCTAAGTGGGGGGTAGTTGATAACGGTCATTTTGTGCCCGTTATTCTATGACCTTTATCCCCGATTCTAGTTTAAAAGAGGTATAATAGAATAATAATAAGTCGTAATACGCTTAATTTACATATGTCGAGAGTTACGATTCATTATTATGTATTAAGAGGTTTTATTATATTATTTGATATTACAGACTGTATTTTATGTGATATTTGTAGTAACTCATTTGGGAGCACAAGGATGGACTTCGGAAAAGCTTTGATGGATCACAGACAAGTTCAGGAGGCCCAAGACAGAAAAGAGGAAAGAGCCCAGGAGCATGTAAGGCTCGGTCGACCGAGCCTGTGCATTCGGTCGACCGAGTGGGCCTACAGTCCAGAAGAAGTTCGGCACATTATTTGAGTCGGTTAGGGTTCAGAGTGTTGGCATTTTAAGTCGGTTTTCTATGACGGCTGAGGCTCTATATAAACACAAGTCTTTTGTATTTTTTATTATGCATTCACCAATACTATTTCATATTTACAAATAAGCTAATAAGGATTCTTTAGGCTTGCGGAGGTTGCTAGGGTTGCAAACATGTAAGCCCTAGTTTATCTTCTTGTTTTCTTTTAAGTAATCAATTTCCCAATTATGCTTTGATTGTCTGAGTAGGTATTCATATCTAGATGATGTAGATCTAGGATATGACGTTAGGGCAATGGTGATACCTTGTCTATAAGGATCCCAAACCCTACGCCCTCTACCTAACATCTACGGATGAATCTGTGTGTTTAATTTACGTGTATTTAGATTAGTCTATATGATGTCCACGATGATTCGCTATATAATCCGATTCGTATATGAAACGCCGAGAAATATGTTCGGGATGTAAACTGGGAGTCGACTCGGGTGACCGAGAGGTGTCACTCGATCGACCGAGATCACCTATTCGGTCGACCGAGAGTTGTCAAGCCTGTTTTCATCCGTTAATCATCACGTCTTTATGATTAGGTTAGCTTAATTGAATCATTATCTCAAAGAGGTATGGCTATGGCTACGTCACTCACTTGATTTAATTAAAACGTAAAAAGGAAATACCGGTATAAAACTCTTAGGTAGGCTCATGAATTGATCTTGGACTTTCAGCGTTATTCAGGTAGGGTTATATTAGGGAATTGCGCGCACCTTCTTATCGTGAGATCGTAAACTAGCATGAGACTATAATTCGTAATTGTTAGTTGGACGAGAGTTTGAGTGATCGTTTCAGGAAGTACGCCTAACCAAAGGAATGTTGCCTGGACGAGGTGTGCGGTTAATATCGGCATCCTTAGAGTCATAAGCGTGTGAGTTATATGAGATGGAGGCACCAAAAGGCGAAGTCACGTAACAACATCACAGTGATCTAGTGACCTAACCGGTGCTAAGTCAAGTAAAAGAGGATGACTCCCGTAGCCAGCCTATAAATGAATATGGACGGATTAATAGTTGATAAGTCTCATTTGTTATATAAATTGTCTAGATCCGGAGGATCACGGTTATAATTAGGCGGTTGATTACGTTATTTGTTTATGTGTTATTTATATGTTTGAGTGTGTCTTTCTTTTCTCGTACTTTATGTTGGTCATAGACCGTATTTGTCAAACGAAATAACTGGTTGACTATTTAAGTTAGGATCCACAAATTGATTCTCTGTGGGATCGAGCCTCGACTCTATCTAGCTATCTTTGCGATTGAACCTAGTTCACTTGCTAGTGGTTATTTAGGCATCGAGTTAGTAATTTAACTTGACCGCAATCACTCACTGTATCACTTATTCAAAGTGACTGCAAACCCAGACTGTAGCTCCCACTCGCCTTCGTAAGACTCAGGATATACGTCTGTTTAACTATATTTATCTAACTCCAAGTTTCGATAAACCAGGAATTCTTCCTTAACTTGTTTAAGGATATTCTCGACATTTACCAGATTTACTTTCATACTTGCTCATGACTCTTCATGAACTATGAACATCCGGCATTTCCTTTATGATGGTTCCTATCGCAGGAGCGAAGGAAACCTTCCATAAACATCATCTTTCACCTCATCTTTAGGACCAACGTCCTAACATTGATAGATCTTGCGATCTATGCTAAACTTCTTTTAGCATCACATCTATATAGGTAAACTATAATCTAACAGCAGTTAAATCTATCGCTATAGATTTTTATTTCTAAAATTAAGAACTGCTAATCCAAGTGCTTTCGTAAAGATCTTGAATTACCAAACATTAATTGACTGTGACACGGGGTGGTAACTCCTGAGAAAGATATTTAATACCTTACTCAAAAATCGTAATACACTCCCACTATCCATATTGCACATGGGCATATCCTTCTTTGACTAAATCAAACTCCTTTGATTATCAAACAAAGAAGAAATCTAGAGAAACTTGTTTGAGTCCATAAATGGATCTCGTGGGCTTACGTGTCATGTTATTGTCTATGAACATCGAGCTTTTCGCCCAACGTCTTCAACACTATCATATAGTCGCGACACGAAGTTATAACAAGCATCATCTCGATTAGAATCGGGCTCGGATGGCAAGATAAAGGTAATTACAAGGTTTACACCCGTGCACCTCGGCCATCACTATAGCCTTGATGGTAATCATATTACTATCCATGTCACCTTTCGGGACGCTCCCTTTAGGTAAGACAGACTAGGTTCGCAACCTGGTTGTCACTGATGGAATCTAATTCAGATATTATGGCTCCTGACCATATCTCTCAATCTTGCCTTTAAACATTCCTTCATAAGTCGTGAGATATTCATTCTTCAGGATGAACATACCAGCAGCCTTTTCAGGCTTTAGGTTATCCACGTACATTTACAGAACATTTTGTGTGCACTGAGCGTTGATCTACACCTCATCGCTATGTGGCGTGCTGCTTCATGTTCCATTGGTTGAATGTATCTTTGTGGTTCTCAAACTCTTTTGAGATCTTATTTACTCCCACTGTCTCTTTTGGAAGAAACACTTCCTAGAAGACGCGGCATGTTTGGAGACAAACATTTTGCTCCACGGACAAGTAAATAATATCCAAAGATACTTGCTAAGATATTCCACAAAGTTGCGTATGTCGTACAAGGCTCCAAGCCCTTCGACTTTGCTTATGACAACTACAAATCATCGGTTAAGATAGATTTGACATTATCCTCTTCCATATCTAATATGGAATTTATTCAACCTTTATTCTTTGGAACTTGGTTAAGTATAAGGGCTCTATCCCAAAGCGGGTAAGGGATACTTTGCATGGCTTGCGTCACACCTTTATCATATAAAGTGTTGTTTCCGTTTGGGAACACAATCTAATTATGTATCTCAAAGATGGTATCCTTCAAGGAGAATCTTATTCATTTTAGACGATTTACTTGAAACACCCTTCGGTATTAATTACTTCAATCCAATTGAAGATTAATTCCTAAGTAGCTCATCAATCTTATATTCAGATGGCTCGAACTTTCGGGCTTTCCAATTGTCGTACTTCAATAAGTACATTCAACTATTTCTAAAAATAGTCATAGAGATTAACAAACAATTATTTGTAGCATTAATTGTCATAATTAAGCCAACAAACATCGATATGTTTAGGCTTTAGACAATTTTTCTAGATTTTATAACCTTTTCATAAAAGGGTATTTTAGTCCTCTTTGGATAAGATACGTATAACCCACATGATTCATAATCATATGGTTCAACATCATCAGAATGACGTTTAATTACACGCTTCCCTTCCAGAGAGACTATGTCAGAGTAACCACAAATCAAGGATAATAACCATACAAATATTTAGTTGAGATCCCATCACATATATCATCTATATAGTGACATCAATCTAGTATGTTAGATTCAGTGACCTTCCAACTTTATCGGAATAACATTTATTCTTTACAATTGAATGTGTCTACTAAATCCTAACAAATAACTGAACTTGTGTCCTTCATAAGAACCGGAACATAATAACATTTATTAGTTCCTTATCGATTTACTAGATCCGAAAGTGTCACAACGCTTGCTTCACCTTCCATATCTGTATTTAATCTTTCTAATTTAATCATACTCGCAAGATATCATATATCTAAGAGTTGACTTGAACTTAGATAGATTTATCTCAACTTAATTGCCTAGAATAGAAACTTCAATAAGTTCTCTATTTAAGCACATGCCCTAACTTTTCCCTTTTTAATCCTTTAAGCACTTGAGAAATGTTTCTTATTGTAGTCTTCATAAGACTTAAGAAAGATCACAAGAGCTATATTTTCAATTTCCTTCATAAAGAAAATCTAACGTTTATCAAATAGTTTATTTAACCTTTTAAATCGTATTTAAAACATTAACTATTTAATTAACCTTTAAGCAATGATAGAATTAAGTCGATACTTAAATCTTACAATTTTGAAAAAAACCTTTCCAAAATTAGATCTGGTCATTCTTATTCAACGTTTGAATTAATTGTCATCGTATGACAGAATGATCATATTGGATCGTATCCAATGAGCTGCCGTTTTTCTTTAATAATTAAAGTCTCGGAGTACTGCATCAATTATGTAGTCTCCTTGTCTCTAACTACTATAACAGGATTGCTCGTGTCATTGCTTATTTTTAAAAGGATTAAAACTACTTAACCATTCTTGAGAACGTTTCTCAAACAGTCATAATTTGGTTTTACTAATCGAGAAAAACATAAATATAAAATTTTGCTAAAAAACTACAACATAAAAATGAAGATAAAAGAGTGTTGTTGTCTATACACGCAAAATCAAATATGGTCTTTGGGATTATGATTTTGCTCCCACTAGTCAACTACTCCCAATTGACTTTCAAGAATTAAAAATTCTTTAGTGGCTGAAATCCTATCTAGTTGACTCGATCCCCGACGTGGGCCGATCGACCGGGTCAATTTCGACGGGTAGGTACTTCTTACCAATCGCGTCTAACGCGACTTCCAGTGGTTTGACTAGTCAACTCTTTGACAATTCACATCGTCTATGTGATAGTCAACCTTATGTCTCTAAAATCAGACGGTCCTGACGTGGGCCAATCACCGCAAGATTCTTAGTCGAGTCGTAACCCAAGTATTCATGAGATCTCATAACGATCATATCTCGATAATGACGATATACCCGTGGTAGGTCAACTCCCGACGTGGGCCGATCAGTTGGATCCGAACAAGGGCTCTTCACCGTCACTATAATATGGGAGACATATTATAACTCGATTTTTTGTTGGGAGTAATTTTAAATTAATTCACTTAATTAATTTGAATTAATTCTCTTAATTAATTTAATTATGGTCTCATCAAATATATCTATCTCTATAGACATACTTCCTACACATTTATCTAGATCGTGCCTAGTCATGCATCTATCGTATCATATAAAATAAATATAAGCGAGAAAATAAATAAATGCGTAAAGTAACCGGTATGATCATGGACTTTTCCTAGAGTGCGGTTTGAATACAAATCGATTTAAAACCGCTGGTCACAATCAAAAGTAAATGCAACCGCCAATAGGATCTTTAATGCTCCATTCTCCAATGGAATCTTCATTTTCGTCTTTCTTTGGTCTCCATCTTGTGCTCCATTCTTGTTACATTCAATTCTATCTAATATACCCGCCGCACTTTGGGGAGCCAACGGAATGTGATAAATGCGAGAAAATAAACTAGGTCACGTTTTTCATAACGGCCTAGGACAACTTTTTAAACCAACAGAAAATTAAATCATTCACATCTATCCTATCGATTCGAGTCCATGATCAATCGGAGTCCATATAATCATATTATATCTACACTATCTAATCCATACAATTAAATCTTATGAAAAGATAAAATTAAAATTTAACTACTTGCGTCTTAATTAATCAATTAACATTTAATCCATTAAATAATTTTATCTAATCAATTAACTAATTAACATTTAATTAATTAAATGATTTTAATCGAAATAAAATTAACGATTAATTTTAAATGATTTTAATTTTAATTTTAATTTTAATTAATTAGAACTATTCTAAAATTAAATTAAAATTAAATCTCTCTTTGTTTCTTTCCTTTTGATTCAGTAATCAAAAGGGATGTCGTTGGTTTCTAAACCATGACATACATTACTAAACAACGAGATATCTATGCACAATAAATATCATGGGACGAAAAAGTCGAGCACATCGAATTAACGAAGAGTGGGTTCACCGAGAATCCATCACTCAACCTCGACTTAACGATCGTGATTTGAATCTTGCATCTATCGACTAATCACAACTATGAACTATATTGAAACATAAATACACAAAACAAAAATTTCTTTTCGTGTATCGTTTTACGAATCAAAATATATCATCTTTTAATTACGTGATAAAATTAACTACGCAAATAAACACGCTTATTGCTTAAGCTCGAAGCTCTCTCTGATACCACTGTTAGGAAATCAACGCGGGAACGCAGCGGAATTCAAAATTTTGATTTCCTTTTCCCAAGATCGACTTCGTTTAAGCAATAAACGAATAAACTAAAGACGGCGGACACCCAATCACTACCGCATGATCGCCCCATGGCTAGGGGAAACCTCAATAGTGTCAAAGCATGACAATCCACACCGTGATGCCATGAAGACTCGGTCCTAAGGATAATTACACAACCGCCACATAGTGTGACACTTATCTCGTGTAAGTGGGTCGGGTCTAACGACGCATTCTCTAATACACGCCCACGCATACCCAAGTGTCTCTACACTTCGATAGAGCGAGATCTATCTCCGCCTTAAAGATGAAGACATCTAATACGTGCTAGTACATTTATACTATCAATGTCCTGTTTAATAGTACATCGACTAGAGACATTTAAGTATCAAACTTATTAAAGTGATTAGAGATCTCATCAACCATAATCGCCTATCATGGTTTCTCTATCACAGTTTAATACTAAGGACGTTATCATATAATAATTCATAATTGGTTCTTTAAAAGAACATATATATGACAACAGAAAAGCCATTTAATATATGTATAAACATAAAGAAATAGTAGAAATGATCCGACCCGGTCGGATCCGGTCCAACCCGATTGGGTTTAGGACACTATTCCAACACTTAATTCCCCTTGCTGCAAACTTGTTATTATCATGATGTAAATTGTATGCAAAAGTCAAGCAACCAAAAACTTTAACATTTTCATAAGAAGGTTTGACACTATATAGCATTTCATGTGGTGTCTTATTATTAAGCAATGGAGATGGAGTAATGTTTATCAGATTTGCAGCATGTAGAATGAAATAAGACCAATAAATCAGTGGCACATCAGACTGAAATCTTAAACTCCTTGCAACATTTAGGATATGTTGATGTTTCCTCTCAACAACTCCATTTTGTTGGGGAGTTTTAATGATCAAGTCCGATGTATAATGCCTTTTCGCATAAAATTCAGGAAGATCAAACTCTAATCCATTATCAGTTCTCAGACACCTTACAGATTTATCAAACTGAGTTTGAATCAACAAACAAAACTGTTTTACAAGATTTCCGACTTCTCCTTTTGACTTCAACATATGAATCCAACAAAATCTACTAAAATCATCAACAATGGTAAGGAAAAATCTATGTCCATGAACACCAACAACTCTATAAGGACCCCAAATATCCATATGTACTAGATCAAAACAGGACTTGGACACAGAATGACTTAATGGAAAACTAAGTCTAGATTGTTTAGCTAAAGGACATATATCACAAATCTGTCCATCAGGCACTTGAATGTGAACATTGTCCTTCTTTAAGACTTTCAATCTCTGGTCTGAAGCATGACCAAGTCTGTAATGAAGGATGCAGAATTCTTAGATCTAAACGAATTAGATCTACGCGCAGCGGATGGATCACGATTTATATATCAAAACACATAATTAAAGGACTTAAACTACTACAAGGGGGTTAAGATCATGTTACCAATATAGGGAAGAGAAGCCTTGATCTTCCGATGTGTTCTCCAAACGGCGGTTGGTGGACACCCTTCTTGATACACGAGGCTCCTTGATATGCAAACGAGAAAAATCCCAAGATTTTTCCAACTCAACCCCTAAGAATAGAGGCCAAATTTTTCGGCCAATTTCTCTCGGTGAATAGTGACGTGAATAGTACCTTGCCATTAGACTTGGGAGAACTCTCTTTATATAGGAGAGTAATCAATGTCCTCCAAGGATTAAATAATTAAGTGATAATTATCACATTAATCCTTTTCCAAATAAAAGATAAATAAAATGATTATCCCAAACAAATTAGGATAAATCATATTATTATCTAATATTCCATGAATTATCATTTAACAAATAAAAGATAAATCACATGTCAAATAATTATCCAAGAAAACTAATTTCTCTCTAATTAAATGATGATATTGGCGCCACCTTTAGGGTCAAAAAGCCCACATAAAATGTCTTTTATGTGTATTATATTATTTAACCCAACTAAATAATATCCATGCATATCAATTAATTAGCCCAAACCAATTAATTATCACTTGAGGCCCAAGTAACAAGATTACTAGTCCGAATTACGGAATTACATCGGGGACCATGGACTATAGCTTGATAGCTCCAATAATTAATTATTCATCGAACAGAAAGTACATTAATTATTAATTCCGGGATTACGCCACCATAAACCCGAAACTGAACTCTACCGATTATAGATGTATACTTATACTCAACCCATAGAGCGAATAAGCGTCCATTGATATAATCACTACATACGGATTAACCCTCCATAGACTGTCCATTCTGAGTGGGAAGTCTCCGTGAACCCGACTCAGAATATCTTATCCTTATTTACCATTAACCCCCTAATGATCAATTAGTACACATATCTGACTAGTAGCTAATTAGTCAAATGTGAACTCCCGGGATCGATCACTTTCTTAGGGCTAACAAACAAGGGGACTGTCTCTCTACTTCCCGCAGGAAGGAATGGATTCCATGTCTGTGAAAATCAGAACTACTCACTCATCTGGAGATAGTGCCAATGAGAAGTGGCTTGGAACACATATTAAAGTGAACCGTAATTCAACACATCAAACACTACCCGGGACAAGCAAAGATCCTCGTGATCACCTCGGGATTAAGGTTGATCCATATATGATCATCTAATGATTTAATAAGATTCCTCGATTACGGAATTATACCGAGAAATACAGATTAAATCGGTCCAAATCTATATGAATGCCATCATATATAAATGCCCCACGTAGGTACCCTCTACCGACAAATCCGGATGAGACTATCATACCCTAAGGTGTTCAGGCGCATTATTGGTGTTTTAATCAAGAGACCCTAAACTCGATTAAGTTCACCACGGACTATCAGATTTAAGTATATCACCACTAACTCAATCCTCACGTGTAATCCATACACCTTGAGTTAAGTGGTTACATACTGAGATATATATACTTAGGGTTTGCAAAGAGTGTATTACTTTACAAGCACAAAGCAAGTAATAAGGTGAGATAAATTTCGTCATTCATTATTAAAAACAATTACACAAATTGTCTTTCGGGCACTACACCTAACATGTAATGCCACAACAAGGCTTGATTGCAGGTAGTCTTCACATTATTAGTCTTCACATTATTCACAACAGGAAAATCATAACAAGTACTGTCAGCCTTTAAAATGTATAGTCCTTTTACAAGATTAGCTGAACCAATCCTCTTGAGTGTTATCAAATCCTGTATGACACAAGAATCCATAAAGAACTTCACATTATATGCCCTAGACCTAATGAGCTTGCTTATAGACATCAAATTACAGTGAAAATCAGGAACACAAAGCACATTATCTAGGATCAAGTCATGATTAACTTTAACTTGTCCAATGTGAGTGATATTAATGTCTTTACCATTTGGTAAGCTCACAAATTAGTCAGCAACAGATCTACAATTACTGAATAAAGTTTTATCAAATATAATATGATCTGTTGCACCACTATCCACTATCCAGTCTAAACAAGTAAAGACTCTAGACAAACCTGCATCCATAGGACCAAAGTTGGAAGCAAGAACAGCTAAATTAACTGAATTGAAACCAGAACTAAAACCAGCATCACCATTATCCAGATTTGAAGAATGAGCCACAGAACTCGCTTCTAAGGATGTTCGAATTTGTCGACATCGTTCTTGTGTGACAGGAGCCTTGGCATCCATTGTTGAATCTTGATCAATGTGATCTTGAACACTATCTGAATTAACATTGTTAGCTGAAGCAAATCTTCCTCTGCCTATTCCTCTAAAATTTGGAGGAAAACCATGCTTCTTGTAACATCTGTCAACCGTATGCCCTTGCATACCACAATGAGTACACTGAGGTTTTTGATTTCCATTGTTCTAAGTCTTCCTAAAATTTCCATTTGAAAGCCTGAAATTGCCATTTGAAGACTGGTTTTGAGTAAACATAGCACCCTTGTCAAAACCTCTAGTAGAGGTACTTCCAAGATTTGTAACAGCACTGGCAGAAGAACCTGAACTGCCATAATGTTGCTGCCTCTCTTGTTTCAAGGCCATTGAGAAAACACTCTTAACTGTTGGAAATGGAGAAATCAGTAAAACCTGAGACTTCATAGTTGAAAAACTATCATTGAGACCTTTCAAGAATCTGATAACATGATGCCTTTCATTGTGTTCTTGGTACCATTTCTGACCACAATTGCATGTAGGAGGAGGAGTTAGGGACACTAACTGATCCCACAAAATTTTGAGCCTTGAAAAATACTCTGAAACTGAAAGATCCCCTTGCTTCATGCTTTGAATCTAATCCATTAAATCTGACAATCTGTCAGTATCTCCACCACCAAATCTATCTGCAAGATCTTCCTGCATTTCTTGTCTTTGTTGCATAATTCATCACACTTTGATCAATATTCTTTGACACAGCATTTCCCAACCAGGCCTTGACCATACTGTTGTTTTGCCTCCATAGAGCTAAATGCACATCACCAGCAGGGGGCATAGGAACAGAACCATCAATGAATCCAAGCTTGTTCTTGGACGAAAGAGCAAGACAAACCTATTCCAATGTTTTGTGACAGCAAAAGTGCTCTATATATAGTTGAGAATCCAGTATTTCATGAGAGAACTAAACACATTGAAATAGACTGCCATGTCATAAGAGACAGATATCAACAAGGACTCCTAAAACCTCTACCTGTTTCAACAGAGTTGCAGCTGGCAGATTTGTTTACTTCCGCATCTTGTTTCTGTTTTTGATTTGTCATTGATACTTTGATCAGAATCGTTGCATCTGTTTTTTTTTTTTTTTCATATTCTTCGATTTCTTGTTTGCCTGTCTTGCAACTATGGCTAATCAGAATAATCTTGTTGCTGTTCCTGCCGATTTGATTCTTCATCCTGGAGAAAGTCCAGCGTTCATTTTAGTTCAGCCTGTTCTTGATGAATCCAATTATCACAGTTGGAAAACTGCAATGTTGAATGCTCCGATACCATGATGAGTTTCTTCATAATTGAAGATGAAGAACTCGAAGTAAAACAGAAACCGTAAAATCGAGAACGTAATAATGAAGAAATCGAAATGCATTTTATTGATTGATATTCAACTTAATGATTACAATTGATGATCTTAGTCGCTTATATAGAATGTAGTAGCAAAGATTGATACAACTTGGAGCGGTTACAATAAGTAATAACTAACTAACTAACTCCTAACCGATTTGACTAACTCTAACCGATTTTTTGTATGTAGTGTTCACCATATGCCTGAGAGAGTTTGCAGAATCCAGTTTGCTGTCTTGTATTAACTTCAACATTCATGTAAGTATCCATCTTTTGTTTCCTGTACAGGGCGTTGTTAGGATAGGTGTAACGTCCCCAAATCCCGGGCCTGATAACACTAAATGAATCATAAATGAGTCTATAAGGGTCAACCCGAATCGACAAGACATTTATGTCTCACATTTAATAAGGAGGTCATGCAATGACGGAGCCATTAATTTATTTTTAGGTGGGCTAGTGGACTATGTGTATATTGTCAGGTGGGCTGTATTAAGATAATTGACTCTGTTGGATTATATTATATCGAGTTTTTTACATATCAAAAATATCAGCCGGATGGGCTTAGCCACCCTAAGCCCACCATTTAGCTCCGTCCTTGAGGTAATGTGCTTCTTCCACATCCAATGTGAGACATAAATTGGATATATATATATATTTAATGATTTTGTCACTAGCATCTGACTAAGAATACTTCTGTTTGCTTCTTTATGAATTATAAAAAAGCTCTAACAAGTGTATGATCTTTTGTGGCAATGTTTTGCAGAAAACTTTGCCTGTGATGGTAACAGTGGTGCCTTTGGTGAATCTGGTTTGCTCATTCTTCCATGTGTATCTGTTGCAGGTTAAAGCCGTTTTTCTTTTTCTTTTGGTCCCGTCGTGTTTCTTTAAAAGAAAGGGTTATGTATCTGATGAGATAATATATTTTGTTACTATATACATAGATCATCATGGACTCCTTTCTACGTACTGAGCTTCTGGCTTCATCAAGAGAAGAAGCCACTTGGTGGTACACTCAAGTCTGCCTAATCTTATTACATCAAAGCACTCCAGAAGCAAGGTTTGATATAAAATAAGAATAGATGCATTTATTTATTTGTTATTTGTTGTAAATATACTCGGTTCAATTAGCTACTTTGCTAGCTAGGTTTGTAGAAATGAATATGGTTTTATCCAATTCAACGTGGTTGATAAAATCACAAAAAGGGTTCATTTGAACATGAGTTATTTCGGATTTATTCTTATTTACTGAAACAAATTTTGGTTAATATTTTTACTTGACAAACAAATAATGATGAAAGTGATGGGGTTATGTGTAAATGATTTGTATGGTATGTATCATTGACTATGAGTTGTGAAGATACGAGAACAAGAACAATTGTCAAATTTTGCACTCATATCAATTCTTTGTAAATTCTTATTTACTGAAACAAATTTTGGTTAATATCTATTCGCCCAAAATTTATGATCAAATTTGGAATCGAAATGGTCTCAAACAAAAGAAAGAGAACAAGAACAATTGCTGTAAATTTTGCACTCATATCAATTCTTTGTATTGTCATTTAATGATCTTTTATCTCCACCAAGAAAAGCTTAGCATTGGATGTGAACTTTTGTTAGTTAGCGTATAGTCAACCTGATTTGCTATGTTTTTCATCTAAATCGGAACCGAGTCCGCTTTGCTTGTTGTCCCCGTTTGCATTATCTTTAGTGACTTGATATAAGTTAGCTGACTTGATTGTTGCCTGCTAAGTTGGTTCTGTCTATAAAAGTCTTATTTGCAACATGATGTTTTCTTAACCAGCTATATATCAATGAAGGAAAAGATCATGTTCCTCCTACCATGCAGTGCACTTTGGAAGTTTAACTTCAGACATGTTTGACGTACTCTTTGGGCGGATAAAAGCCTCTAAATGGTAATCTTGATTGATTCCCCTGTTTTAAATTCCTTAGAATTTACTTATCATTATGTTTATGTTTAATGATCCTATATTAATGCTTGTTTGAGTTGTTTATGGAAGCAAGAGATTGATAAGGAAAGTGCAGTGCCGTCTTAAATTGTTGAAGAATAAAAGGTGTATTTTTGTTTGCCTTCCAATTCTACTTATTCACATCTCATGTATGAAGGTTTACAAAGAGAGATTGATTCCAATTTTGAGAGCTAAGAATGGTGAATAATTTTAATATGCAGGGGACATTGATGGCATTGGCATCTATCTCTGAAGGGAGACAGATAGACAAGGTAAAATCAGCAGCATTGCTATCTCCAGTTGCTTATTTGAGCCCTATGTCTACTCTCTTGGTGTTGTTCTGCCCAAGCATTTGTCGGCGAAGTAAAGTTGTCACACTACTAGTCTACTACACCTACCATGCACCAGAAAACTCCATTTACTCGAAGTTGTTGCATGGTAGTCTGCTAGAACACTGTTCAACATGATGCATTTCATTTCTCCCATTTTATTTTGTTAAATGTCTAAATGAACAGATCACTACGGTCTTTGGTCTTGCAGATTTCAACCCAAAAGAGTAAGTGGTTTGCATTAAATCATGGTGGCTTTCTTTAATGATATCATTGTCTATTTCATGTGTGTTGTTTTGTAGCTATGCCGTCACACAACCGCTTAGGGTTTTTTGTTTACAACCTGGGGTGGACTGTATTAGCTGTACATATATATATTTGTATATATTATTTAGATAATATATTTGTATTTATTGTTAGAGGACTTATAGGCATGTATCTAGCCTTAATTCTAGCTTTACGGTATTTGTAGCCTTATTGTATTTTCCTATATATAGTGTAATACTCTCAACTGTGAATATCAATGAAATCATAATTTCCAAATATTGTGTTATGGTATCAGAGCTTCTCGATCCCAAATAGAAAATAAATTTTTTTTTTCCCTTCTTCTTTTTTCCTGAATACAGCCGCATTTTTTTCCTGCATATTTAGGGTTCATACGCAACCCTTCTTCATCCTCTGCAAACTATCAGTTGGCCTCCTCCCTTTCACCGGAACTTATGGCTACCACCACCACGTTAGTTACCTTCAATACGGCTGCTCAAGCCACAATTAAGCTTGATGCCAACAACTACCACGTTTGGTTCATGCAAATCGAATCCCTTCTCGTCGGTAATGGTCTTTTCGGGTACGTAGACGGCACCAAGCCCATACCCCCGGCCACCATCACCGCCGCCAACGGCCAAACTGCTCCTAATCCTGAATTTGTTACCCATACGCGTCAGGATAATTTGATTCGAAACCTGCTAATTTCTTCACTCACGCCGAGACAAAGAATACTCCTTTATGGCACCAAACGGCCGCTGTGCATGGAAGACTCTAACAGATGTCCATGCCACTCCTTCTCGGGCCCGAATTCGCAACCTTAAAGACGCCATGAGAGCTCATCACCGCGGTTCCTCCTCGGTTCATCAGTTTCTCTACACGATGAAGCACAAACGTGATGAACTAGCCTTACTCGGGTCGCCAATGGATCATGACGATTTTGTCCATCTCGTCCTCAGCAATATAGGCCCTGAATATTCTGATATTGCGCGTGCCATAGCTGTTCGGGACACCATCATATCATTTGAGGAGCTTCATGAGAAGCTGTTAAACTTTCAGCCCTATTCAGCTTCCACCGGTGCGCAATTTGACCACGACATTACCACGCGCGGCGTCACAGGCGCCGTCTCATCCTCACGGTTCGCTTCCCACCGCAAAGAATGGAGGAACGCCGGCTCTTCTTCACAGCAACAGGCCCATCGCTCTCCTAGCGCAGGTAATGCTTATGGTCACAATCCCACCGGCAACCTTGGTAGTGGCAGCGGTAGTACTTCTCTTCAACAGCAGCCATTATGGCGTGGAAACAACATTGTTAATGGGTCATCAAATTCAGCCAGCAACTATGGCTCTAATACCGCGAACCGCCGTCCGTTTTTGGGTAAGTGCCAACTCTGTTTTGTTCAGGGTCATTATGCACAGAACTGTCCTACGTTTGGAAGTCAGCTCAGTCACATTTTTGGTTCACCGGGTCAACGATCACCACGGCCTCAGGCACATGTGGCTGCTCCTACACCCGACTCGACTCAGTTTGACTCAAATGCTCCCAATTGGCTTTTAGATAGTGGAGCATCCCATCATGTGACGTCGGATTTGCAGAATCTGTCTCTCCATGCTCCATACACTGGCACTGATGACCTTCTGGTTGGTGATGGTAAGGGCCTCTCTATTACTCATACTAGCACTTCTTCAATTCCCATTAATTCTGCCAAATCTATTTCGTTACGCAATGTCCTCTGTGTCCCCACCATGTCCCGTAATTTACTTTCTATCTCACAATTGTGTAAGGCCAATAATTTATCTGTTAATTCTTACCATCTCGAATTTGTTGTGAAGGACATCTGCACGACCAAGCCTATCCTCCGTGGTCCAGCTTAAAAACGGATTGTACGAGTGGCCCAATCCTCCCATTGTCGCCTTCGCTCCAATAAAGCCTCCTCTCAAGATTGGCATCATCGGTTGGGTCATCCGGCTCATCCAATTTTATCTTCTGCTTTGAGAAAATTTAATTTACAAATCCAATAATACCTCTTTTTCGCATTGCTCGCATGCTTAGAGAGTAAAAGTCATAAAGCGCCTTTTGGCGAATCTACTTTGCATTCATCTCGCCCTCTCGAGATCATTTTTAGTGATGTGTGGACATCACTGTTATTCTCACTGATGGTTTCAAATATTTTATTATTTTTGTTGATCATTTTACGCGTTATATATGGTTTTATCCACTAGCACTAAAATCGATGTTCACTTACCTTCATACGCTCGCTTCCATTGTTGAAAAATACTTTGAAAATCCAATTAAAATACTTTATTTCGATAACGGTGGTGAATTTATATCTCTACGCGAATATTTTGCAACCAATGGCATTTCCTTCCTTACAACTCCGCCTTACACTCCTGAACATAATGGTATTTCTGAACGCCGTAATATGCATATCATTGAAACTGGCCTAGCCCTTTTATCTCACGCTTCCGTCCCTACTTCCTCACCGCCTTTGCCTTTTCCACCATGTTTACCTTATTAATCGCATGCCAACGCCTACTCTTAACATGCTTACCCCTATGAAGCCATCTTTAAAACGCCCCAAACTATACTAAGCTTCAGATCTTTGGTTGTCTCGCTATCCCCTGGTTGCGCCCCTACACCGGGCCATAAACTTCAACCTCGTTCTCGCCCTTGTGTTTTTCTTGGCTATGTCCTTAATCAACATGCATACTATCGCTACGACCTAGTCGAGTCTCGCATGTATATCTCACGTCATGTCAAGTTCGTTGAGTCTGTCTTTCCTTTTACCTCCACCACACACTCGGTTCCCCGCCGCTTCCTCTCTCCTCTTGCCTCTATCTCGGACTGGTACCCCTCTCTCCCTATTCCCCTTCCTATCTACACTCCACCTCACACCCATCTCATTCCCGTCCCTCCTTCCACCCCACCTCCCCACCTCCCCCGCCACCACCCTCTCCGCCTCATCCTCCCCGTCACCTCCTCCTCCACCAACCTCCACGCCCACCCATCCGATGGTTACTCGAGCTCGTGATCGCATTCATAAACCTATCCAAAAGCTCAACCTCCACACTCACCTTCCTACATCTCTTGACACTGAACCGACCAACATAACCCAAGCCCTTAAAAATCCAAGTTGGAGAACTGCCATGCAGGAGGAATATGACGCTCTCATTCGCAATGAGACGTGGTCCCCGGTTCCTCTCGTCCTAATCAGAATGTCATCAGTTCTAAGTGGATTTTTCGTCTCAAACGTCACCCAGATGGCACTATTGATCGTCACAAGGCTCGGCTTGTGGCTAAGGGGTTCACTCAACGCCCTGGCATTGACTATTATGAGACGTTTAGCCCGGTGGTTAAACCCACTACAGTGCGTGTGGTTCTTACGCTCGCTCTATCTCGGGGTGGTCTTACGCCGACTAGATAACAACGCCTTTTGCGGTGGTCATCTGTCTGAGGATGTATACTTGGCCCAACCACCGGGTTCATCAAAGACCTGAGCTTCCCGACCATGTGTGTAAGTTACGCAAGGCCATTTATGGGTTGAAAGAGGCTCCCAGGGCTTGGTATGAGGAGCTTAGGGATTTCTCCTTTCTAGTAACTTCAGGAATGCCACGCCGATTCATCGCTTTTCATCTACAACACCGGTACTATTATTATTTATCTTTTGGTATATGTGGATGACATAATCCTTTACAGGAATGACACTACGGCTCTTGAGACCTTCATATCTTTGTTGGGTCGCCGGTTTGCTCTCAAGGATCTTGGTGCACTCTCTTATTTTTTGGGCATTGAGATTATACACAATGATCACGGGTGTATTTTATCTCGTAAGTGATATGCCACCGAGCTCCTTGCTCGCTTTCACATGGATCAGGCTAATCCGTCACTACTCCACCGCCACCGATTTATCCGCCTTACCGCCACTGGTTCTCCGCTTGATGATGCGCCTGAGTATCGTATGGTTATTGGCGCTTGCAATATCTCTTGTTTACCCGTCCGGATCTTGCCTTTTCAGTGAATAAACTCTCCCAGTTCATGCATGCCCCTACAGATCTTCATTGGAATTATGCCAAGCGCATGCTTCGGTATTTGGTGGGACAGTTGAGTTAGGCTGCAGCTTTACCGTGACTCCCTCTGTTTCTTCATGCTTTCGGATGTCGACCGGGTGGCTCTCATGATGATTATGCTTCTACTCGGGCTTACGTTGTCTATCTTGGCAGAAATGCCATCTCTTGGAGCTCCAAGAAGCAGTCTACTATTGCCAGGTCTTCCACTGAGGCTGAGTATCGCTCTGTTGCCTCCACCACTGCGGAGCTCATGTGGGTTATTTTTTTGCTACGTGATCTTGGTTTTTCCCCACCTCGAGCTCCGGTTGTCTCATCGTGACAATTTGGGCACCACGCAGATTCTGTCACAACCCAGTGCCACTCACGGATGAAACACGCTGCCATTGATTATCACTTCATCCGAGATCGTGTGCAACGCGTTCTTACGGGTTGCTCATGTTAGTGCTCAGGATCAACTTGCTGATTGTCTCACCAAGTCTCTCCCTCGCTTGGCCTTTGTTCACCAACGCAGCAAGTTGGGTCTCGTCCCTCGTCCACCTTGAGGGGTGGTATTAGCTGTACATATATATATTTGTATATATTATTTAGATAATATATTTGTATTTATTGTTAGAGGACTTATAGGCATGTATCTAGCCTTAATTCTAGCTTTACGGTATTTGTAGCCTTATTGTATTTTCCTATATATAGTGTAATACTCTCAACTGTGAATATCAATGAAATCATAATTTCCAAATATTGTGTTAGACTGTTATAACCTGATAGTGCATTAACAGGTAAGCATTAACTGATTATATTTGTTGTTGCACCAAATGACAGTGTTTACTTAGTGAAACTCTTTTGTTCATGAACAAAAGAATTTAAAACTCTGGACTATGTCTCTCGAGACTCGTAATTATACCGAACATGACTCGGTTGTGGTACAATAAGATTCCAAAGTTAGTCTTACTCAAGGTGAAAACGGTTGCTTATATATATGATATGTTTTTCTGTTATAATAAGATTTTATGCTTAGGTTTCACATTTGAGTTTTGATGTTCAGTATGTTAAGTGTCTTGTCTTTAGTTCAGTCCTTGCTTGCAGATTAATTATACTCGTTGTCATGAAATTGATTGCCTTGATTTTTTTTGTTAATGCAGTGTTGAAGTTAATGATACTTAATTGATGTAGTGTAGTGGTAAAGGCGTATGGTGTATGTTGTATGTTGAATAATGTATGGTGAAAAGGATTGTTGCATGGTTGTAGGGTATTATTATTGATTATGACTTCTAATGTGTCTATTTATTATTATATTTATTATTAATTATTATGGTTGTAGGATATTACTATTGATTATGACTTGTAATGTGTCTGTTTATTATTATTATTATTCGAAATATTTATTATTATTTATTATTATTATTCGAAATATTTATTATTATTATTCAAAATATTTATTATTATTATTATTATTATTATTATTATTATTCGAAATATTTATTATTATTATTTATTATTATTATTATTGAAATATGACTACTAGTGACAAAGCCTTTGTCAATATTAACCATTAATGTAAAAATGTGTTTATACCCTTTGGTGACAACCACACTGAATTAGTGAGAAAATGTTCATTATTTTGTGACAAAAGTTTTGTCACAAGAAAAACCTTTCGGTGAAAAGATGGAGGTTTGTCATGAAAAGATTTGGTGACAAAAATATAAGATTTGTCGTGAATGAACTCTTTTAATGACTAATCTACCGATCGTCGCAAGAGGCACCTTTAGCGTCGCTGCCTACACAACAAAAGCAGCGACAAAAAATATTTGTCACAAAAACCTTTACTGACGAAAATCTTTACCTTTCATGACGAATTTCTTTGTCACGAAAAGGTTTGTTTTTTGTAGTGGTAGAGAATACATATCTATACCCTACCCTACCCACAGCGGGTTTTGAAAAATCAAATTCATACCCTACCCTACTCTTAAAAATACCCTACTCTAACGGGTAGGGTCGGATGGATATCCACCAGGTTGGATCGAAATTGTCATCCCTATGTGGGATATCACACATTCAGTTAAAGAAAATCTTAACACTAGTGGAAACGTAAAGACACCAAAGTAATTGTTTTTATTGAATTGGTAAAAGAGCTTACCATGGATCTCTAATATAGAAAATGAAAATAAGAGATAAACTAAAAAGCTTATCATAATAACACTAAATTCAAACTTTGAATAAAACCTTTTCTATATATACAGATAAAAGTCTTGACAAAGCCAATGACGCAATGTCCCAATGGTCATTGATGAGGTCTCAGGATTCGGAGATCCTAGGTCCGAGCCTCGATCAGTTGAGGCAAATAAATATGTGTGTGTTGTGGCAAATAAATATCAGTTGAGGCAAATAAATATCGCTTCAGTGGTAATATTTGAGTGTCAGTGGAAGTGTGCGTGTGTTGTGCTATAAATATCGCTTCAGTGGCAATGTTTGAGCCTCAGTGGAAGCGTGCGTGTGTTGTGCTATCGCTTCAGTGGCAATATTTGCGTGCCAATGAAGAAGATGATACGGTTTTTTGACACCCATGGTTGTTAGCTTCCGACTCTTTTTTCTTTTCTTTTCTAATACTCTCCCTCAATTGCGTGTCAATGAAGTAGATGATAAGGCCGGTTTTTTCACACCCATGGCTATAATCACCTGTCTCAGTTTTTGGCTTTTGGCTTGTGTTTTTTTTTTTTTGTTTGAAAAATCGAGCCACCCACGGCTAACTTTTGGCATGTGGTTTTTTTTTTTTTTTTTTTTTTTTTTTTTTTTTGAGGGCTAATGTGGTTTTTTTTTTTTTTTGTTTCAAAAAAATCTTGTCGAAAAATCGAGCCAACCACGACTGTTAGTTCTTGGTTCTCAGCTTTTGGCATGTGGTTTTTTTTTCTTATTTGTCGAAACATCTGTCCAATTTTCTGTGATGACTGCAAACGTGCTCTGGTAGCATGAAGAAATTCGGAACACGAGCGTAAACCTAAAGACTCCAAAGTGATTTATTTTAGTGAATCAGTAAAGAGCTTATAATGGATCTCTTATATAGAATAGAAATAATAAATATAAACTTAAAAGCTTATCATAATCCAGTAAACATTACTAATAAGGTATCGGTCTAGTGGTTTACATTGAGTAATAATCCGATAGAGGCCGGGTTCGAGTCCCACTAGGGGCTAAAATGGTATGTGTTAATCTTTCGTTTCGTTAAAAAAAAAAACATAGTAAACGTTGAATTCAAACTTTAAATTAAACTTTTTCCATATAGATAAACAGTCTTAACAAAATAACATTACCATCTCTTGTTTGATTTCATTTTAATCTTTTGTGCCTTTATCTAGTAATATTATAGTCTATACTTAAAAATAGTTGTTATATTATAAATTACACAAATATAGTTGTTATATCTCTTGTGGCTTTATCTTGTAATATTACAAACTATACTTAAAAATAGTTGTTATATTATAAATTACCCAAAAATAGTTTACATATAAGGGCATTCACACCAGAAACCCTTTTTTTATCCCTAAAACAATATAAAATAATACATATTCACATTTTACAAAATCTCAATTCAAATCACTCCACAACAGCATCTCTATCCCTATCTTTATATCATGTATACTATTAAAATAGAGATAGTGCTTTAAAATAGGGATAGTGCCCCACAAATGGGGATACGCTGTTCATTGACCCTAAAATAGGGATAGGAATGAGGCTTCTGCTCTGGAGGTATTTGAGGAAAAATTCAACTTTTTATCTTTATTTTAAGGATAGTGTGATCGTATATAAGCTTCGCTACAAATGCCTAATACTCCTCCTGTGTTAATATATATATATATATATATATATATATATATATATATATATATATATATATATATATATATATATTTGATATAATAGTCAAAATTATTTATTCCATTTTATATGAGGTAGTATGAGCCTAGATGAATAATGAGACAATCTAATCAAGGGTAAATTATTAAGTTGTGTTACTTGTTGTAACGAATTGGTTGTATCTGTATCATTACTCTTATACAATTGATAAGATAAGAACAAAAAAGAGGCTACATTAATTATGCCCAAAGGATTCTTTAGTCAATTTATTCTTATAATCCATACAATAAGTCATCTCTTTTAATATATGTGATTTTGACAAGTACTTCTTATAAATTTAAACGGATAGAATATAAATTTTCACAGCATCAAAGGCCTTAAATTGTTTTCTTTTTTCTTTGTCAATGCCCTGATTACACATGTACGGCCCTACCAATACATGTTACCCTACACCCTATACAAAAAAACCTAAATATATGTCGGGGGTGAAGGATGCATGTTCTTAGATCTAAACGAATTAGATCTACGCGCAGCGGATGGATCACGATTTATATATCAAAACACATAATTAAAGGACTTAAACTACTGCAAGGGGGTTTAAGATCAAGTTACCAATAACGGGAAGAGAAGCCTTGATCTTCCGATGTGTTCTCCAAACGGCGGTTGGTGGACACCCTTCTTGATAAAAGCACCTACTTGATATGCAACACCAAGAAAAACTTGTAGTTTTTCTTCTTCTAAAACCCAAGACAAGAAAACTATTTTTTTTTCTCTTTTTGGTGATATGGGGCAAAATTTTCCTGGTGTTTTTACACTTGGAATAACTCTCCTTTTATAAGATAGTAAATCCTTGGTCTCAAAGTATTAATTAATTAAATAAATAATTAATTAAACAAAATAAAAAGATATTTTCCTTAATGAATAATTGTGACATATTATTGACCAATAGGAAATCAAATAACATGTCATCCAACCAATCACATAACAAGAATATCTTTTATTTTCCATAACACAAGAAAATTAATTCTTGTGCTAAAAGAGAAGACTTAGGCGCCACTTTTAGGGTTTATTAGCCCACACAAAATGTCTTTTATGTGTATTATATTATTTAGCCCAACTAAATAATATCCATGCATATCAACTAATTAGCCCAGCCAATTAATTATCACTGAGGCCCAAATAACAAGATTATTAGTCCGAATTACGTAAGCCACATCGGGACCATGGACCTATAACCGTGAGCTCCAATAATTAATTATTCATCGAATGTAATAAGTGCATTAATTATTAATTCCGGGATTACGCCACCATAAACCCAAATCGAACTTCTACCGATTATAGATGTATACTTATACTCAACCCATAGAGTGAATAAGCGTCCATTGATATAATCACTACATACGGATTAACCCTCCATAGATCGCCCATTCGAGTGGGAGGTCTCCGTGAACCCGACTCGTAATATCTTATCCTTATTTACCATTAACCCCTCGATGATCAATTAGTATGCATATCCGACTAGTAGCTAATTAGTCAAATGCGAAACTCCCGGGATCGATCACTTTCTTAGGGCTAACAAATAAGGGATCGCCTCTCTACTTCCCACAGAAGGAATGGATTCCATGTCCGTGAAGATCGTAACTACTCACTCATCCTGAGATAGTGCCAATGAGAAGAAGTGGCTTGGAACACATATTTAAGTGAACCGTAATTCAACACATCAAACACTACCCGGGACAAGCAAAGACACTCGTGATCACCTCGAGGATTAAGGTTGATCCATATATGATCATCTAATGATTTAATAAGATTCTTCGATTACGGAATTATATCGAGAAAAACAGATTAAATCGGTCCAAATTCCTATATGAATGCCATCATATATAAATGCCCCACGAGTAATCCTCTACCGACAATCCGGATAAGACTATCACACCCTAAGGTGTTGCAGGCGCATTATTGGTGTTTTAATCAAGAGACCCTAAACTCGATTAAGTTCACCACGGACTTACAGTTTAAGTATATCACCACTAACTCAATCCTCATGTGTAATCCATACACTGAGTTAAGTGGTTACATACAGATATACTTAGGGTTTGCAAGAATGTATTACTTTACAAGCACAAAGCAAGTAATAATGTGATATAAATTTCATCATTCATTATTAAAAACAATTACACAAATTGTCTTTCGGCACTACACCTAACAATCTCCCACTTGCAACGAAATGACAAGCAACGATTGTTTTTAGAGCACACTCTTTCTCATCTTATTCACAACACTCTCCCACTTGCTCTAAAAGCGGATTGAGACATATCCATCAATGTCGCATTCTTCGTGCACTCGACTTGGTACATCGATTAGTTAGGTTGTCGACTCGAGACGATCTTTAGGATTGAAACGAGCGGTCCTTCCAATCAAAGCGGTACTCTCTCAATATGCTTATGACTTCTTATGATCGAGAAGATCCTTCTAAGCTATCTCTTCACTATTTTCACAATGAAGTGATATCGGCTTATCGGACCGGAATTACTCCTGCACCAAAAAGGAAATTCTAAGCACTATGAGTAAACATCGAGCCCGAGATCAACTTAATGATCAACCTTAATCGACTACAAGTCGTAATCATTAGTAGTCAACCATATTCAAGTTTGCACTGAATATACAAGCATATGATTCCTCATTCTCTAAAGATACTTGAGGACGTACTAAACCACTACTTATTGCTCGAATCCAAGATTCGATTGCAATTGACTCGTTAAAAGCTGACTTACCGTAATCCAAGAGAGACTCTATCACATTTTCTCTTTATCCGAAGATTTAGAGAATCATTCCTGAGAGGTAGGGCAGGACTACTCTCGATGAATGTTGCATACGTATATGCATGATCGTCTTATTCAATAAGATAGGTGGGATAGCTAATGACTCATTCTCGTGAATTTGACCGAATCAGATTCTTAGAATATAGTCCAATTCTCTCATCCAGAGAATCTTGGCCTGTCAGTTTCCGACTTCAGATAGCACACACATGTTGTTTCCAACCGTTTCAGTGTTATCATTCATGAACACTAGTACTACTATTTTACCAATATTGATACCAAGTCTACAAAAGACTTATCAATATTCTGGTCAAGTCCACATATTTTAAAACATGCGACTTTTAATGACCCGAGAGGTTCTCTTACATCCACAAAGGACATAAGTCCCGGCAATAACCCGCCATTTGTTCTAACCAAGACCCTTCGTTCGAATGAATCCGCACTCTATTTTACGGCAAGAAAGTCTCGTGGAATCACCCTTATTTTCTCGCTTTAACGAAATCTAGCAAGATCGAGTGGTGAGAGAGTTCAAGGTCTGGTTAACTCTCTACTTGTCAGGGAATCACCCCTATACCACTCAGCTTTGCGCTGAAAGTTAAACTTTCCTATTCATTCGACTCTTTTTCAGCGTAGATCCAATTACTCCCACTGGGCCTGAGACACTCAGGTGGTTCTACAAGAGGCTGAACAGAACTGGAGTACTAAAACTTCATTCACAGGGATAAGGTTTTCGAATCAACCTCTATGATCAGAATCCTATACAGCCCACAAAGAGCCACAGGTTATCAATCACCCCAGCAGACTATAAAGTCCACACAACCATAATGGGTCAATGGTTAAACCATACTCCCACTGCGTTCTGGGTGGATTGACATTCTGATCTAGTAGTATTTATCAGTGTACTCACCAACAACTGATGTTGGACGTGGTCTGATTAAATCAGATAGTAACTACCTTTGGGTAACCGTACTCCAAGGTTTAAGGATGTCACTTATAGATTCTATCAGAAGGCTTGTGACAGTTCAACCGTCACTTTCTGATCTCAAGAATCTTATAACCAACCTTTACTCGTCTCATTAAGATATTTCACTTAACAAATCAAAATCAACGTATATGCATAAAATTTCCGGGCCTTACCTTCAAGCATTAAATGCTAAATGCCTACATTTACGGAAGTGGTGTGAACTCGAATTCACTCCTTATCCATAAATTCACTAGCATCTTCTAGGTAGACTTCTCGGTTTACATAATAATGTTAACCGTTATTTTGCAACCAATTATCTTAATCGAGTTTAGCAAATGTATTGTAGTACATCAATAACTATATAGGGCAAGTCTATGGTTTCTTTCTCAGTGAGAAACATTCCACTAGAGGCGGTGAGCATCACCCCAAGATCGTGCTATAGCCAATTTATGAGCATGGAATACTCTATTCTCTCGCTAAAATCGAGACTCCTCCTCATATTCTTTTGATAAACTAAATCGCGTTCGAGTAGTTATCGACAAAATGTCACCACTCAAAAACTCCCACTAGCTTGTGTCTCTCACTAGACCCCGAAGGTCATGATGAACAAGCTATGTTACCCTTCAAATCTATTACCCTCTCCCGATTGAAAGGAAACTTAGTCATTGTTCCTTTGAGATAGTGTTCCTAGACCGGGAGATATGAATCACCCTTAGCCGCCGTCAGCCTTATCTCTAGGATATATGCACTAATTAATAGATATTGAAGGGTCGTTTATCTTAATACGGAAACCTTTTACCTTTAATAGTTTTAGATGTGTTACACATACCTATTCAGCTTTTCTTAGTGGTTACGCTTTATCAAACAAAGTCCGAGTCATGATTCGTACTACAAATGTCATCTTCACTTTGTTTAAGGCAATCAGAGTATCGAGATGAAAGTGAATCCATTTGTTTTAACGACCAGCAGATTTAAAAATAAATTTTTCTCGTGATATTCAAGGATAGAATCCAAATTCATTTCCTTATATCACTCCCACTATTATAAATGAAATAATCGCCCGTTGTCTACTTTATTAATAGTTAATGCACACTTCCTTGTTCTTCCAAAGAACTAAGCTATTGAGTCAAGTTACTCGGTTTAAGAAAGTCGCTATGATTCATTGGTTAAGTGATCCAAATCACTTTCCTTATCCTATACTTTCTATAATTAATTTTTTCGGTTTAGCCTCAAAACTTTAGTTAAGATGATTAACACTTATAGACATTCTTTCCCATTCTCAACTTTCCTTAAAAGGAAATAGTCTTGAACTAGCAGTTCCATTGAGTAGACACTACTACTCGTGAACCGTGGGATGTCTAATGAAAGCGTTACCAAGTGGGACTAATTTTCTAATAAATTAGAAAACAATGAGATAAAAGCTCCCACTAGTTTATCGGTTCCAAATACCGCCTAACTAGCGACACTTTAATTTATGATTCTCTAATTTTTCTATTAGAAAATTTCTCGTGTAGACACTACACAATTAAAATTCACTAGAAGAATTTTATCGTCCCAATCATCTTTCAAACTAACTATGGTTGTCTCTCGCTCAACACGAGTGACAAAGAAGTGACATACTTATTTACGCCACTTAAGTCTTGAAGGTTCAAGAGAAATATCTCTTCCGAAAAATTAATCGCATGTAAGATCAATAATTACAACGTTTCTAGTTACTTGCCACTTTTAACGAAGTCATTACTAGTCAATTTTACACTAGTGATCTAGCACCCTGTAGAGATATATAAATAGTTGTAAATAAAATTGACAGTAAAATAAATCCAAATCATACACTACTAATAAATTTTAGAACATAAACTAAGTACTTATAGTCTATCCTACTGCTCCAAGGATTTAATCTAATGCCTCAAGTGCCGCCTTAGGGTAGGTCAAAGAGGTTTCGATTAATATTGAAGATCGATTGAGAATCGAACATCTCATTTGTGATCGCCAATCACCTTTCCTTTTCAGCCAAGGTATTACCAAAATACCCTTTATGAGTGTGACCTCATCGTTTGAGATCTTTAGATAGACCCCAGAGTGTGCCGCCTAGTGGTCGGTCGCTGACTCAATGAGTACCCAAAATCCTATCCTTTCGGAGACCAAGCCTTGAATTTTAATAGCGGTGAAGGCCTTCCTTAGGGGGCCGAAATCAAAGCCGGCACGAGGCGTCACCATTCTCTCACGTTGCTTGTGTCAACAGTAGAGGCCGTGGGGTCGGCTGTCGCCTCTCCCGCTCCCACTCAATATTTTGAAAAAGTGGTGGGTTTACTGATCACGTGTTTGGACTTGATGTTACATTAAGGAACAATAAATCATAGGCCCGAATGTTGTCGGTTATGTGGGCTAGCCCACCCGACCAATTCGTTAGAACATATGTGGCCGTCGGACGGGTCAAGGCTAGGAGAGCTCCGTTGAGCCGTAGTGGCTCTTCGGATGGCTCAAGTATTGCTGCACTTCGCAAACGCCACACGTGGAGAGTGAAGTCGATTGAGCCGTAGCTACTGTTGACCACCCAACCGTGGTTAAACCACTTTCGAACCTGTTTGCCCGTTGACAGACCTAAACCTAACCTTGGAAACGGCGCCAGAAAGATGACGGACATTACCTAGGCTATACAGATCCTAACCGGCAGTGTACCGGGTCAAATTGTAGTTCTAGTCTGGTGAGTCAGGTCGTATTCCTCAGGGAAAACATGGTAATTCTTTTAAGTGGGGTTAAACACCAAGAAGCTATTATTAACTCGATCTAAGTCGCAGTTTTTACTTTTTCCTGGGTTAGATTATGTTAGTAGTTAGATTGTTAGTAGTGCATAAATAAATATATAAATATAAAAATAGATAATATATATATTTTTGGATCTAGCCAAGAATACTTTATTGAATCAATATCTTTTGTAGTGAAATTGAATGAGATGATCTTTCCTTGATGCAAGGAGGTCAATTATGTATGAACCGGTGTACTCCTAAGCTAGACAACTCCTCCTCACACGAAGCGTATATGAAATTGTCATATGTCAAATGTCATCGCCTCAAGGTCCACAACTACCCCATGCTAATCTTAGTTAGTCCGAAGCAGTGCACCGAGTACAAATCTACCCCGGATAAAAGAGGTTATTCCGTTCGTCACGACGGCCGATGTTATTCAAGAGGCTCCGGTTGTCAAGCGGATCGATTTAAAACAAACGGTGTAGTTTCAATTAAATCTGCTGATTTTAACATTATTAAGATCTCGAGTACAAAGTTAATAAGATTTGTTTTTCTAGGACAAACGCGCCTCGGTAGGAAATAGGATTCCGTTAATCGACGGCCATTTTTACCCTCCGGTTTTTCTATTTTTACTCATATCCCGACTTCTCCGGTCGGGTTCATCGCCAGGTTATATGTGGTATTCATCATGATTGATTACGCTCAATCCGAATATATTATCAATACGTTGCAAAATAGAAAAAGATTCATTATAATTAGTTTTAATCATGATTACCGAGTCGATCATTCATTTTACCAAAAGATTAACTAATTGATTCATATCTTGGCTAGACATATTTTTAGTTTAACATAGTGATAGATATAAATAAACAACAAAAGTAATAACTTGATAAAATTACCCGTTAGGTGCAAATCAAAGCCGTATTCTCTGAAAATAACAACTTTCTCGGTAATTCTCGAAAGCATTACAACAATGATACTACTTTTATTTATAAAAACATATATACATACATAGACATATGTATATACGGGCCCAAAATAAAATAAAAACGAAAAGAGATGAAGAACGAAGATGAAGAAGAGGGAATGGAAGAAATGGGAGGAGGTGGAGAAGAGAGATCTTGGCCAAGAGTGGCCAAGATGGGGCAAGGATTTTTATGGATATGGGTAGGTATTTATAGGGGAGTTGAGGAGGTTGTAATGAGGGTGGTGATATTTGAGGAGATATTTTGGAGAATATGCTAAGTATATGCCAAGGAATATGCTAAGCATATGCCAAGTTTGTTACAAGCATGTGGGAGGTATTGATGAGTTTGTTATGACTCATCATCATCATCATTAGTTAGCACATGGAGTAACATGCAACAAGTTGAGCCAAAAATATCCGGTTCGACCCGAGATATCAACTGTTCGTAAAAAATTCATAACTTGAGTTGTAGACTCCGATTGACATGATTCAAAATGCGTTGGAAAGCTCATTTAAATATCTACAACTTTAGTCAAGAACTATTCTCCAGAAAATGCCTGTAATTCGGGTCAAATTTCCATCGAAAACAGGTTACGGTAGAAGCGCGTAGGAAAAATAATTTGATCCGTTGAACTCGTAAGCTTGTGGCATTTTCTTCTTTCCTCAAAATCCATCTTTAGGCTTCAAAACATGTCGTTACGTGGAATCTTGGTCAATATATAATCCTCGCAATGAACCACCAAAATACCAAACGTAAATCCGACATTTACACTCGTTACTAAACCGGTACAAAACTAATAAAAACTTATAAAAATACGATAATTTATATAATAACTACTACTTATACATTTGAATAAAACTTAGTAATTTTGACTTGATTTGATACAATAATGCTCAAAATGGTATCAATATTGGGGTAAAATGTCGTAATAATGATCATAAATTTATCTCTCATCACAACCCCCTACTTAGCTTTTGGTCGTCCTCGAGCAAAACAAGCGATAAAACAAAATGAATGAGAGATAAATTCATGAAGATATAAGATATAAGGGACAACCAGATGATACAACCATTAGAATTACAACCAGGCGTTAACCTTAATATAAATGTATAACAGAGTGTGTGTGTGACAAGCCTTTTCAATTTCCACTATCCTCTCTTGAATAATTCAAGCAAACGCACAAATATCCATTCAGACAGCCCTAATGACTTTCCTAGGTATAGGCAGGAACAGTTCCACACAAAGTTCTCCCGTGTACTTATTAGGATAATCCCTAAAGCATATCATTCAGTTTATACTGGGGATAGTCAGAAGATAGCTAAGTTTTCAACCACGCTTAAATTTTTTTTTTTTTTTTTTTTTTTTTAATTTTTTTTTTTTTTTTTTTTTTTTTCTTTTGATGAACTTAATTTCACATGTGTAGCATATGCCTTCATTCCCAAAGAATAGGACGTTTCGTGATAACACCCTATTTGGACTACTATCATCAGCGAACAGAGCTTTTAAACCTCATAGTGATATAGGACGTTTCGTGATAACGCCCTACTGCACTCAAATCATTGGTAGCTACAACCGACATATAGATAGTTCATCTTAATTTGGTATTTTTTTTTCTTTTCATAACTTAACTTATATCCTTTCTATCACATTCAAACCTTCAGATATTCACAGTACACATTCAAAAGTTAGGTACTAAGTTACTGCAATTATCTATAGAATAACCACTAGGATACTGAATGGATACAGTTTAAAATTTTCGTTTCAATATCAAAGGCTTACGTGAAGGAATTCATGTTACACAAATATATTTGGAATTACAATGCACTTACGGTTCACGTTGGTTATACACATCCAAATTGATCATTACATCTTCAAATCCATGAAATATATACCTTATACAGTTTATTTTAATCAACTAAATAATGCTCGAAAAAAAAATTGAAAACTAAGGGATTTATTGATACAAAATAAACATTAATTCCATTGCTAGACCAACGACTCCACTCCCCACTTACGAACTTACATTGTCCTCAATGTAAAGTGAGTGTAAATAAGTTGTTGGGAAAGCAATGGTGCACTAAAACAAGTCAAAACAAATACTCGGATGATAGTAAAGGGTGGGTGGGTGGGTCAAAGTTATGACCTCCTCAATTCCATAGTATTTGAACTAATACATGTCACACATTATTTGAAATTTAAAACAGACTAGATCATGATATGAAATGTGTGACAAAGTATTAACTCTGAGTCTTTTATACCCAGATCCTCAAAGGTTATTTCAAATCGTTCTAACAACCTAAGTCTAAGAAATGATGCATTTGAATTTTCTCGTTTTTTTTTTTTCCATCAGGATTTTCGGATAACCACCTAATCATTCCCTTTTAATGTCATTCAAACATTCATCCTAAGACTTGGTGAAACAAATAAATCTACCGTTCCCTGTGGGTTCGACCCCTACTTCTGCTATACTAGCTATAGAGGTTGTAGGTGATTTTATCTTTGGTGGTTTGACGACCCACCAAATTTTGGCGCCGTTGCCAGGGAACGGTGTTAAGTGATTTATTTCTTTTGAAATTTTGTATATAGTTTTGTTTTGTTTTGTTTTGTGTTGTCCTTGTTTGCAAGCATGTCAGGTTATAACTACACAAGCTCTATGGTGAATCATGATTATTACGGATACCGGGTGAACAACCTGTATGAGGAGGGATATTATCCAAGTCAACCGCACCATCAGGATTTGCGCTACACCTCTACTTTCCAGCCGCCTAGTGTACAAGTAGGGTCAACTTTGAATTCAGGTAATACTTTTGAAGAACTTGTGAAGACTTTTTCTACCACTATTGCACAGATAATCCAAGCGCAATGATTCCGCTTCAAGAGTTGGTACAAGAGAATTCACAGTTCAAAGAAGAGCATTTTTCTTGGGTTTGAATATGCAAAATCAAATTGGCGAGCTGAAAACTCAGGTGGATCGGCTTCAAGAACAAAGATTGAAAACATCCTCTCCTATTATGTGGTATGACGATGAAGACGACCGTCCTATGATTGATCTGACACCAGAGATTGTTGAAGATGTTGATCAACCAAAGGGTGAAGAAATCCACATGGTGTTAGAGAAGTTAGAGGATGATGTGTCTAATTATGAAGAAAATCACCCGGAGGAAGTTAAATTTGAGGAGCCGTTGGAGCCAAAAAGTGTTCAGACGACCGTGGACATGCAAGTGAGCAAGAAGGAAGTAGTCTTTCCACTGGATCACTATATTATGAACTGGGATGTGGAAGCACCTAATCCGGTTCTTATTTTCTTGGGAAGATACTTCACCAAAGTGCCTAGAGCCAAGGCACAACTGATTCTTCCTGAAGATGAGATGGATGGCTCACTCACTGAGTATGCAAGGAAGAATCATGAAAGGAAAACCATTCCATTTGACAACGGATAGCTGAGGTAAGTATGTCTAGCCAAAGACGTTAAATAAAAGCGCTTGTTGGGAGGCAACCCAATGAAAATAATTTTCTTTATTTTATTTCATTTTGGTTTTTAGCATAATAAGTGAAAAAAAAAAGAGATTTGTGTGTTTGGTGGAGGCTTTTGTCTATTTTGTTTCGCAGGTGAAGAGCTGAATTGCGTGAAGAAATGTGATGCGTTTATTTGAAGTTCATGTGTGGATGTACAAACTTGGAGGACTTGTTCAAGAAATGTGATTTTCACTTTCCCATGAAGTCGGGATCCTAAGGTAATCGGGATGGGTTTTTTTTTTTCCAAAAAAAAAAAAAAAAAAAAACTGGGGATAAAATAATTACGATGTGATCACATCGAATTTGGAGATGTGTTACTACAATAAATGGATGAAAAACAGTGAGCGAAAAATAAATGATGTGATCACATCATTTTAGGGGAGTTGAATTACAATAACTCTTTTATAAATAAATAAATAAAATTTACCATTTTTTTTTTCTTTTTCCCCTGCTACATTACCCGTATCCCTTTTCTTAAAAAAAAATTAAAAAAAAAAAAAATCCCTTCTTATATTTCTTTTTCCCATTCATTTATAGCACATAATTCCCAAAACCAATCAACCACCTGCCTTCCCTCTCTCTCTCGATGCTTCACTTTTTCCACCCACAATTAGCCATTATCATATTCCAAAGAAAAAGAAGGGATTTATTGAACCAAAGGGTGAACAAACCAAAGGGGGGTAATCTAGCTAGTATTCTAATAAACCAAAGGGTGAAGAAATCCACATGGTGTTGGAGAAGTTAGAGGATGATGTGTCTAATTATGAAGAAAATCACCCGGAGGAAGTTAAATTTGAGGAGCCGTTGGAGCCAAAAAGTGTTCAGACGACCGTGGACATGCAAGTGAGCAAGAAGGAAGTAGTCTTTCCACTGGATCACTATATTATGAACTGGGATGTGGAAGCACCTAATCCGGTTCTTATTTTCTTGGGAAGATACTTCACCAAAGTGCCTAGAGCCAAGGCACAACTGATTCTTCCTGAAGATGAGATGGATGGCTCACTCACTGAGTATGCAAGGAAGAATCATGAAAGGAAAACCATTCCATTTGACAACGGATAGCTGAGGTAAGTATGTCTAGCCAAAGACATTAAAGAAAAGCGCTTGTTGGGAGGCAACCCAATGAAAATAATTTTCTTTATTTTATTTCATTTTGGTTTTTAGCATAATAAGTGAAAAAAAAAGAGAGATTTGCGTGTTTGGTGGAGCTTTTATTCATTTTGTTCGTGAGGTGAAGAAATTTGAATTGCGTGAAGAAATGTGATGCGTTTATTTGAAGTTCATGTGTGGATGTACAAACTTGGAGGACTTGTTCAAGAAATGTGATTTTCACTTTCCCATGAAGTCGGGATCCTAAGGTAATCGGGATGGGTTTTTTTTTTTCCAAAAAAAAAAAAAAAAAAAAAAAAAAAACTGGGGATAAAATAATTACGATGTGATCACATCGAATTTGGAGATGTGTTACTACAATAAATGGATAAAAAACAGTGAGCGAAAAATAAATGATGTGATCACATCATTTTAGGGGAGTTGAATTACAATATCTCTTTTATAAATAAATAAATAAAATTTACCTTTTTTTTTTCTTTTTCCCATGCTACATTACCCGTATCCCTTTTCTTAAAAAAAAATTAAAAAAAAAAAAAAACAATCCCTTCTTATATTTCTTTTTCCCATTCATTTATAGCACATAATTCCCAAAACCAATCAACCACCTGCCTTCCCTCTCTCTCTCGATGCTTCACTTTTTCCACCCACAATTAGCCATTATCATATTCCATCCATAAAAAAAAAAAAAAAAAAAAAAAAAAAAAAAAAAAAATTTATTTCTTTTCTTCTTTTAAATAAATGCCTCTCCCACCCACATTTTCACTTCCGGATTTATCTAATGCGAATAAACAAGTAATAAATATTTATAAACCTAAGTTAGCCTCAAGTATAAGGATCGTAGTATAGAGTATTTATGCCGGTCGATCTTCTGAGGAACTAGGCGAATGTGAATCCTAGCTTTTGTTTTCAACTAAACTATTGTCACGAAACTAACCTAAACAAAGAACTAACCTAAACAAATATGCATAAAAGTAACTAGACAGAGGAGATTAATCCAATGCTAGGCAAGATTGAAAGCGATAAAAACTAGAGTGCAATTAAAAGTAAACTAATCTAGCAATTCAAGTTTAAAGGATTAAAATCAAATTATAACGAGCGAACAAGCAATCGATCCACCTATCCTATCAACATTCAATTCTAATTGAATTAATTCGTGATCCCTACTCAAGTTGTGATTCACCTAATCTAAGGCATGAACACCCACTTTCAGAGACAAGTTCGTTTCTAATCTTGATCTTTCAATTAAAGATTAAGTCTTTCTAACCTAGGCGTGAAATCTTTCAATTTCTGATCTAGAAAATCAATCTAACAACTCTCGTTTTAGTTAGATCGAAGATCTATTCTTTTATCACGGTGATCTAAGGTTTGTATGATTTTCACCAATAAAACAATCACAAAGCAACGATCTTTCGATATAATTGCATTACACAATAATAAACAATGATAAAAGAAACAACTTTGAGATAGAAACTCACAGATTAATCACGAATCAAAACTGAATTGTTGAAGGAAGGCTTCACGATGCTTGTTCAAAGAGGATTTAGCCTCTTAACATCCTTGTTGCAACTCGAATTGATGAAATAAAAGACATGAATCTATCTAATCTAATCTAAGAATTAAATTGCGTAAAAGTAGATAAAAGCGTAGAGAAAAGCGCAGCCAAGCTGCCCTGAGTTTTAGGGTGGAATTCGCCTACAGGGTTTGAGAAATCGCGCCTATTTATAGATTTTAGGTCGGTTTAGGCTAAGGCGGTGCTTGGGCGCCCGTCCACTATCTTGACGCCGCTCGTCCAGCAGCCACGGGCGGAGGTGAACGCTCGTTCAGAACGCGTCTGAACTCTCTGAATGTAAAATATGATTCTGGACGCTCGTCCACTTATCAAACGCCCGTTCACCTGCAGATTATGAACTGGACGGGCGTTCACTTACCTGAACGCTCGTCCACTTATCAAACGCCCGTTCAGTCTTGGACGCTCGTTCGGCTCAGATGAACGCTAGTCCAGCTTCGATCAAGACTTGATAATTCCATCTTTATCTTCTTTTCTTCTCTATCCAATTCACCATTATCTCTTTTAACTTGAATTAGCTCGAAATTCATCAACATTTGATCATCAATTGAGCCACATAATTGTACCTACATGACATCAAAAACACCGCAAAGCGTAACATAATTCCAATAAACATAAAATCATAATTAAAACATATAAATTCACCAACTTTGCGATTAACTCATTAAAAATGTCATTTGCTCAATAATTCCATTTAAACACGTGATTTCCATGCAATTCATACGAATGTGGTGGAAAACATTATAAAATATAGCGTTATAAAACACGTAAATTCACCCTTAACAACTCCCCACACTTAAACTTTGCTCGTCCAGAGCAAAACAAAACAAGATAAAGGCTCGGAAAGAATATAGACACCTCAACACATACACCACATAGTCAATAAATTAGAAGTTCACCATCGTGTGTGTGCATAGCCATAGAAAACTTCCACTAAATCCAAACTTGAAAAACTCAAAGCAAAACTAGCTAATACCCCTCGTAGACTAGAAATAAGTGACACTCATAAGGCGCACACCTACAAGCGTGACATATCCCGAGAAGAATGATCGAATATATCTAGGGCCTTTACGAAATACTCAGAGGATAATCCCTACAAACATATCTGCTGGTTTTCTCTGGGGATAAGATGAGCGATAACTTAGTCTTATATACATTTCATAACACTTCTTTAGTTGATTTATCTTTTTCACTTTTAAACGCACATTAGGATAAGCTATTGCCCTCATAGTAGAATAGGACATTTCGAGATAATCCCTACCTTACTCCAATCATAAGGCAACTTTTCCTAATCGCCGCGTGAGCTCTTAGTCATCATAGTGGTATAGGACATACGTGGTATACCCTACCTCACTCAAATCATCGACTAGCTTTCGACACACCCGATAGATTCATTTAATTATTCAACTTCTCATTTGACAATAGTTACGTGTTACTTATCACATTCAAACGTCTAGATATTCACAAAGATAACATACTACGGAACTAAATACAAACTATCATAAATCTCACGATACATACGTAGCACTAAGCACATGACTTATAAGAAAATCAAAAATTACTAATCCAAACGGGGTATAGCTTTATAAATTAGCTCATCATTCACTATGGCACGTGGAAAGTAAATCTTGGTGAAACAACTAACTCACTAAAAATATGGTATACAGCATCAATGAATATAACAAACCGAACAAAAACGTGTATTGCCTACTTGGGACAAAACAAAAACAAAAGTGTCGAAAATTTTGAAAAATTTAAGCCCCCATTTTGCACAGAAACATCATATATTAAGCAAATGGTAGATACATAGCGATCATTCCCCTCCCCCACACTTAAATAACAACATGTCCTCATGTTGTGCAGAATAAGAGAAACTTAGCTGATTGTAGTTCTAAAGTGGCAATTCCGGAAGTGCTACGTATCAACTCGAAAGGCTTGATGAAAGCGATAAAAGCGTGGACCATCCACCGGAAAACTGACATCATCTGAAAGCTCACAAGTGCTATAGCAAATATCCTGCATACATGAAAAACAACACAAAACATACCTCGGGGATACAAGGGATTAAACCATATCGCGCAAAAGTGATAGAGATAAAGATAAGAGGAAATCAAAACAAAACAACACTTCGACCCTTTATAGGACTGGGACGGCTGACTGACAAAAACAAACACAATCCTAATAAAACTGAACTAAAACAACGAAAAATAACTAAAGAAAGAAACTAATATAATAAGGGATATCTAGGATGTCTCCTAGTAGCGCTAATGGTTATTGTCGTTAGCTCGACACATTTGAAGCTCGGCTGGATCAAGGCCATTTAACCTTCTCGCGACCACTACCTCGTTTAAGCTCTCATCGATGAGTGTGGCTGCGAAGCAACAGCAGCGAACACAAGGGGTTAATTCTTTAATAGCTCTCCAAACACGCTTGAACTTCCCCATGGTCGATTTCTTTCTTCTTTGATTCCTCTGATGACGTTTAAGCTTTTGCTCTTTTTCATACTCCTCCATATCCCAACTACCTGCTAGAACTTCTGCTGATTTACCACAACCGTCATCCTCAGAAAATAAGTCGGGCGAGAACTCGTCAAACTCATCGACTTTAGGGGTGCTACACCCGAGGATATCGAGAAATCGAACAGTCAAAGGCTTTACCTTGGGTTCACCAATGTAATGCTTGCATCTCTGACCATTCACTCGGAACGGTTGATCGCCGTAACCGCGCAGCTCTAGAACGCCTCCAGGAATGATTTGGAGAATCTCGAAAGGACCGGACCAACGTGTCCTCAACTTGCCAGGAAACAAATGCAACCTGGAATTGTAAAGTAACACTTGCTCTCCGACTTTAAATTCTCGCTTCTTAATTTTCGCGTCGTGGAGGAGTTTCATCTTTTCCTTACTAATCCTGGCACTCTCGTAAGCCTGGAGTCTAAATTCATCAAGCTCATGCAACTGCTGCAATCGATGTTTCCCACAGGATTGGGAATCGAAGTTCAAAAACTTCGTAGCCCAATACGCCCTGTGCTCTAACTCGACTGGCAGATGGCATGGCTTACCGTAAACCATTTGATATGGCGATGAACCCATAGGGGTCTTATAGGCAGTCCTATATGCCCAAAGTACATCGTCCAACTTCAGACTCCAGTCTTTTCTATGACTATTCACCGTCTTCTCCAGGATTTTCTTAAGACTCTGGTTGCTTCGCTCAACCTGACCACTAGTCATCGGATGATATGGTGTGCCGATTTTATGGCGAACACCATACTTCTCGAGGACTTTTTCCAAAGGTCGGTTGCAAAAGTGTGTCCCTTCATCACTGATCAAGGCACGTGGACATCCAAACCTCACAAAGATATTCTTCTTTAGAAAATTCATGACCGTTTTATGGTCATTGCGAGGAGTGGCTATTGCCTCCACCCATTTCGAAACATAGTCAACGCAGACTAAGATGTATTTGTTGCCACAAGATGATGGGAAAGGTCCCATAAAATCGATGCCCCATACATCAAAGACTTCGCACTCTAAGATGGGTTTTAAAGGCATGTCAAACCACCTTGTCAAAGCTCCGGTTCTTTGACACCTATCGCAAGCTTTACAGAAAGCTTCTGTATCCTTAAAGATCGTAGGCCAATAGAAACCGGACTGGAAGATCTTAGCAACCGTTTTCCAAGGACCAAAGTGACCACCTGTGGGTCCACTATGGCATTGCTCGATTATATCGCGTTGCTCAGATTCAGGAACACACCTCCTCAGCAAACCATCTTTGCAGATCTTGAAGAGGTAAGGCTCATCCCAAACGAAAGACTTCATATCAGAGAAGAACTTCTTCTTCTCTTGATAAGACACATTCAGGATCGAGATAACGGGCATGAAGGTAGTTTACAATGGAGGAATACCATGGAACATCGGGAGGACGGCCGTCTATCAACATAATGTTTTTTAGAGGAAAGTAAAGATCTATATCATCCGGTTCATCCTTTTCCTCACTTAACACCCTAGAAACATGATCCGCCACTACGTTCTCAACGCCCTTCTTATCTTTGATTTGAACGTCAAACTCTTGGAGGTCGAGATCCAGCGCGATAAGCGCGGTTTAGCTTCCTTTTGGTCATGAGATATCGCATAAGCGGCGTGGTCGACCCACACAATCACTTGAGCACCCAGCAAGTAACTACGAAACTTATCCATAGCAAAGACTACGGCTAATAGTTCCTTTTCAGTTGTCGTGTAGTTAACTTGAGAAGGATTCAGTGTGTGACTGGCATAATAGATAGGCTGGAACTTTCCATTAAGCTTTTGCCCTTAGACTGCACCAACAGCATAGTTGGATGCATCGCACATAAGCTCAAAGGGCAAGTTCCAGTCTGGCGATATAAGAATTGGAGCGGATATTAACCGATTCTTGAGCTCCTCAAACGCTTGCTTGCAGTTTCCATCGAAATTGAACTCAACGTCTTCCTTGAGCAGAGTAGATAGGGGCTTGGCTACTTTGGAAAAATCTTGGATGAATCTCCTATAGAAACCGACATGTCCGAGGAAACCTCTGACTTCGCGTACGTTCTTAGGATAACTCATCTTCTCAATGGCTTCTACCTTGGCCCTATCTACTTCTATACCTTTGGCTGACACTTTGTGGCCAAGGACTATGCCTTCATCTACCATGAAATGGCATTTTTCCCAATTAAGCACTAAGTTCTTTTCCACACATCTAGATAACACCTGATCAAGATTATTGAGGCAATCATCGAAGGATTGACCAAAGACCGAGAAATCATCCATAAAAATCTCCATGCACTTTTCAACTAGCCCGTCAAAGATTGCCATCATACACCTCGAAAGGTGGTGGGGCATTGCATAGACAAATGGCATCCGCTGCAGGCGAATGTACCATAAGGGCAAGTGAAAGTGGTCTTCTCTTGGTCAACAGGATCGATGGGTATCCGGAAGTATCCGAATATCCATCCAGAAGCGAGTAAAATCGTGCCCCGCCAGACGCTCAAGCATCCGGTCAATGAATGGGAGGAAAATGATCTTTCGGTGTGACCTCATTGAGTTTTCTATAGTCAATACAGACCTATGGCACATAATTGAGCCTCAATGCTATCTCTCTCCCTTCTCATTTTTCTCAATCGTAATTCCACCTTTCTTGGGAACTACTTGAGTCGGGGAAACACATTCACTGTCAGCAATGGCGTAAATGATACCCATATCTAGAAGTTTAATGATCTCTTTCTTGACTACCTCTTGCATGTGAGGGTTGAGCCTTCTCTGAGGCTGTCTAACTCGTTTTGCACCCTCCTCAGTCTTGATTTTGTGCATACAGATGTCGGGAGATATCCCTCGGATATCTCCCACCCGCCATCCAAAGGCTTTTTCATTTTTGCGCAAGACGCGTTTAACAATTTAAGCTCTTTATACGAGAGATAGCTTGGCGAGAGATGATCAAAGGAAGCTTGTCACCTTCTCTTAAAAACACATACTTGAGATGTTTAGGCAACGGCTTCAGTACCAAATCTACGGGAGGATCCTGTAGACTTGATTTAAGATCGCCACTCTTCAACTCAACATCGAGCTTAGCTTACTTAGTGGTCCTACTTGCCAAGGCTTCTTCTCTTAGCTCATCCTCAAATTCACCGCTAAGCGATCTAGATTGACCACACCATGATTATTCAGATTATCAATTAGTCGCTCATATTCGATTCTACGACTATGACTTGCTTATCCATGAAGTCATCGAAATCATGAAGTCTCCTCAATGGAAAAGCCGGTTGGAGATCCAGGAAGGTACATTGATAGATTTGGAAACACTATAACTCACCTCCTGGTCACCAACTAGAATGGTCACATGCCCACCATCACAATCGATGAGGGCTCTAGCATGTAGATAGGAAAGGTCTTCCAAGAATCAAAGGAACATTTGCACTTTTCTCAATATCTAAGACGATGACCAATGGAAAGGTAAACCTATCTATTTGAACTAATACGTCTCTCAGATTCCTCTCGCTTTCTTAGAAGATCTATATGCGAACTGCAAGTTCATGGTAGTAGGTTCTAGAAGACTTTGTAACCCAAGCTGATTGCAAACAGACAATGGCATCAAGCTGATGGATGCACCCAGGTCACATAAGAAATTTGGGAATACTAGGCCTCCCATCTGCAATGTGAGCACAAATTTGCCTCGGTCGCCCCTCTTGGTTGGTAAGTCTTGATAATTGACCATCGCGTGATCTTTACCAACCGCTTGATCCATTTCTCGATAATTTCTTTTTGGAAGATACAACATCCTTAATGAACTTGGTATACTTAGGCATCTCAACCAAAACTTCCGACAATGGAAGATTAACTGAGTATTTTTCAAACAAATTAAGCACTTTTTCATATTTCTTAACTTCACTCAAGGAATGTTGCTTCTCCTAGAGTGGGAATGGAAGCTTCTTCAACTCACTCTCGTAAAATACTTTCTTTGAGGAAGCACCGATGACTTTGTCTTCCATGTCTTTCCATCAAACCGTCTTTCTATCCTTTTTGTTAGTCGAGGATCACCACGACTATCATTTTAACTCATCATCCTCGGGGATCAGCCACCGAGGATCCTCAATTATTTCACTTCGGGGAACAGCCACCGAGGACATCCGATCGATTCTTTATTCCTCGAGGATCACCACTTGAGGAATCTCAACTCTTTCTTCTATCAGGATCACCACCCGATTTGCCTTCGCAGCCAAGGGGCGATGGGTGCTCAACTTCCCCTCTCGCCTCATCGGTGGCGGGAGGGGCTAGTGGTTTCACCGAAGCCGAGGGGACCACTCACGGTGAGTGCCACTTAAATTCATCGCGACCGCCTCCTCGTTACCGTATTGCATTGTTGGCACGAGGTCAGTGCATTGGCTGTTGCTTATATCGGCCTGAGCGACTTGACCGCCTCTTGGATTCTTTTCCGTGAAGTCGGGCAACCGCCTCGACGGTCTAGAGGCTAATCGCTCACCAATTGCCCGATTTGCCTCTCAAGACTTTTCATCGTCCTGCTTTGCTCCTCCCGAAATGAATTCCATTCGGCTTTTATATCGTCCTGGTGGGAGGTGCCTTGAGAGTTTTGAAAGTCCTGGGGAAATGGCTGGCTTGGCCGACTTTGGAATGCAGAATTAGAATTGGCGGGCCAATTCTGATTGAACCTTTGCTGTGGATTGGAAAAATTATAGCTTGGGTTCTGAGTATAACCAGGGTTTCTATTGAAGTTGAATTAGGATTAAATCAAGACCGATTTAACCCTTGGTTTTGAAACTGATACGGCAGAGAATTGGTTATTGAATCTCTCGATTTGTTTGGCCGAGAAAGCATTGACTTCGCGATTCTACCCAATCATGGGATGAGCGAGCAAGTGTGCCCATGCTATCACATACTTGGCATGTGATTGGATTATCTTGTCCATAGTCATGAACAACATTGACTTGCCGAAAGAGCGGGGGAAGAAAATTGACATTGGCGATCATATGGCGGTCGGACAAACAAGCTACACGATCTGAACTTGAGAGTTATGTGAAGGTGAAGGAGCCTGATAACTCGGATTTGAGAAGTTTTGAGAAGCTGTCATTTGAGAGGTTGCCATTTGCTTCTGCAACATGGCAACGAGATTTTGCATAGTCACCTCTTCGACCTTGGGAGGCGGAGGAGGTGCTTGAATGGCTTGATAAGAGGGGCGTAGTTATATTTGGCAATGTCTTGAACAACGCCCACCCTCATCAGTGTTTTCTTGAGAAATGCCCCACCAGAGGAACTATTGACCATGCCCTTGGTGAGCTCGGTCAATCCGCTAAAGAAAGTATGGACTTGCCTTTGCTTTGGCAAGCCATGATGGGGACACTTTCGCAGGAGAGACTTAAACCTTTTCCACGCCTCAAAGAATGACTCATTTTCCAGCTGACGGAATGTGAAGATTTCGTTCGAGACGATTGGTGCTTTTTTGAAGGAGGAAAGTATTGACTTAGAAATTCCTTCTTGAGCTCCGCCCACGTAGTGATGGATTGAGAGGGGAGAGAGTGATACCACTCGAGTGCCTCCCCCCGTAAGGAAAATGGAAATAGTTTAAGCTTGATGGCGTCCTCACTTACACCTTGGATACGGGTAGTACCGCATATTTGCAAGAATGTGTGTAAGTGAGTGTGGGGGTTTCAGGATGGGAAACCATGGAAAATTGATGCATCTTTGCATCATCCGAATAAGTCCGGGTTTAAGCTCGAAGTTTGGAGCGATAATGGTAGGCATGGCGATAGCCGGGTTGATGGTGATCTGTGCCGGGCATGGCATAGTCGGCCAACGTCCGTCTATCTTCCGCCGCCATTATTACTATTCTTTCGATTTCTCCCGAAAGATATTGCTCAAATTCTTGATCTAGAGCATTTCCTTCGTCAAAGCGAAGTCTCCGCCTATTGGGTCGGACTATGGTCCGCTCGGGTCGAGGGAATAGATTAGTGGTCCCTTATGACAACGAGTTTGCATAAACCGAACACCAACTCAAGGTGTTGAGCAAGAAAGGATAGAAAGTGACGAAAGGACGATCGAGGAGAGGAAAGGATAACTAAACCTAGAGGGATCAAAAACTACGAAACTTAACTACGAAAAATTTAAAAGCAGAAAAAAGCAGAAAATACTAAAAGGCAAGAAAAAAAAGCGTGTTGAAATCTTATGAGCCCAAAATGGAAGGGAAAACAGTGGATTTTGACCTCGAAAATGGTGTCGGACTGCCTCCGGCTGTCTGCCACGTCGTCGGCGTCGGAACGAGCTTTCCGAATTGGGGTCCTGCGCGCCAATCCGACACTCGAGCCGAAAGTTATGGCCAAAATACTATCAAGTGCTAAAACGGACCCTTTTATCCTAAAATTTGATCGTGAAAGGTGTGGAGTCAGACGATTCAACCTAAGAAACCTACCTACGACACTTACCTACGAGAAAAAAAAGCGAGAAAACCTAATTGAAATAAAATAAAAACCAATGGCGAGACAGATGCACGGGCGCCCAATTAAGCTGGACGGGCGTCCTCCTGAAGGAAGAAGCTGACGGGCGTCGTGTGACCAGGCACTTCGTCCAACCGCTGGAAACAGATTCGAGCAGAGAGCGTAAAAAGAAGCGATAATGAAAACAGAGAATAAAACTCAAAAACAAAAGTCTATACTACAACGGCGAAAGCGTAAATAAAACAAAAACCTAACCTAAATTACTGAAAACAAAAACTAGACAACCGTCCGGTTCCCCGGCAACGGCGCCAAAAACTTGTCCCGGATTTATCTAATGCGAATAAACAAGTAATAAATATTTATAAACCGGTTAACCTCAAGTATAAGGATCGTAGTATAGAGGCTATGCCGGGTCGATCTTACGGGGAACTAGACGAATGTGAATCCTAGCTTTTGTTTTCAACTAAACTATTGTCACGAAACTAACCTAAACAAAGAACTAACCTAAACAAATATGCATAAAAGTAACTAGACAGAGGAGATTAATCCAATGCTAGGCAAGATTGAAAGCGATAAAAACTAGAGTGCAATTAAAAGTAAACTAATCTAGCAATTCAAGTTTAAAGGATTAAAATCAAATTATAACGAACGAACAAGCAATCGATCCACCTATCCTATCAACATTCAATTCTAATCGGATTAATTAGTGATCCCTACTCAAGTTGTGATTCACCTAATCTAAGGCATGAACACCCACTTTCGTAGAGACAAGTTCGTTTCCTAATCTTGATCTTTCAATTAAAGATTAAGTCTTTCTAACCTAGGCGTGAAATCTTTCAATTTCTGATCTAGAAAATCAATCTAACAACTCTCGTTTTAGTTAGATCGAAGATCTATTCTTTTATCACGGTGATCTAAGGTTTGTATGATTTTCACCAATAAAACAATCACAAAGCAACGATCTTTCGATATAATTGCATTACACAATAATAAATAATGATAAAAGAAACAACTTTGAGATAGAAACTCACAGATTAATCACGAATCAAAACTGAATTGTTGAAGGAAGGCTTCACGATGCTTGTTCAAAGAGGATTTAGCCTCTTAACATCCTTGTTGCAACTCGAATTGATGAAATAAAAGACATGAATCTATCTAATCTAATCTAAGAATTAAATTGCGTAAAAGTAGATAAAAGCGTAGAAAAACGCAGCCAAGCTGCCCTGTGTTTTTAGGGTTCGATTCTCGCTCTGCAGGGTTTGAGAAATCGCGCTATTTATAGATTTTTAGGTCGGGTTTAGGCTAAGGCGGTGCTTGGACGCCCGTCCACTATCTTGGGCTTTCGTCCAGCGAGCTTACGAGGCGGAGGTGAACGCTCGTTCGAACGCGTCACGAACTCTCTGAATGTAAAATATGATTCTGGACGCTCGTCCACTTATCAAACGCCCGTTCACCTGCAGATTATGAACTGGACGGGCGTTCACTTACCTGAACGCTTGTCCACTTATCAAACGCCCGTTCAGTCTTGGACGCTCGTTCGGCTCAGATGAACGCTAGTCCAGCTTCGATCAAGACTTGATAATTCCATCTTTATCTTCTTTTCTTCTCTATCCAATTCACCATTATCTCTTTTAACTTGAATTAGCTCGAAATTCATCAACATTTGATCATCAATTGAGCCACATAATTGTACCTACATGACATAAAAAACACCGCAAAGCGTAACATAATTCCAATAAACATAAAATCATAATTAAAACATATAAATTCACCAACTTTGCGATTAACTCATTAAAAATGTCATTTGCTCAATAATTCCATTTAAACACGTGATTTCCATGCAATTCATACGAATGTGGTGGAAAACATTATAAAATATAGCGTTATAAAACACGTAAATTCACCCTTAACAACGCATTTTTTTTTCTTTTCTTATTTTTGGGATTGAGAGTGCATTGCTTGAGGACAAGCAATAATCTAAGTGAGGGGGAGTGATGAGACTGTATTTTGTGGTGTTTTATGTGCCTCTTTTATATCTATTTTGTCGGGAGATGCTCTGTTCCGGGTATGTTTTTGATGATTTTCAGGTTTTTAAGAGCTCGGAAGAGATGATGGAGTAATTCTGGATGTATAGAGCAATATTTGAATGTTTCTTTGGAGAAGGGAGGAAAGCGCCGTTTCAAGTATCGTGAATTTCGCTACTTTATGTCGAGACCCGAAATGTTGAAGAAAAGACAAAGTCTATTAGCACCAACCGTGGATTCTCGCTCGTTAATCACATCGGATTTTTATTATTATAAAAGACCATTTTTAATACTTAAGATTATTATTATTATTATTATTAGTATTATATAAGTCTTTTTTTTTTGAAAAAAAACAATTGGGCTTGGCCCACTCCACAATTACTCCTCTTTGGCGTGAAATAGCCGGAGGTAGCATATATTTTTGGGAGGAGCTAGGTTTATTAGGAAAAAAGATATATATTAGGAGGAATAAGCAATGTAATAGGGGGAAAGGAGCAGACGTCCGGCACATGAAGTGAAGATACAGCCGGCGATTCTTTTCGTTTGCATATGGTACACTTGTTTTGCTCATTTCTTTTTTTATATTATTTTAGTTAATGTGTAGTTAGTTTTTTTTCTTCCAGTTGATTGATTATTGAACCCTCGATTTTATGCGGTTGTGAGGTCTAATCATTTTTCTCCTCGTTTGATTGTTAGTATTTATCTATTTTCTGATTTGCAATAGATGATTAGAATTATTGTTTGATTGTTGGCGCGCGATAGTTAAACGATTATTTTGATCTAGTACCAAAATCGATCTTAGGCGGTTGCCATAAAAGATTGGATTTTTAGTGGTAAACAACACATTACCTGCCGGTTCGTAGCCCGTAGGATTCCCTGTTGTGGAAATAGATAATCTAGGTTAAAATTAGTCTGGTTGGCCTAATACCTTGAATTGGGTCTCTCAAACCTTAATGCTTCCGGGATTCCAAACTCTTATGACCGTGTCTAAGGGTGTCTTCCGGTTAGAGAATAATTAACGACCGTGTCTTGATTATCGAATTTAGGAGAGATTGGTTACTTGGCGGTTGTCGGTGGCTATAACCAATTTATTAATAATTTAACGAGTCATCCTTGAATTGATGATCAATCGTGGGAATTGAGGGAAAATAATTAATTAGCCGGAACTTTCCTTCGTTTATTTTTCACTTCTTTTAGGTTATAGGTAAAACCAAATATCTTTTGTTGTTACAAATTTTAAGAGAAATAAATCTACCGTTCCTCGTGGGTTCGACCTCTACTACGCTTATACTAGCTATAGAGGTTGTAGGTGATTTTATCTTTGGTGGTTTGACGACCCACCAAATTTTGGCGCCGTTGTTGAGGAGCGGTGTTAAGTGATTTATTTCTTTTGAAATTTTGTATATAGTTTTGTTTTGTTTTGTTTTGTGTTGTCCTTGTTTGCAAGCATGTCAGTTACAACTACACAAGCTCTATGGTGAATCATGATTATTACGGATACCGGGTGAACAACTTTGTATGAGGAGGATATTATCCAAGTCGGCCCGCACCATCGATTTGCGCTACACCTCTACTTTCGACCGCCTAGTGTACAAGTAGGGTCAACTTTGAATTCGTGTAATACTTTTGAAGAACTTGTGAAGACTTTTTCTACCACTATTGCAATGATAATCCAAAGCGCAATGATTCCGCTTCAAGAGTTGGTACAAGAGAATTCACGATTCAAAGAAGAGCATTTTTCTTGGGTTGAATATGCAAAATCAAATTGGCGAAATGAAAACTCAGGTGGATCGGCTTCAAGAACAAAGATTGAAAACATCCTCTCCTATTATGTGGTATGGCGATGAAGACGACCGTCCCTATGATTGATCGACACGAGAGATTGTTGAAGATGTTGATCAACCAAAGGGTGTCTTCCGGTTAGAGAATAATTAACGACCGTGTCTTGATTATCGAATTTAGGAGAGATTGGTCACTTGGCGGTTGTCGGTGGCTATAACCAATTTATTAATAATTTAACGAGTCATCCTTGAATTGATGATCAATCGTGGGAATTGAGGGAAAATAATTAATTAGTTGAAACTTTCCTTCGTTTATTTTTCATTTCTTTTTAGGTTATAGGTAAAACCAAATATCTTTTGTTGTTACAAATTTTAAGAGAAATAAATCTACCGTTCCCTGTGGTTTATCAGCCGGCGATTCTTTTCGTTTGCATATGGTACACTTGTTTGGCTCATTTCTTTTTTTATATTATTTTAGTTAATGTGTAGTTAGTTTTTTTTCAAAAAAAAAAATAATAAAAAAAAAAATAAAAAAAAAAATTATTTTATTTCTTTTCTTCTTTTAAATAAATGCCTCTCCCACCCACAAATTTCACTTCCCACCCGACTTCTACCACCTCCCACATTTCCACAATTTCTCTCCTTCATCCACAAGCGCCCTCGGCGATTCGGACTCATTCAATGATCTTCCCTCCGCACCACCCCGGATGTAATTGACAATACGGCACTCACGATGCATTCCCCCATGGTCCGAATTGTAAGGTATTCTCATCTCTTTTATTTTATTTATTTTCTTTTCTTTTCATATTTAGATTAGTATTTTTTTTTGCATATCATTCATACCATGTTAGTTGCATATCATTCCATATTTTGCATTCTTCCATCCACTTTAGCATACATTGGGGACAATGTATGATTTAAGTGTGGGGGAGCTTTTTATGCATTTTTATATTAGAATTGCATCTTTAGGACATTTTAGGATTTCATGGCACCAAAGTGGACCTTTTTATGACACTTTACCAACTTTTTCATGTAAATTTTGTGTGAAGTAACAATAATCAAACGGTAATTGATCAATGCAAACACACACTTTTATTGATACACACTCACCTTAGGTCACTTGTTTGTGAACTTTGGAGGTAGAATCATTGAGCCCTAACGAAAAGCCACTTAAAAGTGAGGATTTCACCTAGCCAAAGAGCGCACTCGCTCATTTTTCCTTTGAGTGGTATCCACACTTCCAATGTCATTCTAGAATTTGATTTGACATGCATTTCGAGACCACGCTTTTCAGGTTCAGCGCACAAAATAGATATAAAAGAGGCACATAAGACACCACAAAATACAGTCTCATCAAAATCCTTAGCGACTTTCATAACCGAGTAACTTGACTCGATAGCTTAGTTCTTTGGAAGAACAAGGAAGCTGTACATTAATGATTAATAGAGTAACAACAGACAGTAATTTCAGCTAGAATAGTGGGAGTGATATAAGGAAATGAATTTCGGATTCTATCCTTGAATATCACAGAAAAAGTTATTTTTCTGTTTACAGATTCGTTGGACCAAATGGATTCACTTTCATCTCGATACTACAGTTGCCTCATAGAAAGTGAATATGACATTTGTAGTACGAATCCAAGACTCGGACTTTTGTTTGATAAAGTCAGAACCACTAAGAAATGCTGAAAAGGTATATGTAACACGTCTTAAACTATTATAGGCGAATGGTTTCCGTATTAAGATAAACGACCCTTCAATATCTATTAATTAGAGCATATATCCTAGAGATAAGACTCGACGATCGCTAAGGGTGATTCCTATCTCCGATCTAGAACACTATCCCAAAGGAACAATGACTAAGTTTCCTTTCAATCGGGAAAGGGTAATAGATTTGAAGGGTAACATAGCTTGTTCAGCGTGTGACCTTCGGGTCTAGTGAGAGATACAAGCTAGTGGGAGTTTTTGAGTGGTGACATTTTGTCGATGACTACTCAAGCGTGATTTAGTTTATCAAAAGAATACGAGGAGGAGTCTCTCGATTTTAGCAGAGAATAGAGTATTCCATGCTCGTAAATAGGCTATCGCATAGTCTTGGGACCGATGCTCGGCCCGCCTCCTAGTGGAATGTTTCTCATTGAGGAAGAAACCATAGACTTGCTCGATATAGTTATTAATGTGCTGATACAATACATCGTTAAACTCGATTAAGATAATTGGTTGCAAAATAACGGTTAACATTATTATGTAAACCGAGAAGTCTACCTAGAAGATGCGGTGAATTTATGGATAATGAGTGAATTCGGTTCACACCACTTCCATAAATGTAGGCATTTAGCATTTAATGCTTGAAGGTAGGGGATGGAGATTTTGCGCATACGTTCAGATTGTGGATTGTTCGTGAAATATCTTAATGAGACGAATGAAGGTTGATTATAAGATTCTTGAGATCGTAAAGTGACGGTTGAGCAGTCCACAAGCCTTACGATAGAATCTATAAGTAACAACCTTAAACCTTGAGCACGGTTACCCAAAGGTAGTTACTATCTCGATTTAATCGGACCACGCCCAACATCGGTTGTTGGTGATTACACCGATAAATACTACTAGATCGAATGTCAATCCACCACGCAGGTGGGAGTATGGTTTAACCATTGACCCATTGTGGTTTTGTGGACTTTACGTCTCATGGGGTGATTGATAACCTATGGCTCTTAGTGGGTTTGTATAGGATTACGATCATAAAGGTTGGTTTGTGACCTTAACCCTCGTGAATGGAGTTATGGTACTCAGATTCTGTCACCTCTTGTAGAACCACCTGAGTGTCTCGGGCCCAGTGGGAGTAATTGGTCCTACGCCAAAAGAGTCGAAAGAATAGGAAAGCTTAACCTTTCAGCGCAAAGTTGAGTGGTATGGGGGTGATTCCCTGACAAGTAGAGAGTTAACCAGACCTTGAACTCTCTCACCACTCAGTCTTGCTAGATTTCGTTAGAAAGCAGAAAATAGGGGTGATTCCCTGAGACTTTCTTGCCGAACAACGGAATCTGAATTCATTCAGAACAGAAGGGTTTTAGCTGAGAATGAATAACGGATTCGTTACAAAGCAGAAGATAGGGGTGATTCCCTAATACCTTTTTTGCGAGACTAACGATATTTTATTTATTCAGAAAGAACCATTGGTAGGAAGCCTGCCATGACTTATATCCTTTGTGGATTTAAGAGAACCTCTCGGTCATTTAAAAGTCACGTGTTTTAAAATATGTGGACTTGACCAAAATATTGATAAGTTTTTTTGTAGACTGGATATCAATATTGGTAAAGTAGTAGCATTAGTGTTCATAAATGATAACACTAAAACGGTTGGAAACAACATGGGTGTGCTATCTGAAGTCGGAAACTGACACGCCAAGATTCTCTGGATGAGAGAATTGGACTATATTCTAAGAATTTGATTCGGTCAAATTCACAAGAATGAGTCATTGGATATCCCATCCGTCTTATTGGTTAAGATCATCATGCATATACGTTTGCAGCATTCAACGAGAGTAGTCCTACCTTACCTCTCAGGAATGATTCTCTAAATCTCCAGATAAAAGAGAAAATGGGATAGAGTCTCTCTTGGATAACGGCAAGTCAGGTTGTCACAAGTCAATAATAGTCGAATCTCGGATTCGAGCATAAAATAGCGGTTTAGTACGTCCTCAAGTATTTTTTTGAAGAACGAGGAATAATGTGCTTGAATATTCGGGTGCAAACTTGAATATGGTTGACTACTAATCGATTTCGACTTATAGTCAGATTAAGGATGATCGTTGGGACGAGCTCGGGCTCAGTGTTTACTCATTGTGATGAAGCTATAGTCTAGAGAAATCCAGAACCGCCAATTCGATTTTAGTTAATCGGATACGTGGCAGCTTTCGGAGCAGCTAGAGTGGCGATATGGCTTAGGAATTTCCTTTCTGATCTGGGAGTAATTCCAGGTCTAGTGAACCGATATCACTTCGTTGTGAAAACAGTGAAGAGATAGCTTAGAAGGATTTTCTCAGACACTAGAGGTCAAAAGCATATTGAGAGAGAGTACCGCCTGATTAGATGGACCGGCAACGTTTCGATCCTAAAGATCGTTTTGAGCCGATAACCTAACTGATTAGTGCACCAAGTCTAGTGCTTGGAGGGTACGGCATTGAGTGATATGTCTCATCTGCTTTTAGAGCAAGCGGGAGAGTGTTGTGAAAAAGATAAGAAAGGGTGTGCTCTAAAAACAATCGTTACTTGTCATTTCGTGCAAGTGGGAGATTTTTAAGTGTAGTGCCCGAAAGACAATTTGTGTAATTGTTTTTAACAATGGATGACAGATTTTATCTCACCTTATTACTTGCTTTGTGCTTGTAAATAATACACTACTGCAAACCCTAAGTATATCAGTATGTAACCGCTTAACTCAGTGTATGGCGTGCACGTGAGGATTGAGTTAGTGGTGATATACTTAAACTGTTAGTCCGTGGTGAACTTAATCAGAGTTTAGGGTCTCTTGATTAAAACACCAATAATGCGCCTGAACACCTTAGGGTGTGATAGTCTTATCGGACTATCGGCAGAGGGTACTACGTGGGGCATTTATATATGATGGCATTCATATAGGATTTGGACCGATTTAATCTCATATTTCGATATAATTCCGTAATCGAGGAATCTTATTAAATCATTAGATGATCATATATGGATCAACCTTAATCTGAGGTGATCACGAGTGCTTTGCTTGTCGGGGTAGTGTTTGATGTGTTAGTTACGGTTCACTTAAATATGTGTTCCAATCCACTTCTCATTGGCACTATCTCCGGATGAGTGAGTAGTTCGATTTTCACAGACATGGAATCGATTCCTTCTGCGCGAAGAAGAGAGACAATCCCCTTATTTGTTAGCCCTAAGAAAGTGATCGATCCGGGAGTTTCGCATTTGACTAATTAGCTACTAGTCAGATATGCATACTAATTGATCATCAAGGGGTTAATGGTAAATAAGGATAAGATATTCTGAGTCGGGTTCACGGAGACTTCCCACTCATAATGGGCTGATCTATGGAGGGTTAATCCGTATGTAGTGATTATATCAATGGACGCTTATTCACTCTATGGGTTGAGTATAAGTATATATCTGTAATCGGTAGAGTTCAGTTTCGGGTTTATGGTGGCGTAATCCCGGAATTAATAATTAATGTACTTATTCTGTTCGATGAATAATTTAATTATTGGAGCTACTGGTTATAGGTCCATGGTCCCCGATGTGGCTTCTGTAATTCGGACTAATAATCTTGTGGTTTGGGCCTCAGTGATAATTAATTGGCTGGGCTAATTAATTGATATGCATGGATATTATTTAGTTGGGCTAAATAATATAATACACATAAAAGACATTTTATGTGGGCTAAAACCCTAGGGAGGTGGCGCCATATTGGTTCTCTTTTAGCACAAGAATTGATTTTCTTGTGTTATGGAAAATAAAAGATATTCTTGTTATGTGATTGGTTGGATGACATGTTATTTGGTTTCCTATTGGTCAATAATATGTCACAATTATTCATTAAGGAAAATATCTTTTTATTTTGTTTAATTAATTATTTATTTAATTAATTAAAACTTGGAGACCAAGGATTTACTCTCCTATAAAAGGAGAGTTATTCCAAGGGAAATTACAATTGAAAATTTCGCCCCCCACATTGCAAAAGAGAGAAAAAAAAATAGTTTTCTCCTCTAGGGTTTTTAGTAGAAGAAAAACTCTAAGTTTTTCTTAGTGTTGCATATCAAGGAGGCTCGTTTATCAAGAAGGGTGTCCACCAACCGCCGTTTGGAGAACACATCGGAAGATCAAGGCGACTCTTCCCGTTATTGGTAACACGTTCTTAACCCCTTGTAGTCGTTCAAGTCCTTTAATTATGAATTGTGTCATATAAATCGTGATCCATCCATTTGCGCATAGATCTAACTCGTTTAGATCTAAGAACCGCATCCTTCACGAATTACGAAGCCACATCGGGGACCATGGACCTATAACGGTAGCTCCAATAATTAATTATTCATCGAGCGAGAATAAGTGCATTAATTATTAATTCCGGGATTACGCCACCATAAACCCAAGCCGAACTCTACCGATTATAGATGTATACTTATACTCAACCCATAGAGTGAATAAACGTCCATTGATATAATCACTACATACGGATTAACCCTCCATAGATCGTCCATTCGAGTGGGAGGTCTCCGTGAACCCGACTCGAGAATATCTTATCCTTATTTACCATTAACCCACGATGATCAATTAGTATGCATATCGACTAGTAGCTAATTAGTCAAATGCGAAACTCCCGGATCGATCACTTTCTTAGGGCTAACAAATAAGGATCGTCTCTCTACTTCCCTTGAGGAAGGAATGGATTCCATGTCCGTGAAGATCGAACTACTCACTCAAATCGGAGATAGTGCCAATGAGAAGTGGCTTGGAACACATATTTAAGTGAACCGTAACTAACACATCAAACACTACCCGGGACAAGCGGCACTCGTGATCACCTCAGGATTAAGGTTGATCCATATATGATCATCTAATGATTTAATAAGATTCCTCGATTACGGAATTATATCGAGAAAAAGCAGATTAAATCGGTCGATCCTATATGAATGCCATCATATATAAATGCCCCACGTAGTACCTCTACCGACGATCCGGATAAGACTATCACACCCTAAGGTGTTTCAGGCGCATTATTGGTGTTTTAATCAAGAGACCCTAAACTCGATTAAGTTCACCACGGACTTCTGATTTAAGTATATCACCACTAACTCAATCCTCACGTGTAATCCATACAGCGAGTTAAGTGGTTACATCTGAGATATACTTAGGGTTTGCAAAGCAGATGTATTACTTTACAAGCACAAAGCAAGTAATAAGGTGAGATAAATTCTGTCTTTTATTATTAAAAACAATTACACAAATTGTCTTTCGAGCACTACACCTAACAGGGGGCTTTGTAATTTCATGTTTTATATTTCCTTTCTTTCTTTTTAATTCATACATTAACATTTTTTTTTCCCTTTTTCCAGTGGAGGTGGGTATTAGGAGAGCACGCATAGGGGGACTGCCATGTAAGTTTTAGACAAAAACAATATTTGAGAAAATGAAGTCGACCTTTTCTATTCAATACTTAAACTGATACATGATGCACTTATTTATAGTATCATAACAGATAAAAGATAATAATGTTTAAAACTCAAATATTAGATAAATATAAATATTCAAAAACTACTCAGATATAAATATTCAAAAACTCAAAGCTTTATCCCTTAGCATTTGACTTCTGCTCTTCGTCAAGGACTTCCACGATGGAGTTATCCATTCTATGACCTCCCCATAAGCAAGCGGTGAGTGTCCGCTTGGAAGCTTGGAACAGAGAAATCGAAAGCGGGCTGTGGAAAGACCTTTAGTAAAAAAAAACATCCGCAAGTTGGTCTCCGGAAGAGACATGCCTGAGAAGAACATCCCGATTGAATACTTTCTCACGAATAAAATGAAAATCGACCTCGATATGCTTGATCCCGGCCGAGAACTAGCTGATCCTTTCGCTGCCATAAGTGAAATTCAGGATTGACAATTATTGTAGGATTACCTATATTATCAATTGGAAATTTTGATGGGCACGGTTTAGAACCATCCACGAAACCCATCAAGTAATGGCTCTTAAGAACTGAAACCATGTTAAAATAAAATAAAATAATAATAATAATAATAATAATAATAATAATAATATAGAACAAGCATAGCAATTTTTTTTTTCCATCAAGTCATGGCTCTTAAGAATTGGAACAATGTTAAAATAAATAAATAATAATAATAATAATAATATAATCATCAAGCATGATCTTAAAAGAAAGCAGATAGAGGAGGAGCGGACTTGAAAGGGTTGTTTATCTTCTTTTTTTTTTATTTTTTATTTTTATTATTATAATTCAAAAGAGCAGGAAATAGAAAATAGTTGATAAAAGAAAATTAGAAAAGAAAAGAAATATTGCAAGAACTGATGGGGAGAAGGAGAGGAATTTGCAGAGCAGGATTTTTGATGTTCTGCCATTGACGACAACAAAGGAAGGAGGCATTTTATGGGAAGAAGGGAAAAGTCAAAAGAGAAAGGACGTAGGTTTGGAAAAAAGAAAAGAAAAGAGAAAATAATAATGCAAGAAGGGAGGGGTGAGGGTTCGTTTAGATTAATGTAACGAACCCCCACCCGAACAAATTGCTTGAAAAATTGAATGAGGATCTAAATGATATATCAAATGGAAGATAGGATAAATCTCAAGATAAAAGATATATCAAATGGAAGATAGAATAGAGTGTAGTTCAAATAAATCGGTTTAAGTGATATATATCTATAGTTTTATATTTAATTATATTTATTTTGAATTTCAGTTTTATCTCCTATATAAAGGAGAGTACTCTATACCATTTTGATCTATCAATAAAAAAACAAGTTCAGAGTCTTCCGTCTGTGTATTCTGATTTTCTTCATGCCAATGGTAACCAAAAGAAGTTATTTGTTGGGAAAAAATTCTTATGGTTGAACCAAAATGACAAGAAAGTCCTTCAAATTCACTGTGAGTCTGGAACATGCAACGATAAGGTATTAGACCAGTGTCCAAATGTAAAAGGAGAAGACATCTGCTGATGCTATCCTAATATTGGAGGATCTGATGGAAAAGGTTCATGTTTGGATAGCTCCGTTTACGGTTAATTAAAAGAAATTTTATGATACAACCGTTATGATAAGGTTATCTATACTCTTTCATTTTCATTTTCTTTCATGAAATATAGATCTATTACGTGAAAGAGAGTAGTAATCCCCATACTGTAATAAGTTATTTTGGCCATTTCACGATTTAAGAAAACACAATAAATGGAGTTCTTTTTAATATTTCAATGCAAAATATTGTACTATTTTCTGAGACTGACTAATAATATCATATTGTTTAATGTGAAAGTGAAAACAATGCATTTAATAATGTATTGTTTTGTGAGAAAGATTTATATTTTAGGACACAATTAAAAAGCTAAAAGACTTATATTACGGGACGGAGGGAGTAGAAAGAAAGAGGCAACGTTTCTAGAGCAAAAGTTGTATCATAGAAGTTGCCGGAAAATCTTCACCCGACCCGATGTTTCTGATTCCCTAAGCATTCTCATTAATGTTATATATATATATATATATATATATATATATATATATATATATATATATATCTAGCAGAAAACCCGTGCAATGCACGGGAAATTCATTAACTGAGCATAAAATGAAAGAATATATTGTGTTTACAACACATATAATAGACTCAAAAGGAGTAATGGTACAAAATCTAAAAGCACGGGAAATTCATTAACATAGCATAAACTGACAAAGAATACGTTGTGTTTACAACACATCTATAATAATCTCAAAAGGAATAATGGTACAAAATCTAAAAGGCACAATAATAAAAGAAAACTTTAAAATACCATTAGTTTGTTTAAATGCCGGAACTTGATAACCCCAGTACATTTAAGAAGGAATAAAAGAGATGAACACACATAACTTACAGTTCAACACACCCCCCGCCACACCCCTACCCCCCACCCCTCAAAAAAAAAAAAACACAAACTGTCAAAATAAAAGAGATGAACACACATAACTTACAGGTTAACTTAAAAAAAAAAAAAAAAAAACATACACTCTTGAATTGCTGGTCTATATATCCATTGTCTACGAACCAAGTAAGTTGATTTTCTTTTCGTACATCCATGAAGATAAATCCATTGTAAGTGTTTTATTCTTGAGCAAGCGAGTACATGCCTAAGCAGAAAGCTGTCATAAATTAATAAGAAAGAGATTTTTGTGTCTCACACTAATATTGCATTCATCGATCTAAACCTTTAAGAAAAGAATATACAAAATGTAAGAATAGACATTTGATTAATCAAACAAAATCATCAGATAAAATAATCAGGTAAAAATAGAAAAAAAATTACTCATAATATGCAATGGTACTACCATTGGATTAATCAAACAGAATCACCGGATAAAATATTGAGGTAAAAATAGAAAAAATTACTCATAATATGCAATGGTCCGACCATTGGATTAATCAAACAAAATCACCAGATAAAAATATTGAGATAAAAATAGAAAAAAAAAATACACAAAATATGCAATGGTCCGACCATTTGCACACAGGAACCTCGGTGAAAATTTTGTAAGTAAGATATTGTGCAAGTAGTCTCACATGTCGTGAGATGCATAGCAACACTGCTAAATTAGGGCTGAGAATAGACTCCATTGAAACCGAGTAGTCCAACCAAATCTAAACTTTGCCCATGAAACAAAACGCGTTATCTCCTACGGAAAACATAACATCAAATTGCTAATGCAATAGCACCATCCTTCAACATATCAAGGGTGTGAAGCAAAATGAAATGACAAAAGCATTATAGTTACCATGAATATGTCTCTGCTCAACATCGGCACAGAAAATCACCTCTACGGAACATGGATACGATATGTAAAAGTTGTTTTTTCAAGAACAAACAACCATAATTTGAAAACCATTTATATAAAATTAGTATAAAAATGGAGTTAAAGAAGAAATAAACGAACAATGCTAGGAGAACATAACAACTTACACAAACATTCTTCCTTGGATAGACAGAAGTGGCTCAGACATCACTAACTATTCATGTCACATGTCAAATATAACATATTAAAAATATAGTTTTCATATTAATTCTCATGCACCATATAAGAAAACAAAAGCAAAGTGATAAAAGAGAATTTCTCTATTCATCAAACAAAAACGATCATGCATAAAACAGGAAAACAACATAATGTCCGACTGAAAACTTAATAAAATTAAAAATAAAAATAAAAATAACAATTACCTATTTTGAAGTCCATTTTTTAACCTCCATGATGAGTGACACCATCATACATGTATGGCTAGAATCCCTAAATAAAACTGAAACATTATCTACAATATGTAGGCACACAATGATTAAATAAAGAAATGGTGCATTGAAAAAAATAGTACAGAGAAGAGCAAAAAATATACTGGGTTTGGTTTGATGCATGATCTCACTTTTTGATGAATATAGTCGATGTGTATTCATTGCAATACAACAATGGATCTTTTGATGATTTACGGAAAGAATTTGGCTTCAAACCTCAACTATTGTGATGATACGGGGATTCGCTCCTCCACGTGGAATTATTCCATTGGTCCAGCTGGCGTGTAGAAAAGTCCAAATATATTATTCGCCTCGAGTCGGAGAAGAGACATACCTCGAGATCGTGGCCCAGGGAAGATTCCACAAGTACTTGGACTCGGACGTTCACCTCGGACCACCTCGAGGCGATATCGTGATCCTTGGCCCGAGACCCCGGGCCCACATCCACAGGTTTCTTGGACAAGGGGGCAAGGCCCATTTAAGGGTATTTACGTCAATAGACCCAGCCGCCCTTAGTTTTAGGGCAGAAGAAGGACATGTGCCTATAAATACATAGCTCCAGGAACTACGTAAGGCTTGATTCCTGGAATTTCACACAGGATACGTAGGCAATCCAAGATACATTCTTGGACTCAGCCATAATATACCAAAAACATCATCTTTTATTCATATTTATCCATCTCGATCTCTTTGACTCATCCTTAGATTACACGTGGCCTCGATTCCTTTGGAGGTGCATTATTTAGCATCGTCATTTGGCGCTAGAAGGAGGGCTCTTCTACCGGTGAGTTGGTAAAGAGATTGCAATGGTGCCACCAAAGAAGGAAGAAACCGACGAACGGCAAGAACTGCGGATCGAAGAGCACACGGATATAGATCCGGTGGGGTTCCTCACAGATTCAAGAAGTCCCCACTGGATCTAGACCGCGATTGATTGCAGATCCTCCCAGGCCTCGGCTTCCCACGACCGCAAGACATGGCGAGACCACTTGGCATCTTTGGATGAGGGCGCCTTGAAGAGGTGGTAGCCTCGGCATTTATAGGTAAAGGAATCGCAATCCCTGTTGAACATGAGTTAGACCCTCCAGGTCGAAAGGAGATTGATAATGCTAGGGGTAAAAGGCACATTGGGGTTGAAGAGGAGTGTGGAGAAGCGCGATTGAAATCGGTGTGACTAACGCCCCATAAGCGTCTGAACAAGAAAAGTTTATTGGCGGTCGAGGATAGCATCGAAGCGAGTTCAACCGCATTGTGAGGAAAGATCAACCCACCGAATGGCTTGAGTCACCATTTAGTCCCGAGATCGAATATATATCGATGCTGAATCCTTTAAGCCGCCAAAGATGGAACCCTATGGCGGTACTACGGACCCAGAGGACCATCTATATCGATACATATCTTTGATGAGGTTGAAAGCGCCAATGGCGCCATGAAGTGTCGAGCCTTTGATACGTTGCTCACGAGTCGAGCTCGGGAGTGGTTTCACAAGCTACGTCCCGGATCGATCTCTAGCTTTCTGATTGGGACAAAAATTCGAGCGCTTTCATTGGGAACAAGAAGTTCCATCTTAGTGCTACCCACCTTATGAACATCAAGCGAGGAAAAGGAGAATCTACTATCGACTTCATGAGACGTTTCAACCTTGAAGCCATGAAAGTGCATAATGCCGGTGATGCGTTGCAAGTCAATGCCTTTGTGGGAGAGTGCGGAATATGAAGTCGTATGATAAGCTATCCAAGAAAATGCCGAATGATATGGATGAATGTGTGAACATAGTCCATGGGTTTACGCCAAGGTGAAGAAGCGATGCGCGTGCACACCATTTCACTTGGCCTCAGCACGAGGAATGATTCCCGAAGCCAAACCAAGGGTCAACAGAGGGGGTCGGAACGAAGAAAGCAAGTCCAACGTCTTTGATCGATTGACAGCTCCGATATCGGATCGGTTGGGAAAGAAAGGAAATTTAAAAGACCGAGACTTTATCCCCCTCAATCGATCTCGGGGAGAGGTATTGGCAATCATGATCAAGAAGAACATCGCTAGGACACCTAAGCCGATGTCTAAAGATCGAGAAAAGGAAAAATACTCACAAGTATTGTGACTATCATAGAGATGTGGGGCACGACACGGAAGAATGCTTTGATTTGAAAAGGGATATCGGCGCTTTGTATCAAGAGGGTCGATTAGATGAAGTCGTTGGCCAAGTCGAGAAAAAGGCGAGCCGAAGGGCCGTCGGGAGTACAAGAGAAAGAGCTACAGCGGAAAGAAAGATCGGTCTCCACGTCGAGATAATAGGAATCGGCGAGAAAGGTCATCGACCCAACACGAGAGACAACCGCCGGGATGACCGTCAAGAAATTGAACCGAGATCCCCATCGAGATAATCGTGCGGATATGGCGTTAACACCATCGTAGCGAGCATGAGTCGGATCGACCTCGATCAAGTCGACACTCATCGACGAGCGAGAGATTCGAAGAAGATCAGGTTGACAACGGAAGTAGATTACGGACCCAAGGGCGATGTTCCGAGTTCCCACGATCATAGCGAGGATTGGTGATCGGCGATAATAAGCGGCGAGTAAAAAGAGTTTGTGTCGGCGGTGGAGCGCGCCGTTAATATCCTTTATTATTCGGCGTTTAGAGCCATGAGGTTGAAGGATGAAGATATCATTCCGTTATCTACCCCTCTTTTTGGATTCACAGGGCAAGCTATCCACCCTGTCGGGTCGATCAATTTGTTAACGACGGTCGGAGACGGAGAAAAGGGGCGGACGATGGAAATGACCTATGTCGTGGTTAAGGCCCCTTCAGGTACAACGCGATATTAGGTCGACCGGCTTTATATGATCTCGAGCTATTATCTCGACTTTCCACAATGACATGAAGTTTCCCACTGATGCGGTACCCGTGAAGTCAAGGAGGCGTTGAAGTAGCCGGAATTGTAGTTTGGTTACGATCAAAGGAAAGGGGTTGGGCAAGTGCTAGTTGAGGAGTTGATACGAAGAAGAGGAAGATCGAAAGGTGGGTTTCGCCGACCCGACCGAGGAAGTTCGAGTTTGGAAGGAGGAAGAAGGTCAAAGGGGTCAGATCGGGAAGTGGATGCCACACCCGACATGAAAGCCTTGGTCGACCTCCTCGTTGAGTTTCGAGACGTTTTTGCATGGAAAGGCAGATGACATGCCCGGCCTATCGGCGGATATAGTTGTGCACCAACTTAACGTCGATCCCAAAAAGAAGCCAATACGGCAAAAGAAGAGAAATCTTGCACCTGATAGAAAAGAGGCGGTGAAGAAGGAAGTCGACAAGTTGCTCGCTGCGGGGATTGTGAAAGAGGTATTTTATCCAGATTGGTTAGCCAACCCAGTATTAGTCAAGAAGCCAGATCAGAGCTGGCGAATGTGTGTCGACTTTACTGATCTTAACAAGGCATGTCCCAAGGATTCTTACCCGCTACCAAAGATCGACCAGTTAGTCGACTCGGCGCGGGCTTCGAGGTGTTCGGGTTCTCGATGCTTACAGAGGTTATTATCAGATCTTTATGGACCCACAAGACTCGGAAAAACCGCTTTCATCACGAAATTTGCACGTTTTGCCGTTACGATGCCGTTTGGGCTTAAGAATGCAGGGCTACTTATCAGCGGGCCGTCAACAAAATTTTCGAGGAGCGAGATAGGTCGGAATATGGAGGTTTATGTGGATGATTTGTTGATCAAGAGCAAGTCCTTGGGACAGTTTCTTGTCGATGTGAGAGAAGTTTTCGAAGTATTGCGAGCAGCAAAAATGAAGCTCAACCCAAAGAAATGCACATTCGGAGTTCGATCAGGGAAATTTCTAGGATACATGATATCGAAAGATGGGATCAGAGCTAACCCAGATAAAATCGAGGCCCTCAGAAGCATGCCCACACCTCGGAATGTCAAAGAGGTGCAAAGGTTGACAGGTCGGATGGCGGCCCTCAACCGTTTTTACGTCGATATCGGCACGAGAGCTCTACCTTTCTTCAAAATTTTGAAAAAGCTAGTCCGTTCGATGGGACGAGGATTTATCGAAGGCGTTTGACGATTTGAAGGAATATTTATCGATTTGCCAACGCCTGTCCTCACCTCGAGATGGAGAGAGGCTCTAGTATATCTAGCGATCTGCGAGGAAGCGGTAAGCGCTGTCTTAGTTCGAGAAGGAGACCAGGGACAAATCCGGTCTATTTTGTCAAGCCAAAAGCTTCTTGAGCGAGAGATCGAATATACCCCTGCGGAGAAGTTAGCGGCGAGTTTAGTTCATGCGTCGAGGAAGTTGAAGCCATACTTCCAAGCACATCCTATTGTTGTGGTTCTTGACCAACCGTTAAAACAAATTTTGGCAAAGCCGAGACATCGGGTCGATTAACCAAGTGGGTAGTCGAGCTAGCGGAATCGACATAGAGTTTTACCTCGAACATCCATCAAGGGTCAAGCTCGGTGACTTCTTAGCGAAGGGTTGTCGATTCGATTAGAGCAAGGAAAGCTTGATCATCGGAGGAAGCGATGGGCATTTCACGTCGATGGTGCCTCGAAAAGAGAAGTGGGCGGTTTCTCGCTAGTTAGTCCGAAAGGAAGAGTTTCCATATGCACTCCGATTCGAGTTCAAAGCCACGAACAACGAAGCCGAGTATGAGGCCTTAATCACGAGTTTAAAGCTAGCATCGAGATTGGGAGTCGAGAATCTTACGGTATCAAATGACTCACGGCTCGTGGTAAATCACGTCTGGGGAGAATATGAAGCTAAAGAAGAATCAATGAAAAACTATCTAAGGGTTGTTCAAGGGTTAATGTCGAAATTCAAGGCGATCTTAGTCGAACAGTACCTCGGAGTGAGAACAAGCGAGCCGATCGTTGTCTAAGCTCGCGTCGAATTTCAAATCAAAGAAGAAAGTTACGGTTGAGATGCTAGCGAGCGGAGCTATAACGAGGTCGACGTGCGGCCCGTGGTTGAGGGGTCGACCTGGATGGACCCAATAGCACTATTCTTAAAAGATGGAGTGCTCCCCACCGATAAATCTCAAGCCAGGAAAATCCGACTTCAAGCCTCCAGGTACGCTCTTTTCGATTATGTGCTTTATCGAAAATCATTTGTAACTCCTTGGATGCGATGTGCGTCGGAAGAGGAGGGGCTTATCGCAGCGAAGAGATACACCGAGGATCTGTGGTAATCATTTGCGGAGCTCGAATGTTAGCGCGAAAGTGCAAAGCTGGCGAGGATATTTACGCCGTCGATGCAAAAAGATGCGAGTCGATTGGTAATGAGTTGCAGAGCTTGTCAGGTACACGATGTGGTAACTCATCAGCAAGCGCGGGAAATGAATGCCATCGAGTCTGTATGGCCATTTGATGAATGGGGAGTCGATATAGTCGGACCTCTACCTCGAGCTCCGGGGAATTTCAAATACGTCGTCGTTGCGGTTGATTATTTTACTAAATGGGTCGAGGCTAAAGCTCTTACTGACATCAGGGCTCAAACCATCAAAAAATTTCTATGGGAGAATATTTTGTGCAGGTTCGGAATTCCGAAGTATCTAATCTCGGACAACGGGACTCAATTTCTTGATGATAGAGTGCAGAATTGGTTGAAAGAATTCAGGATCGAGCACAGAACGACATCAGTGGCCCGACCTCAGTCCAATGGACAGGTCGAACAGACGAACAGGCAGATCAAGTTTGGGCTGAAAAGCGATTGGAAGATGAAGGCCGAGATTGGGCAGCTCAGTTACCCAGTATATTGTGGTCATATCGTACAGCACCCAACTCAGCAACCCAAGAAACTCCTTTTGCCATGGCCTATGGATGTGAAGCCGTGATACCTGCAGAGATCGGACTAGCATCGCCTCGGGTTTTAGCTTATAATGTCGAAACTAATGCTGCCGATCTAAGAGAAGAAAAAGACAATGTTGAAGAGAAGAGGGAAATGGCGGCGTATCGGATGGCCAGTTATAAAAGAAAGATTTCTCAGTATTACAACGCGAGGGTGAAGTACAAATATTTCCAAGTAGGAGACCTCGTATTGAGAAAAAATGAAGCCAGCAAGCAGGACCCAATAGGCAAACTCGAGCCGAATTGGGAAGGTCCGTATAAAATCTTGAAGGTGCACCCTAAGGGGTCATATCAGTTGGGCAGGTCGGATGGAAGCACAGTCCCTCGAACTTGGCATGCCACCAACCTCAGAAAGTATTATGTTTAAATTGTTTTATACTTTTCATGACTTTTGTAGTTCTACTTTCATCAGTTGTAATAGGTCGATATGACATGGTGTTGCGATTCCTTTTATAAAATATGTTTTCTTTTCCTTTTTAATTACGCTACATATGCAAGGCGTATGAAAAGAAAAAAAGGCGAGATGAAAAAGCGCGATGTCGACCAAGACATCAATTTTCCGACCCGAACAACTCGACAATGTATAGTGAACAAAGCCAAGTCACTGACAGTGCTTGTATCACTTCCGACATGCCAGTAAGCCACGATGCTAAGCAGTCGGCGGATTTAAAACAATATAGTGAATAAAGCCAAGTCACTGACAATGCTTATATCACTTCCGACATGCCAGTAAGCCACGATGCTAAGCAAATGGCGGATTTAAAACAATATAGTGAATAAAGCCAAGTCGCGACAATGCTTATATCACTTCCGACATGCCAGTAAGCCACGATGCTAAGCAGTCGGAGGATCCCACGATGGATCCTTAACTCGGCTCGATCATAAGCACCACGATGTGCCCGATCAAAAGCAGAGTAGTCGAATCGAGCTCCGACCCAAAAGCCAAGTCATGCCAACAAGGCAGCACAATGCTAGGTCGACTCATACTCAAGTGTATCAGTAGTCATGAACTCCTATTACACTTCGAGGGGCCAGCAGGGGAATTAAGTCCGAAGGACTACACCCCATAAGGCAACATTTTCAAGGGAATTAAGTTCAAAAGGACCACACCCTAAACAAACAATCAACAAGAAACAAAAGATATTCAGTGAAAAGCATAGTGATGATTCAAATTCGAAGATCAAAATGCAAATTGAAATGTCAAGTCTAGGGGATCGAAACGACCAAATACAAGTTTAGACAAATAAAAATGTAAATGTTATTACAACCAGATCGAATAAGAAAAGTTCAATAAAAAGGCGACAAGGGAAGAGCATCAGACAGAAGGCTGGCTTGAAGTCGAAGGTTGGGATCGACTGTTCCTCTAACTCGGCGTTCACTTCACCGGCTCCTCCAGGTGGGGACCACGTACTTGTTATAAAGGGACACGCCCGGCCTTGAAATCGGTGATATATCGGCCATATCGAGGATGGACTCTGGGTCGTATAAATAGGCTTTGCCGATGCTCTTGACCTCGAAGTCAGGGACGACCATCTTGACTTCGTCCAGTGCGTTCGAGAACCCCCCCTTCATGGCTCGACTCATCAGGAGCGCCGGTCGTTATCAAACTCGTCAGGCGTCGGAAATCCTTCTTATTTGCTTCCAAGCGGGTCGTGAAGCTATCGACCTCGGTGAAGATCGTCTCGAGCTTTGGTAGAGCGGCGGCACCTTTCACCGGTGCGATCCGGCTCGACTTCACCGCCGCCACCGGCATCTCTGTGACAGGTGTTCTCGTGTCTTAGACAGATCCGATTCCAGTTTCAGACGTCTATCGTCCAACTTATTGGCTTTAGCTTTCAGCTTCTCGAGATCCGATGTCAGCTTAGCGATCGTCTCCTTCTGCTCCTCCAAAGCTGCTGAGGGAGACTCGATTCTATTCAACGCCACTTTAGCGGCCAGACGGCAGTGCGCAAAAAGGAACATTGTTAACTTCAAAGTCAGACAAAACCTTGAAAATACAAGGAAATAAAATAAGACTCACAACTCGTTGGCTCTTCATGATAAGGTCGTGTAGCTCCTCCGGAGTCATGCCCTCCATCTCTGCTACGCTCATCCCGGGGATCGCCTCGGTAGAATTTGGTGGAGCAAGGTTACGGGTCTCCTTCCCGACCCAGTGTCTCGCCTCGGAGGTTTTATGGCGTTTTCTCGAGGCGAAGTCACCTTCGGTCGCTCTACCACATTGGCCTCGTCGGTGACTCTCAAGATCTCGGTTGCCGGGGCGGAGTAGAAGAACGAGTCGTACCCCTTTGTCCGCGGATGTACCGAGGAAGGCTTAGCCGACTGATGCGGCTATTTCTGGATTGTGCGGGGATCTACCTTCTTGGGGTCGGGCATCTTTCCAACTGCCTCTAGCCTTGCAAAGTGTTCCACTGCGAGCAAGAGATAGATCGACATTAAAACAGCATTAAAAATCTAGAAAATACAAGTACAACAGTTCAACAGAACGAATAAGTCGCCTACGCAAAACTCGAACATCCTCATCGAGTTCCAGATAAGCGCCTGGGCCTGCCGTCTCGATGTCAGCAAACGGATATAGAGAATGTAGGTTCCGAGTCGCAACATCGGGATGAGCACACTCGATGATCGCACACTCGCTGGGAACATCCGATTTGAGCCGATCATGCCATTTTTGCGGTCTCTGGAACCAAGTATGTATGTCGATGTCAATCAGACCATGTCGAATAAAGAAAAAGTTGGGTTTCCAGTCGCCATGGGACGAGATCACCTTCCTCACGAACTCCGATGCCAGAGGACGCTTCTGAAATGTATACCATCCCACGTCTTGTAAACTCGCCAAGGCAAAGTACTGGCGGAATAGTCGAACCGAGAATTCAACCTTGGCGATTCGACACGCCAGCGCGAAACCCATTACGCTCCTGATCCCATTGGGGAGCGGTGAGTGATGCTGAGATCTTGTAGTGTTGAAGAAGCGCAATCGACACGGGTCGAAGGGAATCTTAATCCTCTCTCAATTGCGCCTCATATATGGCACTGAACCCAAGGGGAGGGTCGCATGCGAACTGGTGCCGATCGTGTGACACTTTAATGTGGCTAGGCGAGTAGGGGATTCCATATCTCAAACAGATCGCCTTAGCTTTCTCTGGCGTTAGGTTTGACACACATCCGTATGGTCCCCTGGCCTTGCATCCTGGTTTTGCGCGTGCGGCAGCAGTCGAGATGATTCAACGGGTCGAGGGATGCCTCCTCGCTCTCCTCCTCTCCTTCTTCTCCGGCACTCTTTCACCGGAAGCAGTTGGGTTCTCAGAAATTGTTTCTTCTGTCGATTCTACCTCAGTTTCAACAATCTCCTCTCTATTTTGGGAGTCGCTATCACTGCTAGACATGGACTTAAGGAGAAGATGCAGGAAATAAAAATAAGAAGGAGAATTTGAGTGAGTTTAGGGCTTACTTGAACTTTCGGCTAGGAAACTGAAACTCGCTGAAGATTAAAATGACGAATGGAAAACGTCAAGCTCTTGGACTCCTTTTATGCGTGTGAATTTTTGCAAATGATTTGAAAGGGTGGAGATTGTGGGCAGTTATAGGATACATAACGCGAGAATCAAGGGTAGTGGACCGCATAAAACGCTTCGTTTCCTGCACCCATTAATGCAAGTACAGTATGACGTCATCCTACGACAGCCTAGATCGGGTAGGTAGGACAGCTGCGTTCCCGCCTAAAGAAGACCACGTGTCGAGAGGGTTATTTGAATTTTCAGATCCGATCTCAGCACTCGAGATGAGCTTCACTCCGATCTGGGGGGCTTATGATGATACGGGGATTCGCTCCTCCACGTGGAATTATTCCATTGGTCCAGCTGGCGTGTAGAAAAGTCCAAATATATTATTCGCCTCAGTCGGAGAAGAGACATACCTCGAGATCGGCCCAGGGGAAGATTCCACAAGTACTTGGACTCGGACGTTCACCTCGGACCACCTCGAGGCGATATCGTGATCCTTGGCCCGAGACCCGGGCCCACATCCACTGAGTTTCTTGGACAAGGGGCAAGGCCCATTTAAGGTATTATCAATAGACCCGGCCGCCCTTAGTTTTAGGCGGAAGAAGGACATGTGCCTATAAATACATAGCTCCAGGAACTACGTAAGGCTTGATTCACGGAATTTCACATGAGAGACGTAGGCAATCCAAGATACATTCTTGGACTCAGCCATAATATACCAAAAACATCATCTTTTATTCATATTTATCCATCTCGATCTCTTACAGCTCATCCTTAGATTACACGTGGCCTCAATTCACTGGAGGTGCATTATTTAGCATCGTCATATTGAAAAAAAAATGAACGGTTTCACATTTCGTTTCACAACTTGAGCCCATAAAAGGGAAAAAGGAAATTATAAAGAAAAACTAAAGGAGAAATGCTTTGACAAACCCTAGTAAAATACATTTGTATGAATCTATCCATAAATAGTAATTGGGAAATCATTTAAGATAAAATGATATACTCGTTGAATCCATTGAGATCAACAAATAAATGGAAAATAAACAAATAAAAAAACGTATCAATAAAATTTCGCAGCAAGTCGACCACATAAAATATCGTACCTATAAAATTTCGCAGCAAATCACCGGTCATCATTTTCCCTCATCAGTTCCCATCTTTTGGTATGCTGGAGTGGGGAACACTATAAAACTTTCTAAGACATGAAACAGATGTGAAAGCAGGAATCGCATATGAACTTGGAATCATGAAAATGATAATTTACATGGAAGCTATAATAGTCTAAATTGGATCTCTCAAATTAATCTGATGCAAGGAAACTCGGATCATACCTGAATCGAAAAAATCTCTTTCGCCGGTTTCTTCCCTATTGATCGCTCGGCATTCTGCAGCCAGCTAGCTTATGTACCATTTTAAAATCTTTCACCTTCTGGAATAGAAGTGAAAACATTTTAAGAATTTTGACACCTTTCAGCCTTCTGGAATATAGGTGACTTGATTTTTGTTGTAAGTTTGAAGAGTATAGTCGCGCTCTTCTTTTCTTGTTTGCGTCTCTACAACGAATGAGACTTTCTCCTACATATAAGAATTCGTCGCTTCAAGAAACATCATGGTGAATTGGTAAAATCCAAAGGACGCGGGCAAAATACGCACAACCTTTGATATATTTTTTGAAGCATTTCCACCCGCTTTGCAACCTATATAAATCGCATTGGATCCCTAAAAATGGGATCAAAATTATTATAAAACACCAATTCATAGCATATTACATGATGTAGCCAAAAAATTGAGATGACAATAAAATGAGGAAAAAAATGTTAAGCAAAGGTTTACCTCTAATAGTGGGCTGGGTTGAGAGGAGAAGAGAGGAGAAATTAATTAATCTCATTCATCCAAGATGTATGAAACGGACATAGGGTTATTGATTGATTAAGAGATTTTATTTTTTTGTTTTTGAGTTAGGAATAGAAACGTGATTGTAGGACGAAATTTGTGGTAATAATTGAGAAATTTATGATGAGTGAGATGGGAGTAAAAATTTGTGGTAATAATTGAGAAATTTATGATGAGTGAGATGGGAGTAAAGGAGGAATCTCTCAATATATTCATTCACACATCATTTGTTTTATTTTTCAAACGGGTTACTTTGCGGGTCAAAGTTTCTAAATGGGTTTTTCGAGTTTGGAGCGGGTAATTGGGTTAAAAGACTTGTCATATATATATATATATATATATATATATATATATATATATATATATATATATATATATATATATATTATAGGGTGATAATGTTTGAAGTCGTGATTTTGAATGTCTTTATGTCGTAATAACGTTTGAAATTATGTTTTGAGTCGTGAAGTATTGATTATCATGATCCATACATCATTTATGATGTCATTAATTACCATGATATATTTTTTTCTCTCTCTATATATATGATGTCTTTAAGTACCATGATATTTGAAGGCTGTCTGGTTGTTTGCTATACAAAGAATTGTGAGTTTATGTCATAATTTGTGTTTTGATCAGTCTTTTATTCTAGAAGTATTTTGGGAATTTTAATGAGGGTCGGAAATTTATCAATTTTTCCGTATCACGCATATATTTGTATATTTACCTATCATATATGTAATTATAGAAAGAATGAGATAAAAAATAGAAGTCGATCGTAAAAATAAAAGTCGATTCTACACATAAATATCGTTTATTAAAAAAATCTCCATGTAGTTAAAAAAAAAAAAAAATATTTTAGAAGTGGCGCACGCCTTGTGCTCAGGTGGAGAGCACTGCTTGTTTATTACTTGTGTCATCATTCGTGTCGTTTGAGTAATATCATGTAATAGTGCAAAACAATATATCGATAAAATTCAGTTTTCAGAAATGTCTTTATTGCCTTTAGAATATTATCAAGAAATATATCGAAGTGTCGAACCCATTGAGCTGTAATTAAAGATCCATTTTCGATAATTAATGGAGATGGGAAATAACCCATTCCATTGCTGATAATATAATTTTGGCTTTTTAGAAGAAAAATGTGTATTGTAAGGAATCAAGGTCTGAAGATCATGATACAAGTGCATATGAGCCGAAGCATCAAGGAAGAGTAGACTAACTTTTTACCACTTAATTTATGTCGAAAAAGCCAATGAAGCTTTACTAAAATGGTTTAAGTCCCGCCATGTTTCGGGAAAGCAGTAGTAGGCGTGTGTTTTTGTGAGAATACCAAGAAAGTTTAGATAATTTTTTCTTGAACATAAAACGTTTAGGTAATAATTTAATGTATCAAATAGAGTAGCTAACTCATTAAGATAATTAAGTTAAGTCATCAAGTATGATTTTCATATTAAGATAAGTCATTATACGATGATTAAAGATTTAGACTTGAATTATCTTTTTTCTTCTAGGAGGAATAAGATTTATCTTGGAAAAAGAAAGAAAGAAAGAAAAAGGAAAGTAAAACTCATATTTAATTGATCAATAATATTAAATATTCAACGATACTCAAAGTGAAACTCAAACCCGTAAAGTATTAGCTTAACCATTGAGGTAAGCCTGCTCATTGGCAGCTTTCAATAAAGAAAAACTTCAATTAATGTCCAAAAGTGTGAGACATGAAGCCAAGGATTATTGTCAAAATCATATTGTTAGCTAGCATACGTTTCAGCATCTTGTCTTAATTTGTGTTTAATATGCAATTAGTGGGAAAAGAAAGGAAAAAAAAAAGGTAGGTCGTTATCCTCGTCTTGCTCTTCGATCTGATCACAAGATTCTGGAAAACGAAATGCCGACAATACCCTTATTAAAAAAAAATTAAGATTTATAATATTTACTTCTACGTAACCTTCAATATACGTTCTAGGTAAAAAAAACTACTATTACAAAAATTCTGACATGTACAACTGAGTGACATAATATGTCTAAATTATGATTAATAATGTAAAAGTTTGGTATACGTTGTCCAACATGAAGACAAGGATTATTGTCAAATTAATATTTGTTAGCTAGCATTTGTTTCAGCATCTTGTCCTTAAATATTTTTAGAGTAATGACACGAACAACAGCGGATTGTCTTAATGACGAGTACACAACGAATATCGCGCATCGTTGATCATGTTAGATTTACATCATGATCAATCTAGTCTAACATAATCAACGCTGTAAATATTTTATTCACTTTTTGTGACACAACCGTTGTATCCGTATTATTACTCTTATTTTTAATATCACTCATTGGATTGGGAGTGTTTTGTCTTTGAGCATTAGACTAATTAGATGCTGCCGGCAAATTCGTTGACTTCAGACCCTCTACCATTTGGTAAACAACCTTGGCTTTCTTGTGAATTAAACGGTTGTGAAATTTTTGAAAAATACTCCCTCCGTATTTTAGGGTCTTTTTAGCTTTTTAGTAATATTAAAATATAGGTCTTTCTCATAAAATAATATAATATTTAATGCTATAATTTTTTTTGTTTAAAGCCTTCGGTATCCGGAACTCCCTAATCACTTTCAAAAAACAATGCAAAAAACTGTCTTAAAATCTTAAAAAGTTGTTCATTTATGATATTTTTTAAATTGTGTCTATAAACTAAAAATACTTATATTATGGGACGGAGGCCAGAGAGTTAAAAGATACAGATACGAAGGGTATTTGTGTAAGTATAATAAATATAAGGATCAATTTCCCTTTATTTATGGTAGTTTTCAAATTTTCAACATTGTTTTAATTTCATTTCACTTATCGGAATTATGAAAATGCACGTACGAATCCCGTTTCCTACTTTTGAAAATTACTTATTCGTTTCTAAATGTATTCAGTGCGTATTGATATCGGATACGTATCACATACGAAACGCATTATCAAACAGAAATATCCATGCATACATGATAGAATATAACTGAGAAATAACTGATGTATCATAATTCTAACGAAAATCAGAATACATAGACAGAAGACTCTAAACAACTGTTTTATTGAATTGATAAAATTGATTACAATGTTTCTCTCTATATATAGGAGGGAATTGAGCAAATTTAAATTAAAAAACAAATACTCTAAAGATTAACCCCTGAAATAAACAACTGTTCAAATCATAGATAAATCTAAAATTAATTTATCATTTATTTAAAAATAGATTGATCTAAATATATCAACTCTATCATTTTGTTGACATTCATATTTATCTCTTGACTTTATCTTTTAATAAATTCCTCTGATCAAGAGAAAACGGATCAATGTATTTGATGAAATTAAAGAATATATATATATATATATATATATATATATATATATATATATATAGTAAGGAAATGACAGGTCATCAATAGAAAGAGGACGATGACTTTACGATTATAAATAGAGATGTAATTTGAATACAGAGATACACAACTACTATAACAAAAACAGAAATTAAATTTGCAGGTTAATATTTATCAAGCAAAGGATACAGAGGAAAAATGGCTAAACTATCTTACGAAGTTCTTCTCCTTCTTCTTCTGCTAATCGCTTCAAGTTAGTTTGCTTTCTTCTTTTTCCTTCTACGCCTTTTACAGAAGTCGAGGTTAATGTCATCACGATGAATCCACTGTGACACCACAGTTCAAACTATATTTGACTTTACAAGGTCGAAATGAATATCCGACCAATGCAAAAGTCGAATGTTGAAATTACACTAAACTTTTCAGAAGTCGAATACGAGTATGGTGCCCTAGCTAAAAATAGATTCATTCTGGTATATGGGAAGTAAACCTGAATATATGACAGGAGCTTTATAATTTCATGCATATATGGTTCCTTTTTTCTTTCTTTTCGTACTTTAATCTCTTGCTCACCGTCTCAGAACTAACATCTATTTTTTATAACGACAATTTTCACCTTTAACTAAACATTTTTAGTGCACTTGTCCAAAAAGTGTAATAAAAAATATATTTAGGTATGGGTGAAAACTGTCATTACGAAAAGATCTAAGAATTATTTTAGAAACAATTAAAAAAATAGCAGGAACAATAAGTGTTATATTTTAGTTATTTTCCAACAATAGGTATTGTTACATACGATACATACTTTAGGATTGAACGTCAAACGTTATGCTTCCGTCAAAGTGTCTTAAAAACGTAACAGAAAAATATACTTAGTTAGGGTTGAAATAAATATCTAGGGGACCAAAATTGTAATTATTTTTTAAGGGATAATGATATAAATAGTTCGCATTTTATTTTATTTTGCAGTGGAAGTGGGGATCAATGGAGCAAAAAACACCAAGTTTCTTGGGAAAGAAATGTTACAGACGGTCAATACGTCCCCAAAGATTTACTGTGACCCTGGATTATGCAACAATGAAAACTTATATAGCTGCGTAAATAGAGATGAAACAAATCCAGTTTGTCAATGCTATCCTTATATTGTAGGACCTGATAATGAAGGGACATGCTTGGATAGTTCCTATTATGGTTGACTTTTATTATGGTATAACTATCGTAAGAAAGTTTATACGGAATGATATTCGTGATACATATACCCTTTCATTTTTCATTCTTTTTCGTCGTATTGATATGTGAGAAAAAGACATAATTGAAAGGATATGTAATGTATGTCATTTGATATAACATTCTTACGAGAAAAGTTGTATCTGGAAAGTTATCTTGTTGTTGTGCAAAAATCTACACGTACCCGACCCGATGTTTGTTCATGTAACCCCTGTTGACCCGAACAATGACCAAGAAGAGCAATTGGACCAAGCCCACATTCACATTGATGGAGAGCCCAGTTCGAATGTTGCATAATTATTCTATTTTTCCAGTTGGGCTATTATTGTAGCCGGCCCAGTCTTTTTAATTTTTAATTTTTTATTTTAAGTTAGCCCAGTCTTTCTGAATTATGTGTGTTTATGTATTACTGTATTATTCAGGGTAAGTGTAAGGGTATTTAAGAATTGTCTACGTACCCTAGTGGGACTGGACATCATCTTGTAATCAATGAAGTTGCCATTTGTCTCTTTTTATCCAAAATTCTCTTGGTTTATCCACTTTTCTGATCTTCTCAAGTCAATTTGGTATCAGAGCTTCAGGACTTTCCTGAGCTTTTGCATGGCCATTGACAACATATATAGGAGTTAGCTATTTGGACCCTTTGTCGAAGAACGAGATTCGAGGGCCTTCAATATATCAAGAAACAGTGCCAGCAAAAGACAACGAAAGCAAATGCCATACTCAAAAAAAAATAATAGCAACAACCTGATTGCAAGTACTCTTCATTGACAATTTAACATGAAGAGTGCTTTCAGAAGAATATCCCAGCAGTTATATAATGTTCAATCCATTAATGTATCCGCAAAGTTGGAAGATTGAGAGAATCTCTTATTGAGAGAATCTTTTAGCACCAACAAGCCAAGAGAGCTTTCCGAATTTTCACAATCTAGCAAATCCATTAGTGTATCCGCAAAGTTGGAAGATTGAGAGAATCTCTTAGCACCAACAAGCCAAGAGAGCTTTCCGAATTTTCACAATCTAGCATTTGTGTTAATTTGCTGTGATATGTGCAGAAATCTAGGCCCAAACCCATATAAGAGAAGGGGCATCATCCCCAAAACCTAGGTTGTGAGGTGAGGGAAGTCCATCTCTTAATATGGTGGGTTACACAATCACAAGTTCCCAATGTGGGATACTTTAACACGCCCCCTCAAGTGTGGGCCTGGGCACTCTCAAAGCCAACAAAGAGGCCCAACACTTGCACAATAATGGGGTGGCTCTGCTACCATGCAGAAATCTAGGCCTAAACCCATATAAGAGGAGGGGCCTCATCCCCAAAACCTAGGTTGTGAGGTGAGGGAAGTCCATCTCTTAATATGGTGGGTTACACAATCACAAGTTCTCAATGTGGGATACTATAACAATATGCTAGCCTTTTTTGCAAGAAAATCAGTCACAGAATTTGCTTCACGATAGATATGTTGTTTTTGGATGTGATGCCGTTTGACCAACCTGCTAAGCTCAGAAATATCTTCAAGAAGTATATAAAAGGTTAATTATCCACCTCCTCATAAGTAGAAGCTTTTGGGAGAGATTGGACGTGTTGAAATATATAAAATGTTAATTTTTAAGCTCTCCAAAATCGAGATAGGAGTGTGTTGAAATATATTAAATGTTAATTATCTAGCTCCTCAATAGCTTGTGTTGGTCTACAAATGACCCCACACTTGAGTGGGGCTATAAGGACATTGTATTTATTCATTCTCCAAAATACTAGGGGTGAACATGGTCCGGTTCGGCCGGTTTTTTCCGTTTTTTAAAACCGAACCATTTTATACGGTTTTTAATTTTCGAAACCAAACTAGAACGGTTTATGAGACGTAAACCATTTGTTCGGTCCGGTTTGGTTCAAACTTTGTTCGGTTTTTACGGTTTTTCTTTAACAATTAAAATTATTGATAGGAAATCACAAATTGCCTCGTAACAACAAATGATAATATGTGTAATACATTAGTACTATTATGCTAGTAAATCCAATGAGATGATTTAACAAATATTTTATATTTAACTAACATCTACCCATGCGAATCTTAAAGATCCAAAACCAATCATATTTCAACACCATCCAACACAACGAAATCGACACCTACAATTGAATTCCAAAGTTTGGGACGAACAAGATAATGAAAGAGTCATCCCTTACTCATTTCAATTCATCAATGAATCATCGATTTCAAAAAATACTAATAATGAACTAATCGTTATATTATTGAATATCATTTATAAATCTCAAAATCCATTTGACAAAATAATATTTTGAGTATAGTCAGGAAGAAAGAGGAACGTGTTTGTTCCATAAGTAGCGAGAGATAAATTAAAGATAATTTAACATTCCCACATTTCAAACGAAAAAAACATGTGATATAGTTTTGGACTTTATTTAGTTAGAACATATTCGCTATTTTATTTTCTCCAAAACACTAACTCGTATTTTGATTATCTCAACAATGTTATTGTCAACATAATCTAATAATAAGCAAATAAAAGACAAACTTATATAAAACAAATGTATATAAATGCATTTATTTATATAAGATGTCAAACCTAACAAATGAACAAATCGGAAAATGTACATGATTAAGTTCATCAACATCATTAGAAGAAGTAAGTCTTACAAATAAGCATTCACATAATTCAAATATTGGTCTTTGAGAAGTAGAAAGAGAAGAAAGAGTTAGCGGTGGTGAGTTGTGAATCGCATATGCATCTGAGAATCTCTTAAATGATTGGAAATTAAAGACAAGTTCGTGAAATGATCAACAAAATATGAATCTTTAGGATATGAGATTAGTAATTGATCATTAATGCATTACATTAATTACAAAGTTTAAACAAGTTGAGTTGGACCGAAAAAAGCACATTGATGTTTTAAAGTATTAATAGATGTAGGTATGTGTGTGTGTGTGTGTGTGTCTATATATATATATATATATATATATATATGTATGTATGTATACATATAAATTCCGGGTTGGTCCGGTTTTAAGCAGTTTTCATTTTTTTAAATTGGAACCAAATGTTTTTTCTGGTTTGGTTTTACATAATACAAAAAGACCAAAAGCAATGGTTTATACCTTTCAGGTTTGGTTCGATTTGGTTCGGCCGGTTGGTTTGGTTTCTGGTTTTTTTGTTCACCCCTACAAAATACCACTAATTAAAATTTTTGCCCAGCTGTGAAACGTTTCCCGCACATAACGCTTTGGAGGTATTCCCAATTTCATAAAATACGAGGAAAAAATCAACCAAATCCAATTCCTGAAAATCCGGCTAAATATTCCCTGGATATATTGAGCCCACAAAATCCGGCAAGCTACTCTTTTCGAAAATGGATCTGATCATCGGTTTAGCACACTGATAATTAGTGGAACTCGTTAAATTTGAATATCTTCCCGCAGCACAGTGGAACTCGTTAATTAGTGGGATTTTCTCTTGCACATATCTTCCCATGTCGAGTTTTTTCTCCCGCAGCAATAGAATCAATAATGGGTATGGTGTTATGGATATCTTCAATTTGAATTCTCTATGTTAAGGCTGCGGTTTTTCGCGGTGGTTTCTGAATTTGCGATTTAGGGATTATGCTGTTAATGTGTTCCATTCCATTGTTCAAATATATAGTGCATTCTAGTGTTCGAGTTGCGGTCGGTCTATGCATTCCACTGTTCGAATTACGCTTTACACCGGTCCATTTTTTGAATTCCACTATTCGAATTATAAATTCCACTGTTCGTTTGTGGATGTATGAATTTGTATTGCCATAAAATGTACATAAAGGGGACAGTGGATAATTCCACTGTATATCATGAATAGTGGATTTCATTGTGCACCTCCACTGTATGTCATGATGTAATTCAAAGGGATATTTAGGATAGTTTTTCGTTGACATTTTGGGAATTGCTTGTTTTGCTAATTTGTGGATCTTCATGTGTATTTGTTCATGTTCTTCAAAGTTTCCCTGTGGTATAAGAACAGTGGATTTTCATGCGATTGTTCCACTGTGATACTTCATATCGAAATATATATTGATATTGTCATCTTAAATATACGGTTACATCAAAATATCAGTCATTTAAAACAATAAACAAAATCTCTAAAATCATGCCATCTTAAATATAAAAAATTATAAAGAAAAAAAAAACACGCCAGCACATTAAATAACAATTACAACTCTGAAATTGAATAGAAATGTATAAATGTCTAATGGAATATATTATTGTTCTTATAACCATAAAAAAAAATCCAATGGATTAAACAAACATTTCTATTGTGAGAATGTCCTTTTAAACAATAAACTCAAATGTTAATTATCATGTGCGCCCCACAGCAAGCTTTTGGGAGAGGTTTGAAGGAGGTGGGGGTGTGTTGTTGTATATAAAATGTTAATTATATATATAATATTTGAAGTCTTTTTTTTATTGTCTTTTATATCACTATCCATTATTGATGTGATAATGGAGCTCGATCTATGGATGATCGATGATCGTACATCTCGTGCGCAAGCATTAGTACTGCAACTGTACTATAAAATACATATCGTAACAAAACACCACAACAATTAGAACAAAAACATCGTGAACCATAGCAAATAGTGAGTAATTCAACCATATATTTACCTAAAAGGAGATAGCTAATTGAAATAGTAAAACATTACATCCCCGCAAAACTTATTATATATATATATATATATATAGCAAAACGCCTCATGACGTCCCACACAAACAAGTGACAAACATTACAAACACATAGCCCAAAAACAAGTGACAAACATTACGAACACGTAGCCCAAACAAACTCGTCATCTGATGAAGCCAATTGAACACGTATTAATAACACCGACATACATTACAAACACACATCTGCCCACGGGGTAATCAAACTCGTCATTTGACCCAATTGAACACCAGCTAGCAACACCCACAACGATTACAATTATCATCGTCTGCTGGAATATTATCAGACTCATCAAACTTATAATCTGAGCTAATTTCTTGTGAATTCGAGCTGTCATCTGAGCCAATTTCTTGTGCATTCGGGTCGTCATTTGAGCCGATTACTTGTGGATTTGAGTTAAAATACTCATCAAGTGAGCTATATCCTGGTTGTGGGCGGTAAATGCACCAACTTATGTCAAAATCACAGAAACAACCCAAGTCCATGTTACAGTAAGGAATATTTTCGTTGCACCAGGCACCACATAAATCGGGCTCTGCAGCAGGTTCATCGACCATTAATTTCCTGAATCGGGAAATTCCCTTTTCACCCTGCTCATTCTCTGCAGTGTACCTTTGCTTTTGCACGCTTCCAACCAACACCCTCCCTTCTTCTTCATCTGCAATTACAATATAGGCCAACAACACAATATTGCTCGGTACTTAATTATCATATATATATATATATATATATATATATATATATATATATATAAATACATATTATATATATATTATCACAAAAGTCGATCGAGCAAGTCGGTCACTTTTGTTCAAGGTAGATGCTATCATTCCGGCACCGGTGGCGGACAACACCAATTCATTAACGGGTAATGGCTATAAAGAACAAGACATTGGAGGATAAATTGTCAAAAAGAAGTGAGAAATGATGAAAAATTTAAAAGATATCTGAAAAAACGAAATTACCCTAGCTACATTTAAGCCTTCAATTCCACTATCAACCATGTAACATCCCGACTTTTTAGAGAAAGGAGTAAAATAGTCTTTTAACAAATTCAGGTTTTCGGGTTATTTAATTAAACGATTTGAAGTATATATATATATATATATATATATATATATATATATATATATATATATATAGATATATATATATTTTGTTATATAAGAGAGAAAAAACCAGATTTTTGTTAAGCAAGGGTGTTTTAGTAAAAGGGTTTATTTTGGAAGTGGGTATTTAAGGTTAACCTAACACTAATCTCCTAAACCTAATTAGAAATCAGTTTTCACGTTTCCCCTCCTCTCTGCGCAAATGAGAAAGAAAAGGAGAGACTAGAAGAAATCTTCAACCATCAAAGGAAGGGTTGATCGTTTTTCCGAGCAAATTCAAGAGTTGGAATCGTCGTGTAGAGGATGGCGTTTTGCCTTCGGTTTGGTTGTGTTGCGTGACTTTTCTACGAGTTTTGATCTGGTTGGTGGTTGCATTTAGGTAAGGAGAACTACCCCTATGATCTCAATTGTCTTTTATAAGGTTTAGATGTTTTTGTAAAGTGTTTTGGTGCTAGAAAGATGAGTTGTTGGGTTGAGCATTGATCATAAGTGCTATGGTATGTCTAGATGTAGTTTTGGTGTTTTTCGTGTTGTTGTTCTTGCTGATGTTTGGTTTGGAAACGATCTGGAAATCGCATGATGATGATTTAGGGTTTGGGTCGAACCAGGTGATGGCGTCGTGCAGTTCACTGGACGGGCGTCTGGCTCGAGTACATTCAGACGCAGCGCCTGGCCTCTCGACGGGCGTCTGAAGTGTTGTTTTACATTCGAGATTGAAGCTGTTTTAGGTGGACGGGCGCCCGGCTTTGGACGGGCGCCCGAGTAAGGTTCGAGACGGGCGCCCAGTGGTCTTAAACGGGCGTCTAGCTTGTTTTGTCCTTCTTCTTTGTTGGTTGTCGTTCGACCTTATAAGCATGATTTATCTTTATGAAACCTTTATATATGATAGGTTAATATTGTATAAACCCAAACAAGCCTGAATTGAGCTTCGATTCGTTCAGCTTAAAACACCGAATGTACTCTTAAAGGAGTTGAAGTTCGGATCCGTCGGAAGAGCATGATAGGCTTGTGCTCTCGATGAATTAGCATTCATCAATATCGTGTAATTGCTAGGACTTGTCCGTGTCTAGTGGTACAGGAAGAGAGTAGGAGATGTGAGGAGCTTGTTTGAAGACATTTAGGTGGCTAGTTAATAACTTAATAAACAACGTACTTGACTAGTAAAAGATTAAACAACCTGTCTCTCTTGGCTAGGCACCAGGCTAAATCGCGATGCATGTGCTACCTCTGAAGGTGGAAGAACTTCGTAGGTGAAAAGACCCTAAGTACGGAGGGACTCTGCTGAGGTGTGCGTGCTATCGGAGTCTACCTTTTCTAGACTTCGTGGATATTGGTGTGATCCACTAATATGTTGCAAAAGAGTGTCCCCAAGGTAGAAGAACTCAGAGGTCAAAGACCACAAGTGCACAGAGGACTCTGGCTTTGAGGTGGACGCTGCGTAGTGCCCTTGAGTGCGGTTGTAACATAGATAGGTTAAGTTAGAAACAGTTAGTCACAACATGTTGATGAGCATGAAGTGAACCCTAGATTGAGTCGGTCTCACTTAAATAACTAATTAAATAATTATCTTTTCTTTATAAACTATAGTTGTTATCATAGCTTCTCTTTCTTACTGAGTACGTTGTACTTACCTCGAATGCATATTTTTCTATGTGTTTGGGGGTGAGAAGACGAACAGGTTGATCAGGTTAGCCTTGAGCTCGTCGAGGAGTTCAATGACGTTTTGATGGCGTTGAAGTCACTCTGATGTTTTCCTTCACTTTTCTTTTAAAGGTTGTACGGTTTATCTTGTAGATTCTCTTATAAGCTTGTTGTACTTTTATTTCAAGTTTGTGAGACTAGTTTGGTATCGTTCTTTTGAGGCATCGTACGTTGTAAGTTTTATATCGTTGTTGTAAGCTTTTCCTTTTTTTTTACCCCTAGATGGTTTGTATTCTATTCTAGTAGCATTTATGTTTTATACCCGAGTCTTTTGGGCTTCCGTTGCTTTATTTTTGATACGACGACGTAGAGGCTGGCGTATAATTTTAGATTTATTTAACGTTATACGCACCGAACGTTCTCTTCCGGATAAGGGCTCGGTATCCTGGGAGCGGGCGTTACTGGTTGGTATCAGAGAGAAGCGTTCCTTGCTTTTCTAGGCTTCCCTTCCTTAAGATAAGACCTTTAAGACTGCTTAGTAACCATTCTGACTTCTTTGATCTTTCAGAATTGCAGGAATTCATAGAAGTTTCTTTGCTGACCTAAACTTTTGTTTTTAAGATAAGGTATCTTAGATCTTTTAGAACCTTTCTGACTTCTTTTGTTCTTGGTGGCAAATCGTAAAACTAAGAATCTTTAGACCTTGGTCAAGTTTCACTAGGACCAGGTGAAGAGTCTTCCTAGGCAAAGGTTAGTTAGAGTTCCAAGCTCACATCCTTTATGTGATGCCCTCTAGTGTTCCTTCTAGGATCTTTAGCAGAACCCTTCTCTTCTTTTGGAGCTTCTAGACTTTTCTCCTTTTGCTCTTTCCTTGGAGGATTTAAAGTTTTCTTATTGCGACCTTTTGATTCAATCATTACCTTGATTTTGTATTTTGGTGTTATGCAAAACGAGTAAAACAACTTTGTTCACGTTTCTATATGTCTTTTAATATTACTTCTGATGTTTCAAAAATTCTATAAATTTGCAGTCACTTAGGAAATTGCCTTATCTACATTTTCTATTTTGGCATCAACTTAGTTTTCAATATGGATTGTTCACAAATTGTTTAACAAGGAGGAGTACTCTGTTCAGAAAATTCTGCAGCGGTACTCTTACTTGTGAGTCTGTTTTGAATAAGCTAAACATCTTCAAATGACTTGAATTTTTGATATGTTGTAGAAAACTCTCTGATCTGCAATTTTTGTTTTGGAGTCAAGTGCTAATTCTTTCTAGTTTGAGTTCAATCTACAAATTAATGCAGATTTTAAATTTCTGAAAGTTTTGACAGCTTTGTGAGTTGATGAAAATAATTATTTTTAACCAACTTATGCTTTTCCATAAATTCTGAATTTTGTGTAGCATATGTAAAGCTTGTATACCTACAACTTTTCTTTTTACATCTTGTTCAAAATTAATTTGGGTTACTTTGTGCAAGTCAATCATTTCATGGTTGATGTATGTACTTAAACTCTTAAAACCCTTTTAAGTACTTGTTCATGAAAGGCCATACAACATTCTTTCACCTTGGAAGTTTAGGTGTGGGGTAGTATGTGTTGGGAAGGCTTTGAAGCATAAGACCCTAACTTACTTGTTATCCAAAATAAGAAGTTTAGTGAGTAGATATTAAGTGTTGTAGATTTAATACCCTTTTGTGACAAGAAACACTTACATGGTGACTTTCCAATCCCATGTTTTCTTTAATGAGGTACTTTTATAATCATTTGGATTCACACTTAGTTACCTCTAATTTCAAATGTTTTTCCCTTGCATACTATTTGTGACCAATGTGGTATTTGGATCATCTGTTTGAAACTTTTGAACTCGGTAAGAGTTCTTCCATGGCGAAGTTTTATTTTTCAAGTGTGCGCATACTTTGATGTTTTTTTTTATGAAGATGTTTTCATAGTGTCAAATGCTTGATTTAAAGGAAATGAGTTTCTCATCCTTTGAACTATTTGAACTGGCAACTGCATACCCTTTCATTGCATCATGTTTAGCAAATTCGGGTCAATACACTTTTACATCCTAGTGATTACCTTCAATGCATCCCATACACGATGTTTTGGTGCAGAAAACTTTTGTTTAAAGACTCAACTCTTTTATTAGAATTTTATACATTTCGAAAACAGGTGGAAAGATCAAACTTTCTCAAAACATCCATTTTAATTACATAATCTTTTGTCTTCCGGTACGAATACGTGAACAACCATTCCTTACCAAAGTGTTATTTAGTAACTCCAGGCTACTTTTAAAAAAAAATTATATACATGTGTTCAAAAGTTCTATCGATAATTACTTTCAAGATCTGCATCTTTTACTCCCTATGAAATTTTGTCCTTGAATAAGCGAGTAGTTGAACCTCCCTTACAACTCATGCACGTCTTTTAAAGCTACGTTTGATAAAGGATTTTAGCATGCAACTTATTTTGTTAAGAGTTTTCCTCGACAAAGAAAAATTTTTTACTACAGGTGTTAAGTTGTTTTGTTTTATTCTAAACCTTCTTTCTTCAAATTGGAAGAAATGACTTTCTGATTTTTTTTTTTAGAACAAAGGGTTGTCCTTATCCTTTGAACACTTTCCCCTTCAATTCAAAACCTTTTAACAAAATCACAATAGTCCTTATTGTGTGAATCTTTGAACGACACAAAAACATGCACTATTCGAAACTCTTGTGTTTTTTCTTTACTCGATCGTCACTTATGATTTCTTCACAAAGCACTTCTCCGGTTTACCTTTATCTTTGAACCTTTGAGAAGATGTTTCCCTCTTTCAAAAATAATATTTTAAGCTGCAGCGGTTGTTGAAAGAAATAGATTATGCATTTTCTCGAATTCTTTTGCTTTCTTTTCCACGTTATCATTCATGACCCCTTTCGCAACATTTCACCAATTTACTTGGATTCTCAAAGCATGAAATCTTCGAAAGAATATTATTAAATCTTCAAATTTTTATATATATTTATTATATGTATATGTACATATTTGAATAATATTTGAGACTTCTTCCACTAGTTTGGTATCGTTCTTTTGAGGCATCGTACGTTGTAAGTTTTATATCGTTGTTGTAAGCTTTTCCCTTTTTTTTTTTTTTTTTTTTACCCCTAGATGGTTTGTATTCTATTCTAGTAGCATTTATGTTTTATACCCGAGTCTTTTGGGCTTCCGTTGCTTTATTTTTGATACGACGACGTAGAGGCTGGCGTATAATTTTAGATTTATTTAACGTTATACGCGTCGAACGTTCTCTTCCGGATAAGGGCTCGGTATCTGGGAGCGGGGCGTTACAAACCATATCTACAAAAATTAATCCACTAAAACTCTTTAACATTGTCAGCATGGTATCAGCCCAGTAGTTAGTGTGTCGGTCATTAACCCAAAGGTTCTGGGTTCGACTCCCAATGGAGACAAAATTGTGTGTGTATGTGTTTCTTTCCTGTAAACTTTTTTAATATCAAACAAATTTACCACCAAACAAATCCACTAAAATAAAAATAAAAACAAAAAAGGAAAAAAAAATGCATAATCGTCCAGTAGAAGGATAATTTGTCTTTGAGTTCCTCTTGGGATGCCATGGGCCAGGGTTTAAGTCCAGGGCAGGATTTTTGTTATAGGGGTCAATGTTCGAGAATAACACATCCTATTATAAGTTTTTAATATATTAACTTTAAATTTCCAAGTATAAATACGGGTCAAAGGTCAATATTTTAAAATTTTAGCCGGTCAATTAGTACATATTAATGATAAAATTTTCAAAAGATAATAAAATATACACTGAATTTTTTATTTTTTTTGTTTGTTTAGGGATCAGTTGACCCCAACCCACCCTTGGTGCCGCCGCCTCTGTTTGAGTCCCACTTAGGACGAAAAAATGGTGCATGTGCGTATGCGTGAATTTTTCGTTTCTTGAAAAAAAAAAAAAAAAAAAAGAAGCCCTTAAGTTGTACCTGTAGTAGTAGTTGTTACTGAGTTTGGGTGTGCATTTATCATAGACACAGAATGAACCAACACAGTGTGCAAGCAATAACCTTATAAGCCATCTTTAAATTCTTGAAACTTAGTTTGCAGTTAGAAAACTTATTTTTTTAAAATTTTTTTTTTTGAAAACGCTGTTAGAAAACTTATAATTTGGTTATTTGAAAACTTGAAGACGTAAGTATTTTTCCATATTTACCTGGGATTTATAGCGAAAAAATAGCTGAATCGCCTTTAAAAAAAATAAAAAAAAACCTACCGATTCGCAGCTGGCTAACATAGTTGAAAAGTTACCATAAAACATTTTGAGTAATGATACGGACATAACCGTTGTGACACAATGTGTATCTATTCCGCTGATTTCTAATGTAGACTCATTGATCGTTATTATGTCCATTATGATCAATAATGTAGATAGACGTTGTGTCACAATGATTGTATCTGTATCCTAATTCAAACATTTTCCCTTTCAATGCAATATATATGAATAATTACTTTTGCCATCTTTTTTTGAGAACCGCCTAAAGTTCCAACTAAAAAGATAAAATGATTTTTCAATATCTCAATTGACGTAATGAGCCTCACAATGTTTTGAGGCTCATTACGTCAACTAGTCCCCATGTTCCTCAAATGGATCTCTTAGTTGTTGCGTAGGTTGCCCAAAAGCGGTGCGTCCTTCCCGATCCTCTCGTACTAGGGAAAGGTCCTCTCAATGCTCTAACGCCCACACTGGATATGGATCGAACTGTCTCAATATATATATATATATATATATATGTGTGTGTGTGTGTGTGTGTGTGTGTGTGTGTGTGTGTGTGTGTGTGTGTGTGTGAGAGAGTGAGAGAGAGAGTGTCTTGGCAAGACGCATGCGTCTTTGCGTGTGTGTGTGTGTGTGTGTGAGTGCGTGCATGTGTGTGTTTGTGTGTGTGTGTGTGTGTGTGTGTGTGTGTGTGTGGAGGAGGTCATGTCAAGTATGTAAAAAGTGAAATTCATAAGCAGCCCAAACTGGGTAGGTGTAGAATGCATAGGGGCGCGAGACAACTCTCTCTAAGAAATTCGGCAAATTAGCTATGTAGCTTCGGGAGAAGGGTGCCTCCTCACAAAATGGGTCGCAATGATTAGGCCCGGGCGACAATTTACCAAAAACACAGGTCTCCGCATGTATATGGGATGACACCTGCCTAGTGCCTAGTGTCAGAAGGTATGTTGAAAATCGAGCCCAACAACACATAAGCTGTACGACTCAACCTCAAAACCCAGTCAATGATCGAGTTGAGGAATGTTCATGTCTTAATATGTTGATGAAACAATATCAAATGTTGAATGTATGACAACTTTATCAAGGTAATTTACTAATTTTTAACCAGCAAATGCGAGTTAGAAATTTGATTACAATAATTTTGTCACAAGTTTTTTTATTTTTATTTTTACAATGTCACAAGTATTTCCAAAAAAAAAAATATATACACTAGTTACACAAAACTTACCATTGTTGATACAAGTTCAAATATATTGATAATCATAAATCTCATCATAATCAATAATACAGTGCGTGGTAAAAAGGAAGAAAAAAAAACTTATTGATTGCCCAAAATGGGAGACATGAATCCAAGGATTGCCAAATGTTGTTAGAATTTGTTTAAACATGTTAACATTAATGTGTAGAATATTAACTAATTATTCAGTTTGTTGGACTCTCCTGTCTTGGAATTGTATATACATTTGGATGTTGGTCACGAGTATCTCCGACTCCGATGGTGTAGTAAAAGGTTTATTAGAGTATCTATAAAGCTTTTGTAAAAGTTTTTTATCCATTGGCGCAATCCTAGTCAGCAAAGGGGTTGAAGGCAACAGCTTCAAGAATTTGAAGCGGTTCATTGTCCACAATTTCTTTTTTGGTTTACATTATGGTTGTGTGTATATAGTAGAAATAAAGTTTATGTGTTGTTGATTCTTTTTAATGTAAGTGGGTCAATGATATAAAATTTATAGATAAAAGTTTTATATATTAATGATGTAGCATAGTTATAAACTTTTAATAGATCTACCATTGATGATCTTTCTTTGCAAAAAAAAGTATTCACGGCTCGATTTGGGTTGATTTTAAGATTTTTCTTTTAAAATCAAACCGAATATTTTGATATAAATCAAAATCAATCATTGTATAGCCATTTTATTAGTCTGTATCGATTTTCACTGCAAAAGCTTTTTTTTTTTTTGAAAACAAACTTTTATTATTATTATTATTATATGTATAAATCAAGAAGTGGAACATCCACAGCTTACAGAGAAAACACTAAACAATTACTACATAAAATCCCATCAAAAGTGTCACTTTTTGTGATGCATTGTGGATTAAAAAATAATTAATGTGTTGTATTTTAGAAATGATGATGGATATATCCTTATCAAATAATAAATTCTCATTTGGAATATGAAATGAATATATAAACATTAAGTGTTATTATAGGGTTATGTTTGGAAAAATACATTAAATGATGTATTGGTTTTTTAAATGGATAAAAAAACTTTTTATGGAACAATTTATTTTAAAAAAATGGATATTTTTTATGGGACATAAATAGTACATCATTTAGACATTAATTTAAGTTCCAAGCTAGCCTGATATTTCTGACTCAAGTTTCCACGGTTGATAGAAGAACTGTTTGCTTAACAAAAGAAAACATAGATTTCTATCCATTTGATTTGATTCTCAAGTGCCCGCATTATGTAATTAAATTTTAGTCAGAAGAATTTAAGTCGTAGTAATAAAAAGACAGAGGCGACTCTGTCCAAATTTAGGCTCGAGGCCAAATATTATTTAGCATTTGATTTGATTCACAGGTGCCCGCATTATGTCCAGGGGCGGACGCAGGATCCAGGGTGAGGGGGACGATACTATGAGCGAGTGTAAATTTTTAAGAGGGGCAAAAAAAAAAATACACAACATACATAATAGTGTTTTTTCGAGGCCATGTGAACCTAGGGCCTACGGCTTAGACCTTGGTTGCTTATTCGCATGGCCAGACCTAGCCTGGTCATGTGATACATACTAGGATGACACGGTGTTTCCTACAATTTTGGAGTTATAGTCCTTTAATATAAAAACTTTTTCAGTAATTTTATGATGGTCCTGAATCAAATTTTGAGACCACCATGTCATTAGTTTGTAAGAATATGATTGGTTGTTATTTTTTAAACAAAGAGGGTCCACCAGAAATCTTTTAAATCCTATTTGTTGAACACATCAAATAAGATTTGGCCCTGAAACATCGTAGAATTTGTAAAACTTTTTAATCCAAAAATTAAAATGGGAGACATGAAACCTAGGATCATTGCTGTTAGTACTACATATATAATATTATCTAGCTGGCACTTGTTTCAGCATCTTGTCTTTAAACCTAGGAGTAATATTCATTCGGTTGATCAGACCATCGACCTCCATTTGGTGAAGTGTAGTGCTACCGCCATAACAAATATGGTCAAATATATTATTATTATTATTATTATTATTATTATTATCAGATCAGAATAATAATTGATGGTCTTACTAAAATAGTGATCGGATCTTACTATTTTAGTAGTATGCATATCTGATAGCATGGATAGTATGGTATGTAGTGAACCCAACCCTATATATATATATATATATATATATATATATATATGGTAGTTTGCAGTTTGCTAGCGTTTTGTAAAATTCTTTGCTTTATTTTATTCTATTCTTTACGATTTATTGTATTTAAAAGTTAACATAATAATTGGTATGGTATCTTAATTTGTTATGGTATCTTATATGAATCAATATAGGTTAAATTATAAAAAGACGAACGTAAAGTTATTTGCTACACTTGTATGCTGTGAATGTATGGATGTGAACTTTTGATTCTTGGTTTTACATCGCAATGTGTTGAAACGATGCACTTTTATACTATTGATTTATTCTATAAAAACTATTGATTAATATGTCTTATTGTGATCAAATTTCTAAACGGAGAAGGGCCTAAAGGATAAAAATGTATTGAATTAAACAAATAAGACAGCTTGAACTTACATTTCATTATTTATAAAAACAAAGAATTCATAGAAGGACAAAAGTAACCCCAATTAAAGATTCAGAAATATTGGAAGTAATGGTGCTATTTAGAAGATCAGAAGCAACAACAGCAACACAGCAGTGTAACATACAACAGCAACACATCAGATTAGTGTCTCAGTGACATTTAGTCGAACGCCTTTAACTTAAGTCGGTTGAAGGTTGTTACAAGTTGTTGGAGCAGTTGTAATTGCCATCTAGTATAGCTAGCAGTAGGAAACACTTATATATATCTACACAATGTATTCTGAAAAATTAATTCGAGTAGAAATGAAAAGATTTCTCTTCTTCCTCTTTTGAATGTTTACTTCCCGCCTTTTCTGTTTTTCAATTTTTTGCTTTGATGTTCATCAAGTTCTGTGATTAGAACTTGAATTTCCACATGGTATCAGAGAGGTTACCAGAGCTTCTGTTCGTTTTCTCTGATTTCTGAAGCTTTGCAGCTTTCAGTCTTTAATCTTTGTAGTTTTCCGCATTATCTTGAGTTGCATTTCTGGAGTAATTCTTGAATAAATGGCTCAGAATCAACAAATTTTGCCAGGAAGTCCGTTTTACATTCATCCGAGTGAAAATCCTTCATTGATCTTGGTTCAACCGCAGTTAAACAACAAGAATTGGCATCCATGGAGCTGGTCAATGAAGAGTCAGCTCATTACAAAGAACAAAATTGGGTTCATAGATGGATCAATCGAAAAACCACTACAGATTCTCCTGATTTTCGGTGTGGCGTGATGTAATGCATTTGTTACTGGATGGATTGTCAATTCGGTTATGCCTTCAATAGCACAAAGTATTATGTATAAACCTAGTGCTAGGATTATTTGGTTGGATCTTGAATCAAGGTTTTCAAGATTGGATGTGTTTAGAGTATCAGATTTGTTAGAAGAAGTCCATACTGTCAAACAGGGAACTTTGGATGTGACTAGTTATTTCACCAAAGTAAAGACTCTTTGGGATGAAATAGATCTTATGAGGCCTACACCTACTTGTAAATGTGAACCTAGATGCACTTGTGATGTGCTTAAGGTGTTTGCAGGATATGCTGAAACAGAAAAAGTAGTTAGGTTCTTGAAAGGATTGAATCATGAGTATTCTCAAGTTATGACACAGGCACAATTAATGCATCCTGTGCCTGATCTTAACACTGTGTTTGCTATGGCATTAAAGCTTGATGCACAAAAGGAGTATGAGGCAGCACAGATGTCTCATCAGATTCTTTACAACAGATCCTTTAATACCACTGCAGGTCCTCCACAACCAGGGCATGGAAATTTTAATAAGAATGGTAATCCTGGAGGTGGAAAAAGTGTGCCATACAACAATGTTTATAAGAAGAATAATCAGGACAAGAAGAAGATGCAGTGTACTTTTTGTGGTCTCATTGGTCATACTGTTGATAAATGTTACAAAAAACATGGTTACCCTCCTGGTTTTAAACCAAGAAGCAGGGTTAATATGGTGGAAACTGCTGATGAAGGTTTTGTCAATGAAGAGACTTCTGGTACATATGGTACACAAGATCCTGAGTCATTCACTTTGAACAAAGTGCAGTATCAACAACTGGTGAAGCTGTTGGATTCACAGAGATCAGATGGTTTTGCACATATGGCTAATCAAGCTCAAAGGTTCTCAAAGAAATTTTGCACCTACAACAGACACATCAGGTCTATCTAACTCTTCTATTGAATGGGTCATAGATAGTGGGGCCACAGATCATATAGTTAACAGCCTGGATTTGTTGGTTAATCCCAAGCCTGTTAACCATATGCTGGTAGGGTTGCCTAATGGTTCCACTGTCAAAGTTTCACATACAGGACAAGTGCATATAAATTACGGTTTAATCTATATAATGTTCTATGCATTCTCGATTTTAGGTTTAATTTGATATCATTAGCTAGACTTACTCATGATCCTCGCTTTGTCTATAGTTTTCATGCTTAACAAGTGTTTGATACAGGACAAGAAAGCTGGGAATCTGATTGGATCGACTAGTAAAAACAAGGGGTTGTACATGCTAAATGCTACCGCTCAACTTTGTCTCATCAAGCTTCTAAAGTTTTAGCTATTACTAGTAAAATTTCGATGAACAATCGTGGCATTATAGACTAGGGCATCTTTCTCATAAGAGATTAGTAGATTTACATTTGAATAATGGTGCTCCTTACGTACATAATGCTTGTCACATTTGCCATATGGCTAAACATAAGAGAAGTTCTTTTCCTTTGAGTTCTAGTTACATTAATGGTATTTTTGATTTGGTTCATGCTGATATATGGGGACCATATAGACAAACTACAGTACATAATCAGACTTACTTTCTTACTATTGTTGATGATTTCTCAAGGTTTACATGGATATTCTTGATGAAATGTAAATCTGAGGCAAGGGAACTTATTAAATCTTTTTTCCAGTATGCATATGTTCAGTTTAATAAGCATATCAAAGTATTAAGAACTGACAATGGTCATGAATTCAATATTCCTGAATTTTATAAAGAAAAGGGAGCTATACATCAAACATCTTGTGTAGACACTCTTCAACAAAATGGAATAGTAGAGAGAAAGCACCAACATATCATGAATGTAGCTAGATCTTTGAAATTTCAGTCTAATTTGCCACTGAAATATTGGGGTTATTGTGTAACACATGCTGTCAACTTGATTAACATAACACCTTCTCCAATATTACACAACAAAACACCTTTTCAGTTGTTATATGATAAGATGCTTGTGTATGATGATTTGAAAGTGTTTGGTTGCCTTGTATATGCCTCCACTGCTGCACATAATAGGCCTAAGTTTGAACCTAGAGCTAGAGAATGCATATACATTGGCATTTCTCAGTATACAAAAGGGCATATTTTGCTAGATAAGTCCACTAGAGACATTTTTGTATCTAGGGATGTCAAATTCTATGAAACACAATTTCCTTTACATATTACAGACACAGGTTCTTCCACAGAGGCTGTTCCATTACCAGTACCATATTTTGATGGTACAGAAGATTCCACTTTTAATATGGATACTGCTGCACCAGTAATTGATCTAGTTCCTACACAACATCATCAGCAGCAACAGATGCCTCCTATACCTCCAACTGCTAGGAGATCAACTAGAATCAGACATCAACCTTCTTATCTAGAACAATATGTTTGCCCTACAAAGAGATCACCACATTTGATCAACAATGTGATCAACTATGACTCTATCACCAATGGATACAAGAGTTTTATTTGTATGTCAGACACTTTGACAGAGCCAAAGACCTACAATCAGGCAATTAAACATGACTGCTGGAAGGAAGCAATGCAAAAGGAGTTAGATGCACTACAAGCAACACATACTTGGGAAGTGGTTACTCTTCCTCCTGGTAAAAAGACCATAGGCTCTAAGTGGGTATACAAAATTAAATATCATGCTGATGGCTCCATAGAAAGGTATAAGGCAAGATTAGTGGCAAAGGGATACACACAGACTTATGGCATAGATTATGAAGAGACATTCTCTCTTGTTGCAAAAGTCACAACAATCAGAACTTTATTGGCCCTAGCTGCATCAAAAATCTGGCACATCCATCAAATGGATGTGAACAATGCTTTTCTCCATGGAGAATTGGATGAAGAAGTGTATATGGAATTACCATTAGGTTTCAAGACAGACAAGCCTAATCAAGTATGCAGATTGACAAAATCCTTGTATGGTCTCAAACAAGCTAGCAGGCAGTGGAACACAAAATTAACTACTGCTTTAACAGAGATAGGGTTTATACAGTCTCAACATGATCATAGTCTTTTCACTAGAGGATCATGAGATACTTTAGTAGCTCTATTGGTGTATGTAGATGATATAGCTACAAGTGCATCTTTGGATCCTATAAGCGAGGTCAAAGAAGTTCTACACAGAAAATTTCAAATTAAAGATATTGGAAGCTTGAGGTATTTCTTAGGAGTTGAGGTGGCCAGAACTGACCAAGGAATATCAATAAATCAAAGAAAATATGCTATGAATCTTCTTCAAGAATATGGTTTCACTGAAGCAAAACCAGCAAATACACCTCTTCATTCCAAACAGAAACTCAATGCAGGGGATTCAGAACTACTTTCAGACAATGCAGCATACAGAACTTTAGTGGGAAAGTTAATATACTTATCATTTACTAGGCCAGACTTAGCATATGCAGTACAGCAGTTAAGCCAACATCTTTCAAATCCCACAGTCAATCATATGCAAGCAGCACATAGGGTGTTAAGGTATATCAAGAAAAACCCTGGACAAGGGCTACTGTTTCCAGCAAACAATGATTTGCAGCTCAAAGGTTACACAGATTCAGATTGGGCTGGATGTGAAGAATCTAGGAAGTCTATATCTGGATACATAATGTTTTTAGGTGGAGCTCCAATATCCTGGAAGGCTAAGAAGCAAACTACCATAGCAAAAAGTTCTTCAGAGGCAGAATATAGAGCTATGGCAAGTGCTACATGTGAACTACAATGGTTGGTGTATATTATGAAAGATTTGCAAATTCATGTCCATCTACCCATTCTTCTATTCCGTGACAATGCAAGTGCTAATCATATTGCCAAAATCCCTATTTTCCATGAAAGAACTGAACACATTGAATTGGATTGCCACATTACAAGAGCTAAAGTGCAATCAGGATTCCTAAAACCGATGCCTGTCAGGACTCAGCATCAGTTGGCTGACATCTTAACAAAGCCATTGGATGCTCCTCTATTCCAGTATTTTCTGGATAGGATAGGAGTTCATTCTATCTTTCAAACACACAAATCGGATGCACCAAGTTGATTGGAAGTAATGGTGCTATTTAGAAGATCGGAAGGTCAATTCGTCCCCCTAGTCGAACGGAGGGGGCTATTGGAAGTAATGGTGCTATTTAGAAGATCGAAGCAACAAAGATCGGAAGCAATAACAAAGAATACAATGGTGTAACATACTACAAAGAACACATCGATTAGTGTCTCGGTGACATTTAGTCGAACACCTTTAACTTAAGTCGGTTGAAGGTTGTTACAAGTTGTTGGAGCAATTGTAATCGCCATCTAGTATAGCTAGCAAGAGGAAACACTTATATATATCTACACAATGTATTCTGAAAAATTAATTCGAGTAGAAATGAAAAGATTTCTCTTCTTCCTCTTTTGAATGTTTACTTCCCGCCTTTTCTGTTTTTCAATTTTTTGCTTTGATGTTCATCAAGTTATGTGATTAGAACTTGAATTTCCACAAGAAAATTTAAACAAAGAGAATATATAGACGTGTTACCAGGAGAAAAAACTGTGAAATTTTTAAATTAAAAACAAAAACATTATTATTTTCTTTCTCCTACTCAAATTTTGAACAAGCAATGACAGTTGAACATGCTATGACAGAGACGATTGAAAATGGAGTGATAATTGACAATTGAAACCGTAATAACACTTGAGTTGAACATTTCATAACAATTAAAGATACAATGACAAATATAAGTTGTCATATTACATAATCAGTGATACTTTACGAATAATCACATTAATTGTCATTACATCTCTCATGGCACGTCAAGAAGACCAAAATAAAATTATCACATTTTGTAAATGGGTCCATAGGCCGTTGGTAGGTAAGACACTTCATCAATTCACATGATAGCGTATTTTAGCTGAAGTATACCAGAGGTATGTTAGTTTTATCTATCTGATGATTGAGAAAGCTTAACGGCAGTTTTATATTGCACAAAGTGTTATATATATTGCACATCGGGCTAATCCTTATTAATTGACAATCTACGACAAATAATTAGTTATATAATCTCAGAAGTCAACAAGCATCATTTTCATGAGTATATCTACTTTTTGCGTTGATGCGGGTCCTTGCTCAGACAGGTTAAATGATTTGCTTAAAAAATATAATTGTCTGTAAAGTCCCACATCGGTAAAGTAGTAGAATGTTCACCCCATATAAGTGTGAGACATAAAGGTCTTGTCAACTCGGGTTAGCCCTTTTAGACCAAGCGAGGACGATGGTCTAAGCAGTTGACCGGACCATTTATGACTCATTTAGCGCTATCAGGCCCGGGGTCTGGGGGCGTTACATTGTCCTTAATTTCTGCATATGAAATATGCATTAACAAATAAAAATACATTTTCGGAAATTTTTGTTTTGGGTTTAATGCCTAATTTGAATTTTTACTTGAAGGGATGTTTTGTTCACTACAGGCTATTTATAATGCCAACTTTGATTTTCATTTGACGCTGAGTAACGCCCTGCACCCGGCCTGGTAGCGCTTAAATGAGTCATAAATATCCGGTCAATCGCTTAGACCGCCCCTCGCTGGTCTAAAAGCGGCTAACCCGAGTTGACAAGACCTTTATGTCTCACACTTATATGTGGGTGAGCATTCTCTTATTTTACCGATGTGGGACTTTACATTCTCCCCCTTATAGTGGATCGCGCGCCTCGCCAGGATCGCCGAGATCGTTCTCGATCGCCCCTACCAGAGGTAACTAGAGGTCATCCTTACACCGTCTTCTTGTACGGTGCGGCGCATAGTTCCGCTCGATAGTCGGCTCAATACCATTTCAGAATACCCTGGACCCGGGCCTGGTAGCGCTAAATGAGTCATAAATGTCCGGTCAACTGCTTAGACCGCCGTCCTCGCTTGGTCTAAAAGGGCTAACCCGAGTTGACAAGACCTTTATGTCTCACACTACTGGGGTGAGCATTCTCTTATTTTACCGATGTGGGACTTTACATGCGGGGTGGTTTAATAACCGGTGCAATAGTATTTGGTTTTACTTCAATTGAGCATTAATGCGTTGCTTCTTCATTTCATTTGGAGCTATTTGTAATTAAGGTTTTTCGACAGGTCTTAATGCAGGTTTTAATGACGCTCTTCTTGGCTGAGCAATTCAATTTACTGACTCTTTTTGAACATCAGATGAATTTTTAGGTAGTTGGGGTTTGGTGTTTCTTTCTTTGAATTAGCTGTTGAATTTGGTCAAAGAATTAAGCTTTATATATATTTTCGTCGTGCTGAATGAAGTGTAGTCAGGAGAAATCAGTGGGAGATCTACAAATGGGAATGGAATGGGGTGATGTCAAGCGCGGCTATATGAGCTTGATGAAAGGTTTTAGTTTTTACTCTTACTAGAGTGATCTATAAGCTTTTTTTACCTTAGCCTCCTAGGCACAATTCAATTCTTTAGGGTAGATCATTAATGGAAGTTTTAAGTTACATTATAGTTGATGGCATCTTAAGTTCTCATTTGGATCTGTTGGGCCAGATTGCCCACACTCTTAAATGATAAAGAAATATAGTTGCGCCTTTACTAACACCAATTGGTTGTAGTAGAATGGTAAGCGCTTGATCCTGAAATTCTATCAGAACCAGAGGTCTCGAGTTCGAACCTGGCTATAAACATTATTATTTCCAGTGATATAAGAAATATAGTAGCGCATTCCTTAATAGCTATAGCTTTTAGGAGAACTGGTAAGCGCTTGATCTTTAACATGAGTATCGAGCGGAGGTCATGAGATCGAACCCTGGTTGGAACATTATTAAAAAAAAAATTGTGCAAGTGTTAGACATGACACTTGAGGGGGTGTTAGGCGGATTGCCCACACTCTTAAATGATAAAGAAATATAGTTGCGCCTTTACTAACACCAATTGGTTGTAGTAGAATGGTAAGCGCTTGATCTTTAACGTTCGAACCTGGCTATAAACATTATTATTTCCAGTGATATAAGAAATATAGTAGCGCCTTCCTTAATAGCTATAGCTTTTAGGAGAACTGGTAAGCGCTTGATCTTTAACATGGTATCAGAGCCAGAGGTCATGAGATCGAACCCTGGTTGGAACATTATTAAAAAAAAAAATTGTGCAAGTGTTAGACAGACACTTGAGGGGGGGTGTTGGGCCAGATTGCCCACACTCTTAAATGATAAAGAAATATAGTTGCGCCTTTACTAACACCAATTGGTTGTAGTAGAATGGTAAGCGCTTGATCTTTAACATGGTATCGGAGCCAGAGGTCTCGAGTTCGAACCTGGCTATAAACATTATTATTTCCCCCATTTATATTGTGCACGTGATGCATGTGTTGGGCCTCTTTGTTATTGGAGCCTAGTTTGCTCCGGCTGCCTAGTTGGCTTAGCCTTGTTATAGGCCCACACTTGAGGGGGAGTGTTAAAGTGATATAAGAAATATAGTAGCGCTTTCCTTAATAGCTATAGCTTTTAGGAGAATCGGTAAGCGCTTGATCTTTAACATGGTATCGAGCCAGAGGTCATGAGATCGAACCCTGGTTGGAACATTATTAAAAAATTGTGCAAGTGTTAGATGGACACTTGAGGGGGGGTGTTGGGCCAGATTGCCCACACTCTTAAATGATAAAGAAATATAGTTACGCCTTTACTAACACCAATTGGTTGTAGTAGAATGGTAAGCGCTTGATCCTGAAATTCTATCAAAGCCAGAGGTCATGAGATCGAACCCTGGTGTGAACAATATTTTCCCCCATTTATATTGTCAAGTGTTGGGCTGGCCTAGTTGGTCTTTGTGAGCCTAGTTGTCTCAGGCTTGTTGTGTGCCTAGTTGGCATAGCCTTTATATGAGCCCACACTTGAGGGGGCGTGTTAAAGATAAGGAAATAAAGTAGCACCTTACTACCACCAATTGGTTTTAGTACAACGGTAAGCGCTTGATCTTAACAGGATCAGTGCATAATTTGCAGAAATAATGGCAGAGTTTAGAATTGCCATGAACTTTCTTCGATCTGGGAAATATTTTGAAGCTGCACAAACGTTGCTAGAGTAGGAGGGCAAATTTTGGATTTTAGTCCTGAGTAACTTGGCCTATTTTGGATTTTAGTCTGCTCTGTTCGGTGAGGAAAATGGTCCTCTAACTTGTATTTTTTTGAAAAATAGTTCTATCCATTGAAATAGTGGACGGGTACGGAATCTTTAAAAGCGCTTACGTGATGTACCACTAGGTCGCCACATTGAATCCTGTGTGGCTATGGATCCCATTTTACTTTAAAAAAATGGTTTCTCCTTTCAATTTCCCCCAATTTCATCCCTCCAAATCTAATTCCTAATTTGCTACTTTGCATCTCCCGTCTAATCCTCTTCCATCTTCTTCCTCCATTTAGTACCTTCAATTTTTCATCTTCATCATTTTATTTTTTTTATACATTAAATTCTCTGTAATTTGTTTTTAGGCTTCTCCTCCTCAATTGAAAACATCATCGCCAGATACAGAAGAGATTAAGGTAGTGGTGCCGCAAGTGTGCACAATCCATTTGTTTGAACTTGCTTCTGATGTTGATGCTGTGAGTTTTGGTGGTCTTGCCTTTGATCATTTGATTTTATTCATTCCCATCGGAAACGTGTTGGATTTAATTTGAGTTGATTTGTTTGAGGATTTTCAGAGAAACGAAATATAAAATTGCAAAGGAAGATGAGAATGGGGAAGAAGATGAAAACCTTCAAACCTTCAAACTTACTCGTAGCATTTAAACTCCACTTGAACCCATCTTCTTTATCTCGCATCCATTGAAAGCAGAGGCAAAATCTACTAAGAGACAATTAGGTTGCTCATCCTCCACCCCATGGCCCTTCCTTACCCTCCTATAGTGGATGAGTGCTTGATAATTTGAATTAGAAATAGATCCATTTGGATTTGATTCTCTGTTTTCAATAAACAATATTTTTGCAATTGGGTCCATAATATTCCCAATGTTCAAGAAATTTGAAGATGGCGGTGTTATTAGTTTTTGAGGAATTAAAGTAGGAAAATTCCCCTAATTTTCTTCTGGGATTCATTGAATCTTTAATCTTTTGCTTATAAAAGAAGAAAAATGCTAATCCCAATTACAAAATTCCTGTAATAACAATCTCAATTGACATTCCAATAGCAAATATTTTGCTTTTTGGTTTCTTGCTAGTTGAAACCGGACTAGCGTTTTCAGGCAGAGGTGGAGGTGGTGATGTTGTATTTCCCGGTTATGCTTCGGCTGAAAGCAAGAATGGTATATCCGGATAAGAAGGTTATGTGGTCTTTGCATTTTCCGCCGAGAAACAATAGCTAATGTAGAGATATTATGAACTTTGGTGCTATATTTTGTGAGAACTTCCAATTCCAAATTGCAAATGATTCATCGCCTATCTCAGCAATTCCAAATTGCAGATTGCAAATTAATTAGGGATTAAATTTTGAAGGATGAAATTGGGGGAAATTGGAATGAGAAAGAAATTGGGGGAAATTGGAAGGAGAAACCCTTTTTTTTAAAAGTAAAATGGGGTCCATAACCACGTAGGATTCAATGTGGCAGCCTAGTGGCTGCCACGTAAGCGTTTTTTAAAAATTCCGGTGCCCAATCAGCTATTTCCGGCAGATAGGATTATATTAGGATCAAGTGCTGACGGACGTTTTCTAGGCTATACAATCCTTACCGGCAGTGTACCGGGTCAAATTGTAGTTCTAGTGCGGTGAGTGGTCGTATCCTCGGTGAAATGAAAATCTAATTCAAAGTGTGGTTAAACACCAAGAAGCTATTATTAACTCGATCTAAGTCGCAGTTTTACCTTTTATAGGGTTAGATTGTTAGAGTTAGATGTTAGTAAAACAGTAAATAAACACTTATATAATATACAGATATATATATATATATATATATATATATAAATATATAAATACATATATAGATACATAGACATAAATATATATATAGATATATAGATATATATAATATAAATACTAATATAATATATAGAAACTAGCCAAGACAATGTTATTGAACCATGATCCCTTTTTAGTTAATAGATGAGACAGATCTTCCTTTTTCAATGTGTAATTTATGTGAAACGGTGCACTCCTCAGTTCAACGATTCCTCTCACACGTCTGGCATTTAAATCTGTCATATGTCTCATCAACTGCCCAATGTCATCTTAATCATGGGTCACTCGTTTTGTCATACGGCCGAGATTTTAAGATCTGGCGATTAAGCAGGTGATTTCAACGTAATAAGATCTTGAGCACAATTTTAATGCCCCCGGGTAGGAAATAGGATTCCGTTGTCACGTTTTCACTCGGCCATTTTTACCCTCCGGTTTTTCTACCTTTTTTTCTCATATCCTAACTTCACCGTTTAGTTCGTCATTAGGTTACAATTCTGTTCATACTGGTTAATTACGTCAATACGAACGTTTCATTTAAGCACAGGTAGAAAAAGATTCATCATAATCGGTTTTAATCATTTTTACCATAGTCAATCATCCATTTTACCAAAAAGATTAAAATAGTTCAATTACATATTTTGGCTAGATATAGATAAGTAATATATAAATAGAAATAGAAATAATAAACATAATAATATTAGAATATATTACCGATTACAACTGTTGAATCGGGGTCGTTTCCTCCGGATATAACATAACAAAGCTTCGAAATCAACAATCTTCGATAATTATTCCATCATTACAACGATACTATAACTACTTTATTTATATATATAAAAACATATATATATATATATATATATATATATATATATATATATATATATATATATATGGGCCCAAAAGAAAAAGAAAAGATAGAAGAGAAGATAGGAGATGGAAGAAGAGGGAAATGGAAGAAATGGGGAGGAGATGAGAAGAGAGGGGCGAAGGAAAGGGGAGAAGAAGGGGCAACGATTCTGATGAAATGAGTGCCTATTTATAGATAAAATTGGACGGGCCGGATCGATCCGGGAACAATAAAAAAATATTATCCCAGGCTTATCCTCTGCAAAACCAGGTGCAAAATCATTATTATGTCGATTTTCAGTTAAGCCAGATCGATCCGGGAAAAGACCGGATCGATCCGGGACTGTAAAAAAATCCAGTTTTGAGCTGAAACTTGAAAAATTCATATCTTGAGTTGTAGACCTCCGATTGACGTGATTCAAAATGCGTTGGAAAGCTCTTTCAAAGATCTACAACTTTCATGAAGGACTCCTTTTGATGGGCCATTTGTTCGTCGAAGATATAATTCGATAATAGCATTACGAAACGTTGATCCACTTGAACTTTTAAGCTTGTGGCACATTCTTACACCCTTCATATGTTTTAACTTCAAAAAGTGTCGTCACTCGGGGTTTTGGTTTACCTAAAAATCTGCAATAAAGCACCAAAATACCAAGCGTAAATCCGACACGACACTCCGGTTACTAAACCGGTACAAAAACTTATAAAAAATGATAAAAATACGATATTTTACATAATAACTTCTAATAACATACTTAGATGAAACTTAGGAATTAATGACTTAAATTGATATAAAAATGCTCAAAATGATATCAGAAACGGGGTGAAAAGTTATAAAAATAACAGTGAATTTTTCCGTCATCAAGCGCTTACCGTTGTACTAAAACCAATTGGTGTTAGTAAAGGCGCTACTATATTTCCTTATATCATTTTTAACACGCCCCCTCAAGTGTGGGCTGATAACAAGCCCGGGCCAACAAAGAGGCCCAACACTTGCACAATGTTTAGGGAAACAATGTTGGTAGCAATGATTGATCTCATGACCTCCCGCTCTGATACCATATTAGGATCAAGCGCTTACTGTTGTACTAAAACCAATTAGTGTTAGTAAAGGCGCTACTATATTTTCTTATATCACTTTTAACAGATTATTTTTCAAAAAAATAAACAAGTTAGAGGACCATTTTCCTCACCGGAACAGGAGCAGGACTAAAATCCAAATTAGGTCAAGTTAGAGGACCAAAATCCTAATTTTCCAGAGTAGGAATGATGTTTTGATTTAGTCAATATCTTACAGGGCTATGTGTTCTGTGAAAGCGGCGTTTCAAATATGGACGCTTTAATTGGATTACTTTTGGTGGCCTTAATTGGAAGCAAAGCGGGTTCAATCTTACCAGACTGTTTAGATGCGATTTATAACTCCTTCTGGTCAAGGTTCGACCTTTATGAATTTTCTTTTTTATGATCGGCTGTTTTACTCCCCAATACAAGAAATACTGTGTCAAACGAAAACACAACTATCGTTTCTATTTAATTGTCGCAGTTACCAAAAACACATATATTAAGAAGAGTGGTTGATGTGTTGGCTTAACATCAAAATGACAATAACACCCATTTAATATAATTAATGACATGTTATTTTCAATTTCTCACCCCTTAATAAATAGGGGGAATGAGGGAGAAGGACAAAAATATTTCATCAATTGAGTAGAAGGACAGCTTTTTTGAAACTTTTGCATAAAGGACAAAACTATTTATTCATTCGTCGAAATTCACTTGTGAACGAAATTCACTTTGTTTAAATTCACCGATTTAAATTCAATCGTCGAAATTCACTAATTTTCAAAATTCATCGTCGAAATTCACTAATTTTCGGGATTCACTTCGTCGAAATTCATTCATTAAATTCACCGATTTCGGGATTCATTGGGAAGATTCACCGATTTTAGGATTCATTTGTTTGTCCTTCTCGCTATAAAATTATGCGCTTGTCCTTCTCCTATATAAAAATATGTATTTGTCCATTACTTAAAAATATTTTGATTGTGTCCTTATCCCTAATTTTCCATAATAAATAATGGTTGATGTAGAAAAATACAATAAATAATGCTTTGGAAATGTAACTACGATAGTTAAAAAGAAATTTTTTGTTTTCACAACTACGACAGTTAAATAGGAACAAATTGAGTAATAACTTATATAACTGCGTAAATAGAGATGAAAAAAATCCAGTTTGTCAATGCTATCCATATATTATAGGACCTAATAATCAAGGGTCATGCTTTATATGCCGAGGATAATATGGTTTGACTATTATTATTTTGTTTAAATATTATTAGGCGAGTTTTATTGGCACCACTATTTTACTATTGATACCTTTTTTTACTATTATTTTTCATTTATTTTTTCACACCACCAAATCATTTTTTGGCACCACGTTACGCGCGTCAGAGCCACTGACGTTTTTTCGCTCACAACGTCACTAATGACACATTTATAACTATAAAATCAGTGTCACTGACGTTTGGATTGAAAACCAACGTCAGTTTCATTGACGCTCGTACCGCAAACGGGCATCAGTGACACTGACGTTATGCTGTTTAAAATAATAAAAATATTCAATGTGGTGCCAATACTGATTTTTAGGATGCCGAGTGTAATCGTGGTGCCGTGAGTATTTTCGTGATGCCGATAGAAGCCGCCTATATTATTGTCGTATTTATCTTGTAGTGACTTATTGACTACGTCACCGAACGCTATATATTTCTACTCTTATCGCTCATATTGAATCAATGAAAATCAATCGTTTACGAATCATGTTATGGTAGCGAGCTTAAATTAATTTTCTTTCGTTGTGCTAATTCTTCCCTAAACCCTCATCTTTTTTTTTTTGAAAAAATCCGCCCGACTGCTCCTCCTCCACTCGGTGGTTTTGTCCGGTGTCGGCCATCCTCCTCGTCAACTTCATCTTCTCCGGCAGACCCTCTTCATCGCAGAGCTCCATCCAAATCTGACAATCCTCTTCGCAATTCTACAGCAAAAATAAAAAATAAAAAAAATAATTTCAGCCGCAACGTTCTTCTTCTTCCCCGGAACCACTGCTCCAATCCACCATCTTCTCCAGTGAGACTTCGTTCGTCAAACCAGCCCCAGCTTAATTGACTGCATCTGATGGTTGTATGAAAATTGCACAAAGAAGAAGTTTTGTGGCTGTTTTGATGAAGGTTCTATTAGAGAGAGATGGGCTAAATTACAATTTTGGTCCTCTAACTAGACAAGTTTTTCGATTTTGGTCCTGGTTATTCTCCGGCGACAATTTTAGTCCTGTAAGTGGTCTTTTTTTGCAAAAATAGTCCTGAACGCCGGAAAGACCACTTACAGGACTAAAATTGTCACCAGAAAAGACCAATTTTAGTCCTGTAAGTGGTCTTTCCGGCGTTCAGGACTATTTTTGCAAAAAAAAAAAAGACCACTTACAGGACTAAAATTGTCGCCGGAGAAAAACCAGGACCAAAATCGAAAAACGTGTCTAGTTAGAGGACCAAAATTGTAATTTTGCCTATTAGAATGTGTTCAAATTCATGTTAAAGAAGCACGAGAGAAGCTAAATTAAGGAAGCAATTGGGTATTATATCTTTGCCTGACAGATCGACTGCGTTCTTCCCCTTTCCCTAGTTCCAGCTGATCGTCGGTGTTGTACCACTGCTTCGCTTCTACAGTGCCGCCTCTACCTCACCAACTCTAGGCCCCGGAAGATCCTCAACATCTTATATCCAGCTTCTACCGTCTCTTGTTGCGCATGAGGATGTCTCTAATTTAGATTTGAGTTCCCATCCCAACAAAAAAAAAAAAAAAAAAAAAAAAAAAAATGGCAGATCGATGACACCATCTTAGTTTCTGTCCTTCCTCGCATTGTGGCCATTGTTCAGATTTTTTCGACGCCGGGGGCAAAGCTGCGATCGTGGCAACCTTCGTCCCCCACACTCCAGCTTCTCTAATGGTCGAAAACCCTCCACCTGTTGGATTTGTGCCACCACCGGCCATACCGCATGACCGCTTCTTTGCGATATCGGTAGCTCCTCATCTTCAAGCATATGCGACGCCCCCACTCCGGCTTTAAATGGATTGCGGATATCGGAGCCACTCACCAACTCACTCCTGATTTTTTGAAATCTCAACCTATTATCTGCACCTTATGTTGGACCTGACAAAGTGCATGTAGGTGACGGTACAGGTTTTAACTATTACTTATTAAGACTCTTCTTCTGTAAATTCCCCTTCCCTGCCCTTTTATTTATCTAATATTCTTGTTACCCTCTCTATCACCCGAAACCTCTTATCTGTGCATTTTTTTAGAACAGCAAAGAAATTTATTAAGATCTAGCAAAATGCTAGAGTAGTGTTACAAAAATACAAAGCAAAAAGAGCAATCACAAGCGCCAAGCAACAACACCCCTGGAACCAAGCCTAGAGTCCAAATCGGACTAATGCAAAAAAGGGTTGGACTTTCAAGAATCTCAATCCATGCCAACTTTATTATTTCTACCATTTATCCAAGCATAACTACGAACTCTAATATCCTCAAATGTTTGGTCACATGAAGCATCTTTAGAATTGAAGACTCGGGAATAAATTTGTGTCTGAAAATTCCGTGTACTTTGAATTTCATAGGTCATACTTTCTTGTAAAGGATTACTCGGGCCATGTCCACCTCGGGGTTTTGTTAAGGATGGACTCTTTCACTTCTCCACCCCGCTCCATCCCCCACATTGCTCCTGCTTAAGCTCTTACCTCCTCTCTTACCTCATCTACCATGTGGCATCAGCGTCTCAATCATTTCTCCTCCGTACTTCGTCAAGATTTAAAGTGTCTCCCTACTTTTACTCCTACTAAAGCACCATCCGTTGTGTGTGCCCCGTGTCAGTTGGCCAAAATTCACCATTTTCCGTTATACACTTCTGATTTTACATATATTGCTCCTTGGACCTGATCTATTCTGATGTTTGGGGGCCCTGTTCTGAATCCTCAATTTATGGTTCCCGTTATTATGTCAGTTTTCTGGATGACTTCACAAAATACCTATAAGGAGACACCTATGTGGCTTCATCTGGACTACACAGTTTCATTCTGCAATGAAACAGTGTGGCCCAGATGAAGCAACATAGGTGTCTTTCCATATAGGAATCTCCACCTTAGAATTTCCCATAATAACTTGTATAACTGCGTAAATAGAGATGAAAAAAATTCCAATTTTTCAATGCTATCCTTGTAATACCCTACTCCCAACCCCTAGGTCCACTGGGGTCATTTTAGGAGGGGTTGCGAAGCTTTCGCCGCAACTTCAATAACAAGACTAGAAATCCCAAAATAATCCACTAAATCCACGATTTAACATAATAAATCCACAAATTAATTTTACATCAATTCAATAATTATTTCCATTACAAAAATTACAACAAATAAAATCACAAGATTCATGACTAACTAACTCAAAATGCGCAGTCTAATCCACAACATCAATTTCTTTTCTTCCTCGGATCTCGATAAAAACACTGTACATATATTTAAAAAAAAAAAGAACAAAAACAAAACAACACAAAAAGAAAACGAGGCGCCAAAAAAGGCAGTATGAGCCACGTGTGCAAGTGTTATACTATATATATATATATATATATATATTTATAAATATAAAAAAAAAACAACTTCTATAAAATTTGCAGCGGAAATCTTTATTAATCTTGCAAAACGAGTTAGTAAATAATTCTTGAAAATAAAAATAAAAGACAGAGCAGAAATAATAAGTCAATTTTTAAAAGTTATATAGTGCACGAGCATTAAGGAAAAACATGTCGAGTTTATTTTACAAGCACCAGCTTTGGCCGAGCCGATGAGTCAAGTACCGCCCTAACACCGTTTTACCATATGGATTTCAACCGCACTCCACGAGAACTAGCCATGCCTGACAATTCCGGCCGATTGTCAGGGAAAAGAATCAACCTTCACCGTGCAAACCTCCTACACGGCTCCAGCCAACCCTATCCATGCCCTAGGACCCACGCACCAACCGTCAGCCCTTGCTTTCCCGGCTGTAGCGTGAATCTTCGGGGAAAAGGTACCGTCCCCACTCTTACTAGTGAGCACTCTAGCTACTGTCGGTAAATACTTCGAGTCAAGAGGCCTCGAGACCGGTGACTAGCCGTTCTCCAAGAGCAGTAACTCTAATCCCCCTAGCCACTAGAGCTTTGACACTTTCGTGTCACGAGCGAGTGAGCGAGCGAGCAAATATTATCCGTCAATTCCAAGTATCGGTTTTATTTATGTTATAAAAAGTATGCACTAGCTCAAATAAGTCATTTGTTTCAACTCACTTTGCATTTTGTAATTTTAATAAATCATTCGAAAATGACTTCCGAGTTAAAAACATAAACTTGATATAGATAAAATATTGAAAATAATTATAAAACACACTTTTGGTTTTATATCAAAATAAAAGACTCACCTTAGTTTATCGGAGTTATGTATTTTTTTTAGCGCCAAGTAAATCTGCCGAGCCTTGAACATTTTCTCAGGTGTGCAATTTGCATCCTTCTAAAGCAAATACATAAACATATATATATATATATATATATATATATCACCCACACAGTCTTGATAAACCTAGAAAAGAACCCAATAAACTTCTCAACCCAACCTTTATTCCTATTGCAGTTTGCCCTTTATCGACGATGACTCAAAACCCAAAAGTTCTAGCTCTTATCCGATCCCCACTTCTAGATACTTCAAAAAAAAACTCGTAGCCACCATAAATGGGAAAGAAAAGACGGGAACAAAGAGCTAGCATCAATGGAGCCTTTGGTGCAGCATATATACAATTCTCATCATTGGTTCTTCAACTAAAGTTTGACATAAATGGATTATGCTGGATGTGATATATAGTACGCATGTTAACATTTTGTGTCGTTTTTATTATTGAGTTTTGGAAAAGTTAATTGAATGACAGGCCAGTAGGATAATTTAGGTGGCAGGATCGCATGTGTGGATGGTTTTGGATTTCGAATCTTCCATCGCAAATGGGTGCTCGAGTTGGCTGTTATGGTGGTATGCTGTTCAATGGTTATTACACCCCAGGAAAGATGAAATAGTTGTGATGGGGTAAAGAAAGTATATGAAGAGGACCAAGAGGTTGAGTGTGCAGCTCATGAATCCTTAGTTTGATTTCCCATCGACTTCTAAAAGATCACAATCTAAAGAAATATAAAGTACATGAAGTGGAGGTTTGAAACTGCAAAGTTATTAATGCTGTCTAATTATTAATTCATCTTAATACTCAACAAAAGTGTTAAACGTTACATACTCAAATTATAACCCTACGGTTCAAATGGTTTATGGCCAAATATAACTCACAAATAAAATTGTGGATAATAATGATCCTTATATTCTGAGCATAGGTTAAACTATAGATGTTTAACGCAGGAGAAACGGAAGTAATTAAAAGCAAGTAAAGTGAAGGTAATTTAATTGGTTTAATAAATGAGATTATTATTATCTAATAATTTCACAAAAATAAAACAACGTATCTAACTCATCCAAAGTGGCAGTTTACTAATCCGTACTTTTAAAGAAATAATCACTTTCATATTTATTGCTCCAAAAAGAGTTTAATATTTATTTTATAGAAAGTTTAAAGTATAAGTTTGAATCAAATATACAACTCAAATTGACTATTAGTTAAAATTTGGTAAAAATAAAATTGAATTGGTTAGTAATAGGATTATTGATTATACCCTTTCGTTTATGTCATAAATTTTGGGACGTTACAATCGTTATATTATAGGACCTAATAATCAAGAACATGCTTGGATAGTTCCTATTATGGTTGACTTTTTATGGTACAACAAAACAATCTTAAGAAGTTTATATCGAATGACACACAATATGTGTCCTTTTATTTTCATTCTCTTTCGTCATATAAGTATGTGAAAAAAGGCAAAACTGAAAGGATGTAATGTATGTCATTCGATACACATTCTTAGGAGAAATGGTGTACCTGGAAACTTTTCTGGTGGTTGTGCAAATTTACACCGACCTGATGTTTGTGATCGGCTAATAAGAATTCACATTGTTATATATATGTCCAATATATATCGGTGTGATAATATTTGAAGTCTTTCTTTTCGGTATCTTTTATGTCACGTTTCGGATTAGTGACGCATGTGCAATGATAAAATAAAAAAGTGTTTTCGATGGTGTTCATCGTTGAGGAGTGACGATGCAAGTATTTCCTCAGAATGTTAGAATTGTTCGTGTCACTGTTGTGTTTTGAATCATGTCAGTTGAATAAAGATATAGTATATATCAATAAAATTTAGTTGTAAGAAATTCTTTTATTGCCATCATACTATTATTAAGGTATTGAACTCATTGAGTTCTAATGAAAGCTCTATTCTTAATTAGGGAGATCATGCTGCCACAACCAGATCGACACTATTTCTAGAATACTAGATTAATTTCTAGGATGTTTACTACACGATACGTTTTCTAAAAGTTTCTTAGATGAGTATTTTATAATCTTGGTCGATAACTTGATGTGATAATTCTAAGGAGCTTAATTTATGTATGAAATTGATTATTATAACTTTCAAGATTGTTCGGGATCATTCTATGACTTGGTTCAACCTCATAATTAGGTAAATCAAGCTGATGCATACTAGGAACTCTCAATAACTTTTACTGCAAGTCGGACACAATGAATAACACGGTTTGATTTTTCACTATTGATCATGATATAGTTATCTCATTTTATTTTATTTTTGCTTAAAGCCTCCAGTATCCGGAACCTACTGGTTCAACTAATCCGGAGTTCAGCCCGGGTCGTGCCTACAGAGTCTGACTCTTACTCAGGTAAAGCCTGGCTAATAGCTCTTTCAACATGGCGCCTCAGAGGAGAATCGAACTGATGACCTCCCTAGATATTTTCAAATCACTTATTACTATTGAGCCAAGCTACTTGGTTATAGAGTTATCTCATTATCAGTAAGTCTTACATGATAATCAATGATTTAAAATATGGTTATGTCTGAATGATAGTTTCAGTAGCGTTAGTTTAAACTTTATAATCCCAAAAAATGGGAGACATCAAACCGAGGATTAATATTGTCATACACTGTACTATTGTTATTTAGCTAGCACTTTATTCCAGCATCTTGTATTTAATTAAAGGTATATTTAATTTGCTCCATATGGTGAGGTGAAGTGCAGTGCCACTGCCATGAAAATTTTTGTCATTGTACAATTCCGTAATTCTGATAAGTGTAGTTTTGTTTTCATAAAATTCGATTATTTATGTTATTCTATTCTTTATGATTTGTATTCAAAAATTAACATGATGATCGTTATGGTATCTTTTTATGGTATCTTATATAAATCAACGTAGGTTAATTTATAAAATGACGAACACAAAGTTATTATTTGCTGCACTTTACGTATGCAATGACGGAACAAAAATTATATATTGTTTAGTGGGGCTAATAGAGTATATATGTATGATCGGTGGACTGGTTTAAAATAACTACTTATTGTTATGAAATGAATTATATAGGTTTTTTAGTGTACCGAAAATAAAATCCGGATGCGTTGCGTCCACCCTAGCCATGCCCTTGGTTCTGTCCTTGACGTATGCAGTGAATGCAAGGATGTGAACTTTTGATTCTTGGTTAGACATTGTGTTACATCGCCATGTGTTAATATATTGACAAAACAAACAAGGGGCGTCGGTTATATGTAGACTGTAATGGTGATTTAAACTATGTTGCTGAAGTCTGTGTGGAAACTGTGATCTGATCAGCAAAATATTGGACCGATCTCTTTGAAGTCCGGTGTTCGGCTAGGCAAGTCGGCAGGTTGATCAACCTCTCGATGCTTGGGTTCTTCGATGTTAATTTCGGCATTACTTGGGGAACACGCCTGCATGGATTTGTTTTGGATAAGGTTACTTACAGGGTATTTCGGTCATTATGCGGTTTGGTCATTTTAGTCGGTTAGGGTTGGATTCTCAAGGCTATAAATACTGTATGTATTAATTGTAATTTGTAACTTTTCTCGTGATAATAAAATATCCTCGTTTGTCCGTGGAGTAGTCGGTACATTGCCGGAAACCACGTTAAATCTGTGTTCTTCTTGTTTCTGTGTTTGTTTACTTGTTAATTGATTATCTTTAGTCACAATCACCATCACTTCTTCATCGATCCGTCATAACATAGACCTATTGATTAAAGGTTTTATTGTGAAAAAATGACAATATATAAATAAAAATATGCAAACAATACAATGATTTTTTTTTTTTTTGAATGACAAGTCTCTATTACGGCTTGAGATCACATATCCAAGTTGTGTAATACAATTTCGATTGTTACAAGTAAAAACTACGTTGTTTCATGTATATTTGAATTTTATGTTTTGTTTTTTTGTTTTTCTTCAATAATTCAAATACACGGTGTTCAAAAAAAAATCAAATAGACATGAAACGACGTAGTTTTTACTTAAACACCGAAATTAAACACACAACTTGGACAGATGATCTCATCCCATCTATTACTACAAATTTTCTTTCTCTCTCATGCTCGATTACAAAAAAAAAAGAATATATATCTTCTGATTTAAGCATCAAAAGATCGTGATTCTTTTATCGTATTTTTACTTTTTTCGTCCTATTTATTCTAACATCCTATTTAATATTTTTCTGACGTTATTTTCGTATGAACAGTGGAAACAGTAGATTTGGGGTCTATTCAATTGTAAAACACTATAGCGAATTCGAACAATTAATGGATTTAGGGTATCGAACATTGAATTTGTCCTTCTAACCATTGTTTTTCAATGTCCTGATTCCTTTTTTTTTTTTTTTTTTTTTTTTCTTTTCCTGTTATTCATTCTCATCCCATCTTAATTTATATATGTCTCACTGTTTTTAAAATGTCCCACGTTGGGCACTCGAAAATATTTCAACCATCATATTAAGATATGGACATCCCTCAACATCATAGCCTAGGTTATGAGGATGAGGTATCTCCTCTTATATGGGTTCGAGCTTATATTTTCAACACGATATCAAAGAAATATGTTCTACTTGATTAGCCGATTTTCGTTTTCTGCTACTCAATAATTATTGTTTTTCATCTTGTTCTACCTCCTTATGAAAATTCAGCACTCGTCTTGGTTCAACCTGCTCTTGACGAAACCAATTATCACAACTGGAAGAGATTTATGATCAATGCATTATCTTTGAAGAACAAACTTGGTCTTGTAGATGGTTCCATACCAGCACCAGTCATTGAAGTATGGATTACTCCTTGTGGCGTCAAAATAATAGCATGGTCATAGCATAGTTAGTGAAATAAGAAATGTTTGTGTCACTACAAAATGACCTCAACAAAATACCACAACACAATTTTACACCATTGATTTTTAAGGGACACATATAAATTAATAGGTCTCACATCACAATCAATTATGCAAAAGTGTGTTGTGCATTTTATTGTGACACTATGACTACGTACCCTAGTGAATTTTGTGTCTAAATCTATTGCGTAATGTTTACTATGGGAAATTCTATCCCGCACTCTCCTCGCACGCATCGCCCGTTGGATGTGCGCCATGTGCGCAAGAAGACAAATTAGTTTTCTTCTTGTGCACATGGCGCACATCCAACTGGACGGTGCGTGTGAGGACTCCCCGAGATAGAATTTCCCGTTTACTATAGTATGGCACTGCCAAAAAAATCTGGAATAATCTCAGAGATAGATTTGGTGGATGAGACACAAATAGGCTATATGAAATAATGAAAGAAATCCAGAGCGCAAAGCAAGGAGATCTTACTGTTTCAGAATACTTTACTAGGCTAAAAGTGTCATGGAATCAGTCAATCAGTTAATTTACTCTAAAAACTAGAGTCTGTGCTGTAATTTTATTTTTTCAAATATGTTTGTTGAAATCTTTAAATACAGTTATTAAAAAATTTACGGTATCTACTACAAGTTACAAGTGCTATAACGTCAAATATAAAGGTCATAATTAATGATAAAATGAATTATATGAGGTCAGAAATTGGAAAATCAGGTCGTGTCAGAGCTGACACTTGAAAATCAGGTTGTGCCTTTTCCGACATGAAAAATATGGTAAACGCAGAGATTCTTAGGTAAATCAGTCGTGTCGAAATCGACACTTGAAAATCAGGTTGTGCCTTTTTCCGACAAGACGCTTAAACGCCAGGAAATGTAAATAACATAACCGGGTGCAAAAGATCTTTCTCTACGTTTAAACGTAGGATTTCTACGTTTAAACGTAGAGAAATCCAAAGGAGAAATTTGCACTTTAGCTACGTCTAAACGTAATTAACTCTACGTTTAAACGTAATAAACCTACGTTTAAACGTAGAGTTCATTACGTTTAACGGTTCACATACTTGTCCTTCCCTTTTATCTTCTTTTTTTCTATCCTATTTCAAATTCTGAGTGGCGATTGGCGATTGGCGATTTTTGCAAGAAATTATCATAGTGCTTGTTCAAGTCCAATTTCACAATCTCTCAAGTGCAATGGCGGTTGAAAGCGAAAGGGTATGTATTTTCCCTAATATTCTTTTATAGTATATCATATTAATTTCACTTTAGTATGTGCTTGTTATTTCCGAATATTTATTGTAGAGTGGTTTGTGGTGGTCCTTGATAATCTGTATCATTATATTGATTTTGATTGTATGATTTGTCGCTTTCGGGTTTAGAAGGGTTTTTTGTATGAAGGTTCATACGTTTGGACGTATGAAGGAAGTATTATACGTTTGGACGTAGAGAAATGCAGGTCTCTACGTCTGAACGTAAGGCTTATGCTTCAGGACGTAGAGATCTGCAGGTCTCTACGTCTGAACGTAAGGTTTTTACGTTTGGACGTAGAGATCTGAATTTCTCTACGTCTGAACGTAATTTGTCTACGTTTGGACGTAGAAACACTACGTTTGGACGTAGAAAACTGCAGATTTCTACTTTATATTGAATTTAATGTATGTGTTTTTCATATTGTTATTTGATTCGAATTAATGGGGCTAATTCTATTAAAATGAACTGTAATGATATGTATGATAGGTTTTTAGAAGTAAATTAATGTAAAATTATTAATATGTGAGAATATGTATGATAGTGTTATAATTTTTGATTTGATAATGTAGTGTAATTTATGATATTGAATTTGATAGAAAAATGGGAAATGGAAGCATGTGTATGGTGTTACATTGGGATTGATAATGTATATGTTATTTGATTGTGATTTATGTTTGCTTTCATTCTAAGGTAGCATACGATAGTAGTATTGCTAATGACCTAATTATGCCCTTGAAATTATGGCTAACATGTATGTTAATTAAAAATTGAACCAAACGATGGATCATCGTTGTTTGAAAATCCAAAAATCAATATCTCGGATTGAATTCCATGGTACGCCTCGGCCTCGATGAGGTTCTTAGAATTGCATGCTTTCCCTAGGGTGTTTTCGATTCCTTCCGATCCATTTGTGTCATGCCTAAGCTCCAGTGCTTTGTATTGGGGCTCTGGTAGGTAGCTCGTAGAAAATTTCATTAGGTCCGCTCAATAGAGCATCTTTCCTGTCCCCTAGCGACTGGTAATCCTCACCGGAAGTGAGGCACCCTTTAGATTGAAAATATAAGGTCTGCATTCCGCCGGATCCGTGACGGCCTCTGTTCTCCTCGTCATCATCAAGTATTCTATGGCGTGGTTGATGAGCGTTGTTTTCACCAAACAAATTTATAAGATACTCAAGACAACGGTGACTAAACAAGCTCTCTAACCGGCAATGGACCGGGTCGATTGCTAGTAAAGTAAAGCTCACAGAGTCCGAGGTCGAACCCAAAGGACAAGTGTATGTGAGTACCAAAGTGAACTTAAAACTTAGTCTAGGCAAACCAATGTTCAAAGAGGTTAATTACTACAACGACTAATAAAACGAATACTAACAAAGTTTAACTAAGGGAGAAGGACATAGCCGAACCATGATCCAAATGGCTAATTTCAACCCCAAGGATAGACAAAACCGGGAGTGTGCAATATAACAAACGGACTCTTGCATTCAATTTCACGGTGCAAACTCCTAAACCGGTGTTAGTGTCACGAACAACTCTCTCCCACACACCTTATGCTATGTTAACTACCTTCCTAAGGAAAATTCACTAACAAGGCATGTCTTGCACTAGAGCCGCATGATATAAACCTCGTTATGGAAACAAGTCCGAAATCATTCGATCGGTTACTACCGATTCATACTCACCAACGCACTCCATCGAACATCTTAACGAGAATGTGTCAAAGCAAGAAACCGAAGTTTTACCTAATCCATGGTCTACCCGGGAGACTCGTGAAACAACTTGTCATCGTTGGCTCAAGAACCACCCGGCACTTCATAGTTCAACCCCGGGGTCTAAAACTAAACTACACTAATCTAAACTACCACATTCAAGTTATTATGTTGATAATAATACATCGATGAGCGCGGGCCTGAATTCACGACCTAAAACTCGGTACGTTTTACCTCCCGATCCTAGAACCCCTTTTCCCAACACCCCTCTCTCTGAACAACTCTCAAGAGTGGTGTTGTTTGATTTTGACCTAGGTTGTCAATCTAGTCCAAATCCGTTATAACAAGTTCTAAGACGTGAAAATGCAAGAAACAACAATAAAAGCACTACCCACTCCCAATTTCATCACCCAAAGGGTGATTTCACCAAATTTCACATGACCCGGCTATGAAGAGGATTTAGCTACTCATTATACTAGTTAAAATGCAATGGAAGTAGTAAATAAGAGACATAACAAGCATAAGAGAGAAGAAATTCACCATTAATTGCGTAAATTGAGTTGAGCTCCAAAAAGTACAACAATGGAGATTCACCAAAAGGAGGTGACTTGTTGTTTGGAATTGAAATCTAAGCTAAGAAATGGAATAATCGAGTTATGTTTATGCTAATTTATGCTAAGAGAATGTGTTACAAACTACTACAAAAATCGAGCAAGAAGGGGGCTAGGGTTTGGAGAAGAGGAGAAGTTTTTCCTTGAAATGGAAGTGAGGGGTATTTATAGTGCAGCAGAAAAAATCGCAGAATTTGGCCCTCGACGCCAGTTGGACGCCCTCGGACCTTGATCCCAGGCTTACGGACACTTGATCCACCGAGAAATGCAAGAAATGGAAGCTTGTTCTTGAGTGGACGCTCGTCCAGAATGGCCTTTAGTATTTCCACCATAACTTCACTTCTAGGGATCCAAATGAGATGATTCAAGATGCATTGGAAAGCTGATTCACTCCTCTACAACTTTCATCAAGACAACTTTTCCTGAAAATGCCTCCAAGTGTGACCAAAATGCCCATGAAGTGACTGGTTCTGCTTTGAATCGCTTGGGCGCCCGCCCATCGAAGATCTCAACTCTCTCGAATCAAATTTGGCATTCGGACGCCCGTTTGCACATCTTGGACGCCCGTCCACATCCCGGACGCTCGTCCACTTTTCCGGACGCTCGCCCACTTGAAGTCTCAACTCTCTGCATCAAAAGGCACCCTGGACGCCGGTTCATATTTACGGACGCCACCCGTAACCCAGCTCCAGTATTTTGCTCATAACTTCACTTATAGGGCTCCAAATGAGGTGATTCAACATGCGTTGGAAAGCTCTTTCAATCCTCTACAACTTTCATGAAGACCACAAGTCCAGAAAATTCCTCCAAGTGTGGCTAAAATGCCCATGAAGTGGATGGTTCCGGTTTCGTCGATGATTCTTCACTCCACTCTCAGGCTACTGAACATGTCCCTTTGTCCAAAACATCGCCTTCCGGGTCCTCGAGTCACCTAGGCCCTACAACATCATAAACGAACAAGACACAGAAACCATTCCGGAGGGTAAAGGTGCTCGGAATGAGGTTAATATCAATAAAAGAGGTAGTAAACCATCAAAGCGACGGAATTACTCCTCGTGCTATAAACTCACGATATTACCCCAAAGATGGTCTAAATACACCAAGAAACATGCTAAAAGTGGGATAAACGGGGTAGAAAATGCACCGGAATCACGTAAAGTTGACTCCATCACCACCCCACACTTAGCCTTTGCTCGCCTCGAGCAAATTAGGCGCTTTAAAACCAACCAAGGGATTCAACTTTGTGATGCAGGTGCTACTACTCACACTCTCGAGGTAACCACAAAGTAAGAAAAATGAACATAAACACAACGGTGCAACATTATCAAGAAAATGGAGTGTGTGTGGTGCCAAGCTAAAACCAAGTGCTCAAAATGATTGTCGGGGCTTGAATCCCAACCAAACGCCTACCAACCGTCTCATAATCACTAGCCTCTCCACTAATCAAGGTCACTAAGTTTGGACACGATCGAGCAGGACTTGAAGGGTTATAATGTTAGGCCAGGGTAATTTTGGTTAATCGAAAAGGGTATTTTGGGAGGCTGGAGAAAAGAAGTGCGAGTGAACCTAATCAACACATGTACCACTTCATTTCTATCATACAAACCACCAAAACTCCTTTTGATCATTTTTAACATTTTGGGAACCATACGATACTAATACACCCGAACTCATTGCCAAACTCGACTATGTTTCAAGCGTCATGAGGTGAGTCCGAGCACACTAGCACCTATCTCACTATCCCAACTCTAACATCATAAAAGCAACTTTTGAGCTCAACACTTTTGACTCCAACCCTTTATTTCTATATACATCAAAGTTTATTTGGATTTTTTTTCTTTTTTTTTTTTTTTTTTTTTTTTTTTTTTTTTGAAAGAAAAGATAGAAAAGAGATTTTCTTTCTTTTGGCCCAAAAACCGAACACCAAGCCCAAACGAGCTCCTCAACACTTTATAGCTCAAAACGAGAAACAACAACCCAACTAGAAACATCATCTCCCCCACCCCACACTTGCCTTAGCAAGTGTGGTCTAACAAAAGACTAAGTCCACTCGTAGGGTAAAAATGAAGGAAATGTGACCATAATTAAGGCTCAAGGGTAGGTTTCTGACTAAGTAACAAAACGGCTACAAAGCGAATGGTGGTCGGACCATTCTATCAAGGCTGAGAGGGGCTACGAAGGGAAAATGTTCGGGTTTAGGCTTATTTGGCTATGGTAGGGTCAAAAAGAATGCCAGGACCGTCACCCCGTGTCCTACTTAGGTGAACCTCAAACATTTCGCCTCGAGACTAGTGATATGAAAGGTGGTAGCAATCAAATTGTGCACAAAGTGTAGCTTTCGTGAAATTAATAAACCCCATTCTCAAGATAATATCAAACCACAATGCATATGTTCGGGATCCCGACTAAGGTGATTACCACTCGATTGTGAGAATAACACATACAAAACACGAGTGAAAATCCTTGAAAATTTTTAAAAATTACCCAAAATCGACTCGAGCCCGATCATAGGCTAAGCATACCACATTCATAGCACATTTAACAATCAATACCAAGAAAACGGCTAAGTCTCCCACCCCACACTTAAACGAAACACCTGCCTCTCGGTGTGTGAGTGATAAAAAAGTAAAAGACTTAATTGTTTGACCGTAACCCGCAGAAAGGTGCACTTGTAGCCCACGTGACATCTTCTAGTAAGCTCCATCTCGAGTATCTCGAAACCATAAAAACAAAAACCAAGGAAAACACATGCACGGAAAAGTCCACGTGCCAAAAGATGGTGATAGATACGAGATATATAAAAAGAAGCCATGCCACAAACAAAGTATCAAAGCACATCGACCATACTAGGACGGGAATCGCCTTTGGATGTAAAGATAATCAAAAGAAACACAGAGCATCCATGCATAAAATAAGGCCCAGAGGCTCACATGAAAACACTCCCGTCTAAGTACAAAAGCCGTAACTAACATGAAGCTCTCACCACAACCTCTCTTTTCAAGACAAAACTCTCCTCTTGCAACCAAAAACTACTCCAAACACATAATTATTACCAAAAAGGTGGGTTGCCTCCCACAAAGCGCCTTTGTTTTATGTCGTTGGCTCGACATAATGACTTATATGGTGCCAACTTTTTCAAAGTTATACCGTTGGCACGGGGCGAGGAAAGGATAGAAAGAACGGATGATGGGGCAAAGATTATACGGAGTCAAGGTTTATAGTCCATGACAAGACTTGCACGATTCATCACATGGCACGGGGTCTTCAAGGGTCACTATCTCCAAGGCTTCATCAAAGGGTAGTCTCTCATACTTTTTCAATCTCAAGCCGTTTGTGGTGAAAGTACCAAACTTGGGGTGAGTGATTTCGATAGCTCGGACGGATAAACTTTAGACACTACGTAAGGACGGACCACCTAGACTTCAACTTCCCTTGGAATAAATGGAGACGGGTATTATAGAACAAGACCTCATCGCGCCTCATTAAAAATACGAGGTTTGATCAACCTATCATGAAGCAATTTGGTCTTCTCCTTATACTTCGTCGAAAGATCATAAGCTCTAAGGCGGAATTCATCCAATTCATTCAATTGAGCCATTCTTCTCTCACCAACTAAGGTGTCATCGAGATTTAGCATTTTTATGGCCCAATACGCCTTATGTTCTACTTCCACGGGAGGTGGCACGACTTTCCATAAACTATCATGTAGGAGACATGCCTAAAGGTGTCTTAAAAGCGGTCCTATGGGCCCAAAGTGCGTCGTCTAGTTTCAACGACCAACTCTTAACATTCACATCCACCGTCCTTTCCAAGATACGCTAATACCTCTATTTGTGACCTCGACTTGGCCACTCGTTTGAGGATGGTAAGCGGTCCCTAACTTATCTTGCACCCATACTTTTCCAAAAGTTTATCGAACGGCTTGTTCGCAAAATGACTCCCATTATCACTTATGATTGCCCTAGGGACTCCAAACCTACAAAAGATGTTTTTCTTTAGAAACCGGATAACAACCTTCCTATCATTAGTAGGTGAGGCCAAAGCCTCAACCCATTTCGACACATAATCGCAAGCGACTAGGATGTACTTGTTACCGCACGAGGAAGGATAGGGTCCCATGAAATCAATGCCCCAAACATCAAAGACTTCACAAACAATGATTGGTTTTTGAGGCATCTCATTCCGCCTAGAAACACGACCGGACCGTTGACAAGCATCGCAAGACTTCACATATGAATGAGCATCTCGGAATAGAGTGGGCCAATATAGCCCACTTTGCAATACTTTCAAAGCGGTCCTCTCACCCGAAAAATGGCCCCCGGCCTCTTTATCATGACTGAACGACAACGTGCTTACAATCTCACCCTCGGGGATGCATCTTCTCATAATACCATCCGGACACAACCTATACAAGTAGGGGTCCTCCCACACATACTTACCCACCTCACTAAGAAATTTACGTCTTTGATTCGAGTCAAAATCGGGATCTATGAAACCACACTCATGATAGTTGACAAATGGTGCGAACCACGGACTACCCTCCTTACCAACTTTTAGAAAATTTCCCTTTTTAACCGGTAAGATAGTGTCGATAGCATAGAGTTGCTCATGAGGGAAGAAATCGTTTATCTCTCTTTGGGCACTAAGCAACTCTTCATTAAGCTCCATACGACTTAAGTGGTCCGCAACAACATTTTCACATCCTTTCCTATCACGGATCTCAAGGTCAAACTCTTGCAAGAGCAAGATCCACCTCAAAAGCGGTGGCTTGGCATCTTGCTTGGCAAAGAGGTACCGCATAGGCGGCATGATCCGTGTGGACAACTACACGAGAACCAATAAGATAAGACCGAAATTTATCAAAAGCAAAGACAACGGCTAAGAGCTCTTTTTCGTGGTGGTGTAATTACATTGGGCGGGATTCAAGGTATGGCTTATGTAGGCTATGGGCTTAAAAATCTTCTCAATCTTTTGACCGAGCACCGCACCAACCGCGGTGTCACTCGCGTCACACATTAATTCAAATTCTTGGTCCCACCTTGGGGCAACTAAGATCGGGAGCGAAACAAGCAATTGCTTGAGCATTGTGAATGCCTCAATGCAAGCTTGGTCAAAATCAAACGGGACGTCTTTTCCAAGAAGAAGAGTAAGAGGACGGGCTATTTTGAAAAGTCTTTGATGAATCTACGATAGAACCCCACGTGACCTAGAAAGCCCCTAAGAGTTTTTAGGTTGGTGGGTATAGGAAGCTTATCTATCGCCTCTACCTTAGCCTTATCGACTTCTATACCCTTGCTAGATATCTTATGACCTAAGACTATCCCCTCCGTAACCATCAAATGACACTTTTCCCAATTCAACACCAAATTCGTTTCTCACATCTACTCAACACTTTCTCCAAATTATTAAGACATTCCTCAAAGGAATCACCAAACACACTAAAATCATCCATGAAGACCTCTAAAAATTTTTCAATCATATCCGCAAAAATAGCAACCATGCACCGTTGGAATGTCGCGGGTGCATTACACAACCCAAACGGCATCCTACGGAACGCAAATGTGCCATAAGGACAAGTATAAGTAGTCTTCTCTTGATCTTCTAAGGACACATGTATTTGATAATAACCACTGAACCCATCAAGAAAACAATAAAAAGCATGACCACTCAATCTTTCAAGCATTTGATCAATAAAGGGGAGGGGGAAATGGTCTTTTCGGGTTTGGTCATTTAACTTACGGTAATCAATGCAAACTCTATGACCACTTACCAACCGCATAGGCACTGCCTCTCCTTTTTCATTAATTTGAATGGTCATACCTCCCTTTTTTGGCACCACTTGAGTGGGGCTCACCCACTCATTTATGCGAGATGGCATAAATGATTCCAAGCTTCAACATTGTGATCACATCTTTCTTCACCACCTCTTGAAGATGTGGGTTGAGCCTTCTTTGAGGTTGTCTTACCGGTTTGGCTCCATCTTCCAATATGATTTTGTGTTGGCATATGGTGGGGCTTATACCCTTGAGATCACACATCTTCCACCCAAAAGCACGTTTGTGCTTTTTAAGCATGTCTACCAATTGTTCTTCCTGCAAAGATGTTAGTGTGGCAGAAATAATCAAAGGAAGTAATTCATCGTTTTCAAGAAAAACATACTTTAAATAGGGTGGAAGCGGCTTCATCTTCAAATCCTTGGGTGGGTCTTCAATTGAAGGCTTGTCTAGCTCCCCTTCAAGACCAAGATCAATTTCCTCTCTCCATTGTTTGCCCAAATAAGCTATCTCTTCAAGCTCCATCACTTCATCTTCCAACTCTTGCTTTTCATCAATCACCTCTCTTTCTCTTGGTATGCATTCATCGGATTTATCTTTGTACTCCTGCACGTTAACATGTTCCAAAACACAAGAATCTACAACGTCAACGGAAAAACAGTCCCCGGCGCTCTCCTTGGGGTGTTTCATAGATTTATACACATTCACCGCGACTTTTCCTCACCGACTCTCAAAATGATCTCTCCACTAGCGACATCTATTAAAGTCCTCCCGGTGTTCAAGAAGGGACGTCCTAACAACAATGGTGTTTTGGAGTCCATCTCCATATCTAAAACCACAAAATCCACCGGAAAGGCAAACTTGTCAACTTATACGATCACATCTTCTATCACACCCATAGGCTCTCGAATGGATCTATCCGCCATTTGGAGTGTCATCCCGTTGGCTCTAACTCTCCCAGGTCTAGACTCTCATAAACGGCACGGGCATCAAACTCACACTAGCCCCTAAATCACACAAGACACTAGGGAAATGAGTCTCACCAATAGTCACGGGTATAGTAAAACTACCCTTATCTCTCACTTTTGGGGGAATTTTAGATTTGGCATCAAAGATGGCGGAACACTCTTCATTCAAACAAACAACCTCGTTCATCTTACTCTTATTAGTAAGCAACCCTTTTAAAAATTTGCAATAGGAAGGCATATTGGCAAGTGCCTCAAGAAAAGGGATATTCAAATCAATCTTTCGCAAAATTTCGATGAAACGAGTTTGTGCCTTATTTAAACAACTTTGCCTGTGACTTTTAGGGGGATAAGGGAGAGTACTCAAATCAAAGTCTTTAAGTGGAGGAGGAAGTATACCTTTCTTACCTTTGGCGCGAGGGGAAGATGGCTCTTTCATCGGCTCCTTTCCTTCCCTTCTTGTAGGTGCTTCCTCTTTCACATCGAGTACCACATAATCGCCCCTAGCTTGTGCCTCTCTCATTTCAACTTCCTTTCTCTTGGCCAATTCTTCATGGTTGGTCTCATCCTCAATCTCATCAATGTCACCATCCATGGCTCCTCTCGGTCTCAATTGGAGCTTTTCTTTCTTTGTCCTCCCATAGGACTCTTTTTGCACCACTTGTTCCCAACACCTTACCACTTCGAGTTTCAATGGCGCTTACATTCCTTGGATTTTTCTCGGTGTTACTTGGTAAGCCGCCTTTTAAATGTACATTCTCCACCATTTGATCTTTGTTGAGTCTCAAGATTCTTGATGGCGGATCCAAATTTGAGGTCCATCTCAAGGATCGCCTTTTTCATGTCTTTCATCTCCTCAAGAACCTTGGTTAATTGTTCCGCTAAGACATCGGTTGCACTCTTTTGAGGTATAGGTGCCAAAGGTGGGGGGTTTTGATAAGGATTAGGACCTTGTTGATTGTACCCCCCATGTGGTTGCCTTTGGTGAGGTGGTTGATAAAATTGCCCTTGAGAAGAATGACCTTGTGTTGGACCTTGTCGATAACTTTGGTTTTGGTTCCGGTTCCATCCTTGGTTGTTATTATTTCTCCAAGAACCATCACCTTGTTGTCCATAGTTCCCACCTTGGCCTTGTCCCACAAAGCTCACATCTTGCGGTTCCTCGAATGTCATACTTAAATCCACAGGTTCCATTTGCCCCGCATTCAATTGTCCTAAGGCGTAGGCATTCATCGAGATTGTTGCATTGACTTCGCGATTCGCCACTCCGGTACCGGCGCCTTGAGGTGCTACTTGAGCTTTCATCGGCACAGATTGTTGGTGGTGTATTTGGGAGGCGCAATTCATAGCCGAGTGTTCTCCACCACAAAGCTGACATAACCGGGCCTGCTTGTTATCCAAAGCCAAATCATTCATTTTTGTTCCATGGCTAACACCTTATTATGCAACTCGGAATTTCTTTCGGGTTCATCTACCATAAGCGGTCACAAGTGGCTTTTTATGCCTCAATTGCCTTCTTCCCGAACTCCATTGCCTATTGTTCTCACAAATCCTCTCAATGGTGGCCAATGCCACATCCGGTGCTACATCCATGATAGATCCCCACATGCCCCATTCAATTGTTGCATAGAATTACCATCCAAATTCTATAAAATAGATGTACTTGATCCCATGCTTGAATCCATGTTGGGGACATTTCCGTAACATAGTCTTGAACCGATCCCATGCCTCAAATAAGTCTTCACCCAATAGTTGCTCAAAGTTAGAAATGTCGATTTTAAGTCAAGTGCCTTCGATGGTGGAAAGTACTTAAGCAAGAATGTGCTTGCAACTTGTTCCCATGTGTGGAGGAGTCATGAGCCAAACTTGAATACCACTCCTTCGCTTTTCCTTTTAGAGCAAAGGGAACAAAAGTAGCCTAACCGCTTCCTCACCAACCCCATTTATCTTCTTTGTTTTGCAAACCTCAAGGAAATTATTGATGAAGGTGTTCGGATCATCCGTCGCCTTTCCTTCAAATTGAGCGTTGTCCCCAAGTAAATGCCAAACATGTTGCCTTATCTCCAAGTTATTAGCGCAACGGCCGGCACTCGAATAGGACTATGACCCGTGGTAGCCATTGGGGTCACATAATCTCTACAAAGTCTCACCGGTCGATTTCCCGCTTGGTTTATTTGAGCTTGTGGTGCATTCGGTTGAGGTTCACTATGGGATTTGGTTGAGGATTGGCTTGAGGGATAAATTGTTGAGCATAGGGATTGGCCATTTGAGGATATTGGTTCATCATGGGATTGAATTGGGCCATTTGCATCATCATTTGTTGATATTGTTGAAGGAATTGGGGGTCCATTTGTGGAGATTGTTGTTGTTGTTGAGGTGTAACAATGAGATTGGGAATTTGTTGAGTTTGGAGGGGGATATTGGTATGTTGGTGGAAGTGATGGCTTAATGGAGCACTACGCGTAACATTCCCTTCTCTAGGTAAGGATTCCATTCGTGGGGGAGGTAAGTTACTTTGACCTTGACCTTGAGTATGTCCTTGGTCTTGATGCAAACTTGTTTCTCCAAACGGATCGGCATTGTCCTCTTGATTCAAACCCCTACCAAAATTAGGGTCTTCATTTACCACAGCCATACTCGAAGTTTCGGAACTAGAGTCTTCACTTTCCAAATCTTGATTCACTTCTTCAACTAGAATACCCTTCTTCCGCAAAGCGTTTTGGTGTCTAGCCAAAGCTTCAATTTCGGGATTGTATGGAAGTAGTGGTTCCTTAGAGCTTCGGGTCATAAACTACAAAAACAAACAAACAACAAGAAAACAGTAAAATAAAACCTAGGCCCAAGCCTTCGGTTCACTTGCAAGATATCACAAAATAGCACACTATGTCCCCGGCAACGGCGCCATTTTGATGAGCGTTGTTTTCACCAAACAAATTTATAAGATACTCAAGACAACGGTGACTAAACAAGCTCTCTAACGGCGGTGGACCGGGTCGATTGCTAGTAAAGCTACGAGGAGTCGAGGTCGAACCCAAAGGACAAGTGTATGTGAGTACCAAAGTGAACTTAAAACTTAGTCTAGGCAAACCAATGTTCAAAGAGGTTAATTACTACAACGACTAATAAAACGAATACTAACAAAGTTTAACTAAGGGAGAAGGACATAGCCGAACCATGATCCAAATGGCTAATTTCAACCCCAAGGATAGACAAAACCGGGAGTGTGCAATATAACAAACGAACTCTTGCATTCAATTTCACGGGTGCAAACTCCTAAACCGGTGTTAGTGTATCGAACAACTCTCTCCCAACACCTTATGCTATGTTAACTACCCTTCCTAAGGAAAATTCACTAACAAGGCATGTCTTGCACTAGAGCCGCATGATATAAACCTCGTTATGGAAACAAGTCCGAAATCATTCGATCGAAGTTACTACCGATTCATACTCACCAACGTACTCCATCGAACATCTTAACGAGAATGTGTCAAAGCAGTAAACCGAAGTTTTACCTAATCCATGGTCTACCGGAGGAGACTCGTGAAACAACTTGTCATCGTTGGCTCAAGAACCACCCGGCACTTCATAGTTCAACCCGGGGTCTAAAACTAAACTACACTAATCTAAACTACCACATTCAAGTTATTATGTTGATAATAATACATCGATGAGCGCGGCCTGAATTCACGACCTAAAACTCAGCACGTTTTACCTCCCGATCCTAGAACCCCTTTTCCCAACACCCCTCTCTCGAACAACTCTCAAGAGTGGTGTTGTTTGATTTTGACCTAGGTTGTCAATCTAGTCCAAATCCGTTATAACAAGTTCTAAGGCGTGAAAAATGCAAGAAACAACAATAAAAGCACTACCCACTCCCAATTTCATCACCCAAAGGGTGATTTCACCAAATTTCACATGACCCGGCTATGAAGAGGATTTAGCTACTCATTATACTAGTTAAAATGCAATGGAAGTAGTAAATAAGAGACATAACAAGCATAAGAGAAGAAATTCACCATTAATTGCAGAAATTCGAGTTGAGCTCCAAAAAGTACAACAATGGAGATTCACCAAAAAGGAGGTGACTTGGTGTTTGGAATTGAAATCTAAGCTAAGAAATGGAATAATCGAGTTATGTTTATGCTAATTTATGCTAAGAGAAGGTGTTACAAACTACTACAAAAATCGAGCAAGAAGGGGGCTAGGGTTTGGAGAAGAGGAGAAGTTTTTTTTTTGAAATGGAAGTGAGGGGTATTTATAGTGCAGCAAAAAAAATCGCAGAATTTGGCCCTGGACGCCAGTTGACGCCCTCGGACGCTTGATCCAGGCTTCGGACGCCACCCACACGAGAAATGCAAGAAATGGAAGCTTGTTCTTGAGTGGACGCTCGTCCAGAATGGCCTTTAGTATTTCCACCATAACTTCACTTCTAGGGATCCAAATGAGATGATTCAAGATGCATTGGAAAGCTGATTCACTCCTCTACAACTTTCATCAAGACAACTTTTCCTGAAAATGCCTCCAAGTGTGACCAAAATGCCCATGAAGTGACTGGTTCTGCTTTGAATCGCTTGGACGCCCGTCCACTGAAGATCTCAACTCTCTGAATCAAATTTGGCATTCTGGACGCCCGTTTGCACATCTTGGACGCCCGTCCACATCCCCGGACGCTCGTCCACTTTTCCGGACTTCGTCCACTTGAAGTCTCAACTCTCTGCATCAAAAAAGGCACCCTGGACGCCAGTTCATATTTCTGGACGCCAGTCCAGAACCCAGCTCCAGTATTTTGCTCATAACTTCACTTATAGGGCTCCAAATGAGGTGATTCAACATGCGTTGGAAAGCTCTTTCAATCCTCTACAACTTTCATGAAGACCACAAGTCCAGAAAATTCCTCCAAGTGTGGCTAAAATGCCCATGAAGTGGATGGTTCCGGTTTCGTCGATGATTCTTCACTCCACTCTTGTGCTACGAACATGTCCCTTTGTCCAAAACATCGCCTTCCGGGTCCTCGAGTCACCTAGGCCCTACAACATCATAAACGAACAAGACACAGAAACCATTCCGGAGGGTAAAGGTGCTCGGAATGAGGTTAATATCAATAAAAAGAGGTAGTAAACCATCAAAGCGACGGAATTACTCCCTGTGCTATAAACTCACGATATTACCCCAAAGATGGTCTAAATACACCAAGAAACATGCTAAAAGTGGGATAAACGGGGGTAGAAAATGCACCGGAATCACGTAAAGTTGACTCCCATCAGTGGTAAAAACCATATTATCTTCTTCTCTTACCCCCCTAACGTTACAAACAACAGAACACAACACAAAACAACGATGTTCCAAAAAACAAAAAAAAGATGATAAGACATTTCGCGTGTATATATATGTATATATGTATGTGTATATATATGTATACATATGTGTCTATATATGTGTCTATATATGTACATATATATGTAGATATATATCTATGTATGTGTGTGTATATATATGTATATATATATATATATATATACACATTTAGATATATGTGTATATATATGTACTTACATATGTATTTATTTACTCCATATACATATATATACACATATATCTAAACTGCAACATTCAATTTAAAAACAACTCAACTTAAACTGCAACATTCGATTTAAATTTCTCTACGTCCAAACGTAAAGAATGTACGTCCAAACGTAGGGAATGCTACATTCTCTACGTCGGAACGTAGAGAAACTAGTCGAAATTTATGGCTGCAACATTCTCTGCGTTTAAGCGTAGATAAAATACGTCCAAGCGTAGATGTCTGACATTATCTACGTTCAAGCGTAGGGAATGCAACATTCTCTACGCCCAAGCGTAGTAATGCAGCGTTATCTACGCCCAAGCGTAGGTAATGCAAGTACTAGTGTGGTACATGACAATTATTGTTGTTGTACAAAAACGAGCCATTTCTCTCATTTCTTCAAACTCTTTTAAGTTGTGTAAAAGAGAACCACTTCTTCACCTTTCAATTTATAATCTACATTGAAGCAAATGGATAATGATCGTTTCTTTAAAGTTCTTGATGGCGGTTTATAAGAAGTTTGGTATGTCATTTATTAATTTACTTACTTTTTATCACTTGTATTATGATCAAACAAGCGTGAAATGTTTCTTTTTCATAGACACTACCTCAAAGATATCGTTAATAGGTTGAGCGACACATTTGAGGAACCTAGATAGGGCCGTTCTCAAAAGCCGATTAGGGACATGGGAAGTGAGGGTTGGAGCCACGAGACAATGGAATTCTTCGTTTCTTTGGGGAAGGTTGGGAGGAGTATGTGGCGGCTCATTACTTGAATGAGAGGAGTTTATAGTGTTTGAACACAGGGGATTTCACTTTCGACACTCTTGTTTATGATCACACTTCTTGTGAGAAGAAATTTTCTGAGTCCGAGAGTGAAGAAGATGATGAGATGATGATGAGTGCAGAGAAACCAAAATCCCCATTTTAGCACGACGCTAAACCGGGTATTTTCACATGGTTGTTATTATGTGGTGAGATATTTTATATATTTTTAGTTGTTTTCTTGTTTGATATTTTTTCCCCATTTTGAAACAGTATTTAAATTTGTTTGTGATTTGTAGAGTATTCCAAAGGCATTTGCGAGAACAAACGACATGTTGCGAAACAAGACCATGGAACTGCGAATTGCCACATATGAATCATGGCCTGCTAGAATTGACTATATGGTAAATCAAAAAGTTCGTTTAAGCGGGTTGAATGGTTTCATTACGGACAATGATCTAAATGCGGGAGATGTATGCAGCTTTGAATTCATTAATCAACCTATAGAAAATCACGTCGTGTTTAATGTGGTGATTACTAAATATTGAAGATCATTTATTTAAGCGTCGTGTTTGTAAGCCCTGTATCATTACTCTTTTTTATTGTGTGTAAGCGTCGTGTTTTTATGTTTGTAAGCCCCGTAATAATTACTGTAGTTTTACAGAGGTAGTGTAATACAAGACAAACTTGATTCCGATTAATAACCGAATACAATCATTACTACAATCCATTAATAAAATACTACATTCTATTAATACGTTACACAATAACGATCCATTCTAATACCACCATAACAAAAATCAATGACTTCCTACCGGTATTGCGTGCAACTAGCTCTGTTATGTCCTGGATGTTTGCAGTTAGTACATACATTCTGATGGCCTGGACGTTCCCATTCAGAAGGGATTCTAGTGGTATTAATTCTACCTCTTCTTGGAGCTCCACTGACATTAGGCGCATATCTCATATTAGGCACTCCGACTTTCATGTTTCTTACCGCCTCCGGAACATCCCAATCCTCCCTGTTAGGAACTGGATATATGCTACCCATGTAAATCTCCTTGAAACATTGACTCTATAATACCGTGAGCGAGTTCGGGTAGACTAATTCTGCGTGTTCTTCGCGGTTTGTTATAGCATGCGTACATGGTATTTCCATTTTCTCAAAATAACCACAATAACACTTCCTCTCTCGTAGATTTACCATCCCAATGAAGCAAGTTATTTCCATGAACCTCAAACTCATTGGGGTTAATAGGATTAACCACGAACTTCCTTCTAGCGAGTAATATTGAAGCCACTATTTCATCGATCTCCGGTGCTAACACGATCGCACAATCAAGCGCCTTCTGTCGTCTATCATTATACCATATCTGCAGGTGTAGCTCTAATGAATTCCAAGAGGCTAGGAAGCAGGAACGACGAGCTCCTCTAATCGCACTTGATTGAAACTTTCGGCGTAATTTCTTGTCATTAAGGCATATCTTTTCCCGGGAAATTTGGCACGCGCCCACCGTTCAACACCTATTTCTTCTAGTTTTAGATATGCACCAAGACATTGTGCCTTGATTAAAGCGTACTTTTCGGAGAAATTCGGCCTCCGAGAATGCATAGGCTGTTTGATAGAATGTGTCTTCACAAAAACCATAATCCTTTCATTTTTTGTTAGATTGCCCTTTAAATGATGATAGAAAACACCGTGATATGCATTGGGAAATACGACCAACCGCATTTCTAATAGCCTTGTGTCATCGGATATAAAGCTCAAATTTTCAGCATGGATACCTTCAATGGCCACCCTCGGTTGTCTCATGAAATACCCCGTGAATCGTTGCATTCTTTTTTTTCAAACAATACCGGCTGACTGAGGAATAGGTGGTCACCGGCATACACAGAATAAACAACAAATAGTTGACTGAGAAGCGGGTTTTTAGATGAGTGGCGTCCACACACAAAATAGGTCGACAATACTTGAAACCACGACGACTTGCTCCCAAAGCCATGAAACAACTACCGAACCTTCCCAGATTATCAAGCTGAAAGTCAACATAGGTCCATTCATTGGCCTCACGCACCATCCACAGTGTGCGAGGGTATCGCATTGTAACACTCCGTCGGTGAACCTCTAACCCGACATTCTCATCATCTCGTGAGCTCGGTATGCTTGGTCATAAGTCAAGCCAGACACTATAAGTTGTGAGCATGTCTTCCATATATATGTCCGGGTTTATACTCATTGCGAGTTCTTCCATTTTTCGACTTAGCGGACTCGCAATAACAATAGGTGTTGCTTGTCGATTGTCATTATCCGCGATTCGAGAGGCACAAGTATGCACATCATTCAATGTTGTGATCTCAAATGTATGTGTTGTATTTGTCTTCACCTTTTTTCGCCCTTACATGCCATTTGCATGTATCGTTTAGACATGTGTAATACAAGCAGCGTGTGTCCGACCTACCCAATCTCATCTCGAAAATTATTGGCAACCGCATACGATTTTATTTTCAAATTAAAATCTTCTTTAGAATCATAATGCTTCCCGATGAACAATTCGTTCACGTCATTCATATGTAACGTGCGGTAGATAGACACGCGGTAAATCATCATCTTCAAATGTGGGAATCCTCCATGAATAATCTTCGTACACTAGCCCTAGCATTGGCACCACGATTATTGTTGTCATCCCCGCCCGTTTGATCGGTTTGAATATGAGGTGCAAACGGAGAAGCCAAAAAACTAGTGGTCGATCCACCAAACAAATTATATGGTCATGTTGGATAGGTTGAGCACGACTACTTGAAGGTTGATTTGAAAAATTATGACTTGGTCTGACTGGTTCATACTGAAACTGTTGGTCCGAAGCTTCACCAAGCCTTTGTGTAGGAACATGGTTTTCAAACCCACTACACCCATACTGTTGCTCGAATGGATTAAAATTTGGATCTGTAGCAAGTTCTTGTACCGGAGAAGGGAAATTACCAAGACTATAATCCGAATTATTGTTATCATCCAGGGCATTGCAATCTTGATTTAAATCAATGCCATCATCCTCAAATATCGGTTCATTGTTTGCATTCACTGGTGTAGCATTCACGCAAAAAATCACATTTTTACTGTCAGAGGCCGCTTCGATGTAACCATTTAGTGTCTCGTCGTCTAAGATATCATCAGGTGGTATATTCCCCACATTAGCATAAGTAAACAAAGCTTTTACGCCAAGCTTTGAAACAGACCGGTCAATACCAAGCCTCACATGCAATTTATCCAACAACGCATTCAATCTTATGTTCTTTCGGACAAATAATGAGAACATCGATCCATTTACATGATTTCACCGGTTATAGAGAGGTTCGTACGTAAATTCTCCGTTGAACGAGACAACAATCATAGAGTTGCGATTATACGCTTTTTTTTAAAAACAATTCAAGTCATTATAGACATTCAATATAATAATTCAAAACCCTACCTAAGCAAATTTATCACAAATAGAAAACAAAATATACTTACACGAAAACCCTACTAATTAAACCCCAACAAGGAAACAAAGACTATTAACACTTAAAACTCTTTCACTCTAAGTTTAAATGTGATCAATATTTCCAATAACAAAGGTCTCAAACAGAGCCATTTTGATACCATTTTGGGTAGAAAAGACACTTATGCAAGATCAAACCATCAATACGGACAATTCCATTACTACCAACAACAAATTTCCCAACTTCTCAAAACTACAATACCAAATCAACAATACCAAAGTATACTACAATCGAACAATACCAAAGACTTAAACACACTACTTAGATGTGTTAACATTACATAAACAACCTACTTAAAACACACATTTCGGTTAAATACATATCATTACTACAATATAAATAACATAATCACTACTTAAAACACACATTTCGATAAATAAATATCATTACTACAATATAAATAACATAATTACTACTTAAAAAACACGTTTCGGTTGAATACATATCATTACTTACACTAAACCCTATTAATTAAACCCTAAACAATAACACTAATTAAGAAAAGACTTAAACACACTACTTAAATGTATAAATATTACATAAACAACCTACTAAAAATACACAATTAGTTTAAGTACATTTCATTACTAGCATAAATAACATAATTACATTGAGCAATTGAATTAAGACAAATTAAATAGCAAAAACTTACCCATTTGAGCACTTGAATGATGAGGAAATGAACTTGAAAGATGAAGAAATGGACTTGAAAGATGAAGAAGTGGTTAGATAATGTATATTAACATGCAATACTCTGAAAGAATGAGAAAAACAGCCCGTAATGTGGTGTATATTGAACAAGTACCTTACAACAACGTTAATTGCCATCTACCACTTCCAAACGTAGATAATTTCTTTGTAAACGTAGAAAAACTACGTTTAAGCGTGAGATAAATGCGCGTTAACCTACGCTCAAACGTAGAGAAATATACATTTATTGCTACTTCCCTATTTATTGAAATAACCTACGTTTAAACGTAGGTTCTCTACGTTTAAACGTAAGGATTTCAATAAATTAGGGGTTGCAATTATTCAGATTTATTTACGTTTAAACGTAGGGTTCCTTACGTTTAAACGTAGAAAACCTTACGTTTACCTGATTTGCAAGTCAAAGGTCTGCACACAACCCTGATTTTCCAATTTACGATATGAGGTAGATCACTCGGGGACTTACGCGCGATAAATTGATGCGGCATGTGTCACCGATGAGAAAATTGTTGGTTTTTTTTTTTTTTTTTGGGGAAGGGGCCACAAGGATAAAAATTTAATGAATAGTGCGGAAGAACAAAAATAACATTTTCATGATTATAAAGATAAAAATCACAATTGTTACTTTAAAATTATACTTCACGCGTGTTAATGTTCTTTTGTATTCTACAATTATTCTTCATATTTACTTCATTCCGCATTTGTTACTTTATATTTATTCTCCATAATTGTTATTTTTTTCTTATTAAATTACGATTCATTTTATCCTAATTTTTTTGATAATTTTGTCTTCTAGACAAAAATCTATTTTTTTTTACTAGCTAGTTTTGTATATTACTTTCAAAATACTATTTACATATCCTCAAAACTACCACGAATGTATTTCATAGATGCATCCAGAGGCGAACATACGTATCGAGAATGGGTCTACGGACCCGTTAAACCGAAGAAAATAGAGGATATCACATTGGGGGGAAAATTGTGCAACTGCTAAAAGAAAAATTACTTAAAAAAAGACATTTATTCGCTGAATATTTTTCTGGGTCCGATATTTATTGGCCGTTAAAAATAAAAATAAAAAACTTTAGTTAGCTAGAGCGTTGGTAGGCAGCTGGACACTTCATCAAGTCACATCATATGATAACGTATATAAGCTGAAGTATACCAGATGTATGTTAATTTTATCTGGCTGATGATTGAGAAAGCTTAACGGCAGTTTTGTATTGCAATATATATATATATATATATATATATATATATATATGTATATATATATTGTTTGTTGAGAGCACTAGCTAGTTCTATTTTCCTGCACTATGGTGTTTTGCAAGTTTACTCTATTTTGAGAACACAATGCTAATTAATATATTAGAAGTTAAAAAGGATCTCAGTGGCTTCTAAGAACTAAAAATGGATTATTGGCATGTGAAATTGGAGTTGACGCTAGATAGTATAATTGTTGAACCCCAACATTATAACGGTCTCCACTCTCCCTATCCCACGAGAAGAATGGAGATATTAATCAGAAACACAATGGTTCGTAGACATGAGATTGTCATTATACCAAAAAACTAAAAAAAAAAACCTCGAGGAGCAAGAACTGGGATCCTCTGCCGTGAATATCCCTCTGCCGTGTCTGCCATGAGGTGAAACGGTGTCGTTTTGCCTCCACACGACGCCGTCCAAGTGTATCCATCATTGCCCTAATTTTAAGCTCGGACCAAAACGGCGTCGCGTTGCGTCGAAACGACGCCGTTTTGGCGTCACAGCAGCAGCTGCTGTGAAAACCCTACGGCAGAGGATCCGATCTCATAAGAGCAATGGCTATGGCTCGAATTATGACAGCTGCTGTGAAAACCCTACGGCAGAGGATCCGATCTCATAAGAGCAATGGCTATGGCTCGAGTTATCACAACGGGCAAAGAAAAATTTGTCAGAAGAAAAAAAGTTTACTCCACAATGACCTATAATATTACCGACAAATTGCTTATGAAGTGAAGGTGGAGGGGGGTCTGTCCCCTCCCATCCCCACCTCCCTGCACAAGGTTTAATGCATTTTGCAATCAATTTCCTACTTTATTTCACTGTATCTTTTGCAAGATATTTTCTCTTTCATTGAAAAGTGTTTTGACATAATTTTAATATAGTTTTATTTTTGCGATGTAAATACAAGCTATTGTAGGAATTGCAAAAAACCGAAAGTTTATTAATATCAAAAGTGTCAAACAACACTCCATCATGGGCTTGGCCATAGTGGATGCTCTAAGGGGGAATGGGGTAGTGCTGGGGTAATGATATGTGGTGATAGATGGGTAGTAGGGATGGAGGTAGGGGTGTCAGTCGTGTGCATGAGGTATGACTTATGAGTGGGAAGTTATTGTGTGGTGAGTCAATTTGAGATGAACCGGCGGGTGAAAGCGATCGTAAGCCACGCGGTTTAAATCTGAGAATGAAGGTGTGTGGGCGTGTGGTATGTGGTGTGCCACACGGTGTCTCAACACAATGAATTTGAGATGAAGCCCGACGGGTGAAACGATCGAGAACCACACACGGTTTAAATACAGAATGAAGGTGTGTGGACGTGTGGTATGTGGTGTGCCACACGGTGTCTCCACACCGTGTGGAGACACCACACAATAACCTCCCCTTATGAGTTGTGAATAATGTACATACAATGGGGAGCATTATATGGGGTTGATGATTGCAATGATAGGGGAGTGTGTGTGTTGACGTGAAGGTGGCTAGAGTGGTTGGGTAAGGGTGAGGGTCGGGTGGATGATTAGTGTGGGTTGGGAGGTGTATATAGAGCTGACCAGATGGTTGACCTGGCCCGGAACCAGCGGTCTGGTGTGGACGGTTCAACACAGGCCATGAACCGGCAGTTCGGGAGTTGAACCGACAGTTCACACGGTTTAACAATTTCACGGTTCAGATTACGATTCAAAAAATTATAATTTTTTTTACATTTTCAAAAATTACTTATTTTTATCAATTATAATAACAATTTACTATTAGTTATATTCAACTAGGGCTGGCAAAAAATCCCATATTCCCGAACCCAACCCGAAGCCGACCCGACTTTTCCCGACCTGAATTTCTTCCAACCCGTACTATTCGGGAAACTTCCCGATCCGACTTACTTCGGGATGAAATTCGGGTATATGTTGAAAACCCGACGGGATCCCGATCCCAACCCGACTTATTATATATATTTTTTTTTTATAATTTTTCTTTTTTTAGGCAGAAATGTATCTTTTTAAAATAATTATTCTTATTTTTTTAGGGAAAAAATATTTTACATCATAGAAATTGAAGAAATTATATATCTTAAAAAACGAAATAGAGTTTTTCTAAAAATTCATTTTCTTCGTTTTCGAGTTGTCCATTTATTCAATCACATTAATCTAACTTTCATGAATTTTTTTCCTATTTTATCACTTCTCAATTCACTTCATCACCAGATATCGAGAATGCTAAATAAGAACTTGCATGACAGACAATTTGAAGATGTCGCAATGAGATCAATGACGATCAATCATGATTTAGAGTTAAAAATGGTGTTTAATTTTTATTTTTATAAGTCTTTGTTGTAAGTTAGGTGAGTATTAATGCTACTAACGAAAGTAATAATTTACCTAACTTCACTCAAAATTACAATTAGGGAAAAAAAAAAGTCTGAAAAATCTCGATGATATTTTTGAGATATCTTCTCCCGACCAGACGGGATCTCGACTATTCGGGTATCCCGATCGTCGGTCCCGACACTTGTCGGTACGGGTCGAGGAGAAAAATAGATTCCGATTCTGATCGGTCGGGATCGGGTATGAAGGTTACGGGGGCGGGTCCCGATCCGATGCCACCCCTATATTCAACTATAATGAATATATATATATATATATATATATATATATAAACACGAATAGATTATAAAATAAGTGTTGAAAAATTTATGTTACATGTCTATAAATAAATAAAAAGTGTTGTTTATGAAACAATTATGTAAGATAAATTTGTATAGAAATGAGATATAAATGTTAAATTACATTATAACGTAAGCAGTGGCGGAGGCATGTATATCAGGGTGGGGTCACGTGACCCCACTAAGATCCGGAAATTGTTTTTACTGTTAAAACGATGTAGTTTTGACGTTAAAAATATGGTTTTATTGGTAAAAAAATGTAGTTTTAAACTCCGGTGACTTCACTGAAACAAATTTTTAGATTAAAAATATAGTTTTACAGTCCGGTTAACCCACTGAAAAAACTTTTGGATCCGCCACTGAACGTAAAGTGTTTTTGTATACAATTCATGACATTTTATTTATTTTAATATGGTAGTGTACGTATGGAATAAGTGTTGTTTATAAAACTTCGTTTTCTATTGTAACATGGTAGTTTATGTATTAAATAAATGATGTATGTAAAAAATTTAAGTTATTTTTTAAATGCTTGTAACGAAAAAAATCTATTTGTCTACGTATCTTTTATATGCATCACGCTTTGGAGACATATCACATATAAAAAAATCAAACCGAACGTAGTTCTTTATTTTTTTATATGTTTTTATTAATTGTCACCTCTGTTAGAGCTCGACATGTTTATCTGGATTGAGTCGGGTTGTTTTCCGATTTGTCCGGGTGATGATTCTTCATGTGTCTAGTCATCGAATGAGTGGCGGAGTTACAGACAACAAAGGGGGGCAACTGCCCCCCTCGATCCTGAAAAATCACACTAATATATGTACAAAGCATATCGTTTGTCACCCTTTAATTTTTTATTTGCCTTTTAAAAATTTATTGTCCTTTATCCGAGATCGTGTGTCGCGCGACGCGTCGATCGGTAACAATCGGGGCCCGAACCGCTGGGCGGTTAAGACAGTCCACCGGGCGGTTCCATTGTGGTCACTCTAGGTGTATATTAGTGAAGGTTGGGGTGATATGATTGTGGTATCGGTATGGTGTCGTCGGAGCGAGAGACGAAGGTAGAAAGGTAAAGGGGTGTAGGCTATAGGAACGGATAGGAGTAGGGGTTGGTGTTGTCAAGTGTGTATATATAGTTTTCATTATATTTATATCACCCAATTTTTTTATTTTTTTTTATAGAAACGGTTGTTTTATATATCACATCGCCATCAAAGGTGGCCACCAGACAAAGTTACGAAGCCATAAGGTTTGTATCATCAAGAAAACTCAAATAAAAGTAAAAAACTATTGAATATATACTACTCATAGTCTTGCCAGACGAGCCACTATTTTTTTATCCGTTTATAGTCTGAGATGTAAACACGAAGGTCGAGGCCTCTCTTTCTCCGACTTGTGCACTACTCTATTTCTCTAAAGTCACACTCCATAACATAAGTTGTTTCCCTCCAATATATCACTCATTATTGGATCATATAAAAATGTTTTTGTTGCTTAACGTTGTAATGAATTTCCATTACAACCATATTTAAGTTTATTATGTTGTGTAATAAATTCTTTCGCAATAAGTTAAGCAAATTACAAGATTTCAGGGCTAAATAAGTTTAAAAATCATGTTTCTTCTAGATGACGGGGTCTCTGAAATGGATCAAATAAAATAGAAACATTAACAATGCCGCATCAGAAAAAATTCAAAAAATACATCGTGCACATATTTTTTTCTTCAGAGAACAACATCTCTTAAATGTTATATACTAGTGGATGACACCGTGCAAGACACGGTGCATGTCCATTCCAGTACAATGATTGTGCTCCGCTGCATTTTTTGTTAATATGTAGTGTGATGGAATAGTAAGAAACCATATGCATGAATATTATACAACCATAGGTTGTTTTCTTATTACAAAATAGAGGGCAGAAGTTCATGCACAACATAGTACCAACCTAAATGCATGTGACATGCTTAACCACGTTTTACAAAAGCTAACCTTCCAAGTTTGAGTAGGTAATTATCAACAAAAGAAGTGACATATTATTAATCATTAAGATTCATTAGATAATGCGTCTTAATGATGTAATATGATGTTGTCAGTTACATAGAGCAAGGGTGCATTATTTACAAACGTCATCCAAAAGCTTCGGAATCAATTCTTACAGTAACAGATTTTAAGTTTGTTTGTCTTTGGTCTTAGACTTCTTTGATGGGGTAGTGTGGGTTGGATCGTCGAATTGTTCTTCAGGAGCAGGGACCGGTGCAGGTGTGTTTGACAAAACTCTCTGGAATCTCATTTGTTGATGAACCTACTTCCTACCAATTTCGGCTTGTCCAAAAGGTAACATTCGCTTTGTTGTTGGTCGCTTTCATTTGCTTGTGACCACAAGAGCCACGAACCACGGCTACTTCTTCAAGCACCGCTTTCATCGTGGCGTTAAGAATTCTTATTCAACGGCGACTTTTGGTGTTGAGGACGACGATCCAATGTGCTCCAAACTTGTGAGATCCTCATAAATACATGCGAGCAAATACAATTTGCTTGTTGTGCTCAATTGTATTCATGTAACTCATCTTCTATGTAGATTTTCAACACGAGGGTAGCGGCGTTGTATCATGCCTTAGTTTTCTCGGTCATAGTACTTCGAGAAAACAAATAGCATGTTTTTCTCAAGATCTCGCCTCAACCTGGTGCGTGAGGGGCTTATTACATAGATGAAATGAAAATCACATTTAGTGACCAAGTAAGCAAGGTGAAGGGCATAATCACGGATTGTAGTGCACGAGTTAAAGCACCACCGATGAGACAACCAAAAGCAAAAATAAGAAGGCGTAAAGTAGTGGTATTACCGTGACGCTGGCCACATTGGTAAATTCTTTACAATATGAGCACATTATCTTCCGGCTTGTATCAACATCCAAGGGTGTGAAGCATTTCTCGCATGTTTTGAACTAAATTTTCTGCTGTCCAGGAAGGAAAGTCAATTTGCCTTCATCCAGTGCTTTTACTGGGCAGCTGTCATGATTGTATTAATATAAGGGTAAGTTCATTGAATGGGTAGAAGGACTTAATGTCTCTGATTAAGAATGGATGCCTCAAGTAATTCTTTTAATACATAAATTCAAACATATACCTAAGTAATAGTGCATAAAGAAACAACCGTTTTTGTTAGTAATAAACATTAGAATGACATCTCAGCTGAATATACATTTCATAGCAGCTAAAAACATGTGTAAGAGCACTTGCATCAGATTTTATGGTTTCAAATACTACATTTCCGAGTTCAAAAAATCTCTATCTAAAAGATAAAATGCATCAGATTCTCAATTTTACATAACCTGGATGAATGTGGTATGTATAAGGGAATTTTGCAGAATCTGGATGACTACGGTAGATGTAAAGAAACTTTTACATAATCTGTATTTTACTGCAAAAAAATAGAGTATGTACTGCACTGTTTTTTTTTCTTACTAAATCTGAATGTTGAAATCTCTAAAATACAGTTTTTACAACATTTACAACATCTACTGCAAGTGGTAAATATTCTTTATTAAATTATATGTGGTAGAGATTATGACACATTTCATCATACATTTATGTATGTAAAATAAAGAACATGTTAAAAACACTTGATGCAAGTGTTCTAGGGAGCTAAAACAACACTTGCCGTGGATATTGTACAACGTAATAAATTTGTAAAAAGGCACCAAACTTGACGTAGTACCACACCGGGGTTGTGAGGTTCGACTTTCCAGATGTCTAACCTCAATGTGGAGCCACCAAAGTAGGTTTGGTGTGGTGACACCACAGACACTCGTTTGTAAAAAAGAGATCCAAATCATCCAAATCTACTAAAAATCATCTACGGGAGAACCTGTACTCAAATCTGTGAAATGCAAAATCTCTAAATTCTACAATACGTGTATTGTATAAAATACAAATTATCAATTCGAATTATGATGAATTTCACACTGAATTAGAGATTGCGTAAAAAACAAAATCTCTAAATTCTACACTACTTGTACTCTGCGAAATACAGATTATCTATTCAAATTATAAGTTGTAACGATTATGATGCATTTCACACTGAAACGAGATTCTGTAAAATAAAGAAATGTGGTTTTAAATCAGAAAGTAGAAAAGCTGTTTAAACAAACTTGTGCAAGTGTTGTAAGTACAGAATAATCAGCAAAATAATGTTAAAAACAACTTTATGTGTCAAAATTACATACCTTTGAAGATATGAATGGAGTCTTGTTAAGCTCAAAGCATTCAAGAGGCAGGTACCTAAAAAACGAGTGACGATTTATTGGAATTTCGACGTCAAATCGTATTATGATAAAATGGAAAGTATCTCTATAGCAAATGCAAAATACAAACCAGTATGTTGCTGCACCCTGAGATGTCAATTCCATGCCTTGTGATCCAACATCGTCCTCCAAAATCTTGTTGTGACCAAAACCGGTCATCTTCGGGATTTTGAGTTCGTCGAACAAAACGCGTTTCTGGTTTGAGATCATAGTGGATGATCTTCTTGGATCTTTGTTCAAGTAAACAAGGCCTTGGAAAATCTCGGAAATTATACTTCTAGCTTCTTTCTTGGGTAAATTGGGTGTTAATTTGAGCACTGCATCTAGATCCTCTGAATAATATACAGGGAAAAAAAGTAAAAAACCTCATTTATGTAAAATAGCGTTTATATGTATAGAAAAAGCATATACGTACCGCTACAATATTCCAACATCATGCAAAACGTGTTGTTGTCTATCTCGAAAATATCCCAAAGGCGAACGATGTTGTTATGTACCAAGGTCTTGTGAATGTTGTACTCCCTAATCGCATGTCGATGTAACTTTGTTTCTTTTCGTCGCTCCATTGCGCGTTTAATCCATGAAGCTTACATGCAACATATCGATATTCCAGCAAATCAAAAGCCTGTTAATATTTCTGAGATATTACTACATAAATTCTCATTTCATAATTGTCAATCTACCGGGTTGTAAGTGAGCCAGGCTACTCTAAGCTACTCATACTCGACTCGTAAAAGTGTTTGACTCGATCCGGTATTTTTCGAGCTTGAGCTCGAGTTGAGCTAACTTGAAAAAATTAATCAAGTCAATCTCGAGCTTTATAATTCGGGATGCTAGTAATCGAATAGCTTGTGAGCTAATCGAGCTTTATTTAATAATTATTTAATCAATTACATATTCACAAGATCCAAGCTGCATGCTGACAACTAAGAGTACTGCATGACAACATTTGGACTTTTTCTGAGACAATAAATTAGCAGAAGTCACCTAATAAACACCATTGAACACATAAAACACCTAGACTAAACATACAAAGCGGAAGAGAGGATGATACAGAGAATTCATCCTCACTTATAAGTGCACTTAGAAAATAAAAAGAAACTAAAAGAAGCATACACCTCATAAGGGAAACGCCAACTAATCATTTATTAAAGTATCCAAATGAAACCAAGAATAGTGGAAAACACTTATAGGAACATCATCATGTCCAACTTGAACATTACTAATTTTTAGAGCATGATGATCATGTAGAAAACAAAATCCAAAAGACATGCTTTACTCAAACATTTCATTATGTTTGTTATCCATTTGGTAATTGATGCGTGTCAAGTTTCTTCTTTAAGACAAACTACAAGTTTCCTTCCACATAGCTAATCTGCATAAAAGCAGAGAAAGAGGGTATTGAATACACATAAATTTTGAAAAGGAAAGAGAAGATAGTACACCTGTTAAAAATAAAACTTAACACTCACAAATTAGCATGTGAAAATAGATCATGCGGTGAAATCCTTGTTCAGTTTAAGGGTGCACACTGAATATTGTGAGATAGCTCTTAAGCGGATCTTTGAGGACCAAGAAAATAATATAACAAAATAAAAATTCAAGCAAATTAGATAAATGAAATGAAATGATGATATCTACATCTCTACATTGATGTTGCCTCATTTAAATGGGCATTCATATTGAAAGTGATGGCTGCGCTTATTGACTATGGTGCAAAAGCACACTTTTAGTTGTCTCTTCACTCTATGTAAGAACAACACATTAAGGAAAAATCCCATGAAGAACAAAATCATCGAAATACACAAACTATGAGCCACACCGGTGTGAAAAAATACATAACGACACCACCAATGTCAAATTTAAATATAAACCACCATAAGAAATCAACACATAACAAAAAAAACCTGGTAAAAATCAACACAACAAAAAAAAAACCTGGTAAAAAGCAATTTCTTGATAGCAGGATTTCCATTTCGACAACACCAAAGTCTGATAAGCAAAAAGCAAGACAGAAAAACAAAAAATAAGTGTGTTAAACATTAATCTTGAAATTATGCTGCAGAAATAAGACGAAAAAATACATAAAAGGAAAGAAAATTATAAATCCATGAACTCACTTTTGTTGAAGAAAGCCTGTGAATAAACGACATCCTTATAAAACAGCTCATATATCCGAAAAGAGGCCAAGAAACATAAATTAAGGAAGAAAAACAACAAAAATGTCATTACTTGCTTAGCTTTCAGACCAATTGTTCATAAAATAAATCCAAGGCCTTCAAAATACGCAGCACCAAGATTAAGAAGACAAGCCGAAGATGTGGAAAGGGGTTGAAGAGCAGCTGCAAAATATTTGTAGTAGTGAAAGCGGTTGGGTGAAATTACTTTAAGATGGGTTTTCAAGGTGAGTGGGAAAATAAACAGGATTTAATTTTTTCGATTCCGATCCAATTACAGCCACAAATAAGAGTAACTAATATGAGGAAAAAAAAAAAAATGAGAGACGCAAACACTACAAACGAATAAGCAGGAAAAAAAAAAAAATAACTGAAGGGGCCGTCGAGGAGGCGACACGTGTCATTTCAAAAACAAACCCCTTGTCTTTGTATATAGTAGTAGGATATGTGAAAAATCAATTTAACAGGTCCATGGACCTCTTATAAGGCGGACCCACCCTATCTTGAGGTGGTTTTCAAGTCCCCTCAAATTTTTATTATTGTATTAGTAGTAGTGTTAATATTAGTATGTTATGTGTCTTTTCTTAAACAAAAGACCTATATATCACAGTGTTTAAGAACAAACCTTTTTTAGAATTCCATATTTACAAATTTGTAAGTCAAATCTCACTACCAACATTTTTTATTTTTTCCGGATTTTTTTAGCTTTGAAGTTTATATACCAAAGCACTATGTGAAATTTTTTCCAGTTCGTAATTCTTTCTCTTTTGATATATGTAAGTCCCTTTCTGATTGCGAACCTGGTCTCATTTTTTTAATATGATACGTATGATAATTTTACCGTAGAGACTTCTTATTAATTAAAAAAAAAAAAAAAGTGAAATGTCAATATTCTAGACATGACAAAACTTTTTTGTAATTAAATGACAATTGAAATTTTTAGTGCATTATTTAATTTTAAAATAGGCAACCCTATGCGTACGTCTGAGGCCTTGAAACCTTAAATTTTAGTTCATTATTTTAAGGGGAGATTATTGTGTGGTGTGTCCGGTGCATGGAGAGCACTGTGCAAGACACCACACAACACACACCTTCATTCTGTATTAAAACTGTGTGGTTATGATCGTTTCACCCGTCATTTCACCTCAAATTCCCTCACCACATAATAACTTCCCTATTTTAAGTGACTCATTACTTGTTCAAATGGCTCATTACTTGTTCAAATGGCTCACTAATTACTCATAGGTGTTGACTACGAACCTCAATTAATAAACAGACACAATATAATACTACCTCCGGTCCAAAATATAATTCATCCTACTGACTTTTCTATCTTGTCCATAATATAAGTTCATTCTACATTACCGTCGCAACATTTATTCTTTCTTTCTATATCTTTACCCTTAATTTATTATGAATTCAACAACTTTTCATTACTTAACAACTATTGCATTAATGATAGTCAAGGGGTATTTTAGACATTAACCTTCAAATTAATGACATTCAACCAATTCCTTAATCTGTGTGAAAGCTCACTAGGATGAAACATATTTTGGGATAGGGAGGTAGTAGTATATAGTAGTACATAATACATACGAGATGATCGGAACTTTAGCTGCTATTCGCCGGCCTCAAATGGCTCACTAATTACTCATAGGTGTTGACTACGAACCTCAATTAATAAACACCCACAATATAATAGTATATAGTAGTACATAATACATACGAGATGATGCATTCATGGTGGCCTGGTGTACAGTTATATTAAATTACGAATATACATTAACGGTGCATAAATGATATTTATGTATAATTTTTAATCATAAAATCAAATCGTTTTTATGTTTTAAAGTATTGAATCTCAAAAAAGATACGCAAACTCCACAACCCTAAATCATACATGAACCCTAAACCCTAAACCTCGTTGCATCTGCTCTCATTAGTCAATATGTAAACCAATAGGATCTTGGTCCGTCTAATCATGTTTTTTTTCTAACACATAAAGCTCAAATTAAGAGCAAATCTGACATTAAACTTGACAACCTTTTTTATTAATAAAAGAATAATGCGTGTTAAGTTTTCTAATTGACTAACATATCATTTTAGAGAAACCAAACGGATATTCTTCTCTTCCTCTCCCTTATTTTCTTCCTTTGTAGTACTACGTGGTAAATGTTATCCTACAGGGCAGAGAATTATGGATATCGGTTGGGATGGATCGAAATTAATTATCATTCTTAAATTTTTTTTAATTGATGGAAGATATATATCCTTAATGATTTTCTGGAAAAAAATATTTGCACCACACAAATTGTTTCAACTTACGACATATTTTATAACCATTGATTTAAGTATGTATCACTCGTTGACTGATACGAGTCAATCATAATTAATGATAATAATATAAATTGTATAGTAAAATATGTAGTAGCACATTAGTAGCGATAGTGTTAAATCATTATCCCTACCTTTTTAGGGTGCGTGGAAGCCATTCCTAACTAAAACCTTGATTAATATTTTTTTCCTTAAAGGCGCTCCGATATCGAGGAATTAAACATTCGATTAATCTGGAGTTCAATCAATTATGTCTACAACCTTAGATTAGTTTCTCAAATGATAAGTTTAGATAGGATATTTAGAGACTCGTTATATTGTTCAAATGGCACATCATCAATCAAAATGTTTATGACTCAAAAATTAGTAATATATATTATGTACATGATGATGCATATACATATATATGGCATGTGAGTCAATTTGAAAACCAATAGAATCTTCTAGTCCCATGTCATCATCATCGTCGTCGAGTCACCTAACTAAACATTAACTCAACTCTCTCTTCTTTAGCCAAGTGTCTTTTGTAACTATATATATACACATGCATATATGCAGAGATATATTATCATATCAGTGTATAATAATCCTAACAAATAAAAAATCAACTCCAATTTAAACCATGAGTATAGCAAACTGTTTTCTTATTTTAGTTTTTGTGTTGTTTCTAAACGGGTCGTCATCCGCCACCGCATTTGAGATTTCGGGTCGGCAGCAGGAGTCGGGTCACCGGCAGTGGTTGCCGAAATCTGATGTGGATCTTTGGAATTTCCGTTGAATTTAGAGTACTTTGAAGCTGAGTTTTTCTTGTATGGTTCATTGGGTCATGGGTTGGATCTCGAAGCTCCGGAGCTTACCGGCGGTGGTCCGGCTCCGATCAGGGCAAGAGTTGCCGATTTGGATCCACTTATTAGAGATATTGTTGCTCAATTTGCATTTCAAGAAATCGGTCATCTCAGGTATATAGTGTGTATTTATTTTTGGATGATGATTATAAGCGCGAAAAATCTGGCGTAAAATACATGAAAATCATCTACAATTGCGCGCGATATGATGTATTTTTACATTTTTTTATCGTAAATAAATATTGTGTGGTGTAGATCGTTTTACGTATGTGTCATAATCATTATCCTTATTTTTTTTATATTAAATTAAATAATTTTAATTAGATAATTGAGACATAACAATAAATGTTACAATATGATGAATGACACGAAGTATCATCAGTGCCAACAAAACCGAAATTTTCTATAATATATAGAACATAATTTTATAATATTGGTCAACATGTAATAGTGATATATGTGCTACAATAATCAGAGGGGGTTTGGGCAATGGGCGATAATTAGTGCGGTTAACGAGCCGAGCTGAGTCGAGTCGTTGTAGTTCAAGCTCGAGTTCGTTTGTAATCGTGTTTGTTCGAGCTCGCTCGTTAACACAAACGAGCCTTAAAAGTGTGATCGTCTAAATTTGGACGGTCTGGATGGTGTTAATTAATGTTGTACCTTTTGTCAAACATATAAGGATGTAAAATTCGAGTTCGAACGCCATATTGACATATATATTATATTATATATATGCAGGGCCATAAAAAAGACAGTGCCAGGATTTCCAAGGCCATTGTTGAATCTAAGTAAAGAAGCATTTGGAACAGTGATAAATGAAGCATTGGGACAAAAATTGGAGCCACCTTTTAATCCCTATGCAAACTCCATTAATTATCTTATTGCTTCTTATCTTATTCCTTATGTTGGCCTAACTGGCTATGTCGGTGCCAATCCAAAGCTCAAAACTCCCACTGCCAAAAGAGTAAGCATATATATCATCTAATAATATTATATATATCTCCTCTTCTTATATATATATATATATATATATATATATAAGAAGAGGAGATATATATAATTTAAATGCAACATATAACAATGACATTATTCATCAATTAATTATATGTCCTACGCGGATCCACATGAACAGGGGTAGGGTCGCAGCGACACCACTGAGATCGTGGTTTTCTTTTAGTATTAAAACTATATAGTATTATTCTTAAAACGTTGTTTTGGTCGTGATTCTGGTAGAAAAAAAAATAGTTTTAGGTTCTGGTGATCTCGCTGAAACAAATTTTTATATTCGCCTCTTCCTACAAGGGTGGGGCGCCCAACCCTTCAAAATAAAAAAATTATGTATAAATAGGAGAGAATATTTTAATATATATATATATATATATATATATATGTGTGTGTGTGTGTGTGTGTATGTGAGAGAGAAACTGATCCCTTATTTTTATTTATTGACTCACTTTTTTTTTGACTCATATAAACTTTTTTGTGGAGATTTGACTCATATAATTGATTGCATGTTTAAAATTGAATTCTGATCATGTCGGAAATCCTACAGCCGCCCATGCATGCTTGCATACAGGATAATCCATCATTAAAAAACAGCGATTTATGGTAGTCCAACCTCATTATGTCATCACATAATCCATTAATCACAAATTCTAAAATTGATGGTTTTTCTTTAATCATATGGGACCATGAAAAAATACTTGAATATAATTGGTTTTGGACTACCAAGTCATACTTGTAGCCGGACTATCATAAAATTTGCCATTAAAAAACATGCTTGTATGATCAATTAATTTGGTTTCCATGCATGCAGTTGGTGGCAGGGCTTCTGGGTGTCGAATCAGGCCAAGACGCAGTCATTCGAACCCTATTATTCGAACGAGCTTTATTGAAAGTCGAACCCTACGGCATAACAGTTGCGAATTTCACCATCAAATTATCAGACTTAAGAAACAAACTGGGGAAAGGAGGCTATAAAGATGAAGGGCTAATAGTGGAAAGGATTAAAGGTGCAGAAGGAAAGATCACGGAAATGTGCTGCGGAAATGAATACTCTATTTCGTATGGTCGGACGCCGGAGGAGATATTGAGGATTGTTTACTCTACCGGAAATGAGAATAAGGCCAGTGGGTTTTATCCTAAGGGTGGTGATGGAAGGATAGCTAAATCTCATTTGAAAGGGGATGGTGTTATTCATAGTTTGTGATTATACAATTGTGTAGTATTATATATGATGGGTGTGTGTTAATATTAATGGCATATATAATGTATTGATTGAGGAATTTTTAATAAAAGTTATATGTATTATTGTGTCATCAATAAGGGGAAAAGTTATTAAATGATTATGGCAAAAAGCGACATAAAACACTTCTACGTATTTTATTATGGTGAGTTTATATCGGGATCGATGGTTATATCTTTTATCGATAATGAAAAGACGTGTTGCCAAAAATTAACATGCTACTTGGGGGCCTAAAGGGAGAATCATGTGCTCTTACACAGCAGGGGTAAAAATGGGAATTTATAGTTGAAACTTAAAGAGGAAAAAAAAACAGCATCATATCATACACTAAAAACAAGGCGCAATTGGCTTTTATACTAACAGGAGATCCCAGCTCGATTGCCTGGAATGTGTACCTACAAACCATCGTGCCTCTCAGGGCATTTGATAATGCAAAACTAGTATTCTATGAAGAGAGCGTATTTGTTGAAGACATTATTGATAAGGATTAATTAATTTAAATATTTGTATTTTAGTATTTGATATTTTGGTATTTATCATATACTTGGTGGCCAAGTCGTATACATTTATATAAACTTCGATATAAACACATTACTACTCAATGGAAATTATTTGATTTCTTTTTACAATATGAGTATCGAGAGACCGGTTTTCCTCTCTCTCAGAAACTTTCACCTTAATTCCCATTTAGCCACAAAAACAAAAAAAAAAATAATAATAACCTAAACAAGATATCTTCTTCTTTTCAATAGTCTTCTTCAAGATGTCCGGCATACCAATTTGCTTCGCCACCAATTCCACAAGATCTTCTTCCTCTCTTATCTATCCTTCACACCTCCTCCTCTATTCATATCCAAATTAACTCAAAACAACTATAATTCATGGCTGAGCACAAATTCTTCCTTACCTACGCAAGGCGTGTTCGCTACATCGACGGAACCATCCTCCTCCGCCAAAATAAAGGTGGACACCACCCGAGTAACCTCCGCCAATCCGGCATACACTTTGAATGGAGCAAGAACGATAATTTAATACTCGGTACAATTACCTCGTCTCTCTCCGATGATGTTTTGATGCGGTATATACATCGTCCTCTTCATCGGAAATTTGGAACGACTCAGGACATCGCTTGCTTCCACTGCCGATCCAAGCTCATCCAACTTCGCACCGAATTGGCCTCTATTCGCAAGCTAGAACGCTCTGCGGATTATTACTTTAAATTAAAAAGGATCATTGATGATCTTGCCCTAGCCGGACATCCGCTTTCCGGCATTTACGATTTTATTAATTACTTTCTCGCACGTCTTGGTCCGGATTATGATCTCTCGTTACTTATGCTCGGCTCGCTCCTGCATTACGATCGATGAGGTATACTCAACTACTTACAATTTGAATCTCGGTTGCTTAATCACCGCCCAACCTGTTCGGACCACTCCGGCCACCTGCTCACGCTCCGGACGCAAGCAGCCGCGCAATTTACCACCTCATCCGGTCCTTCTCGGCCTCCAGTCGTGGATCCAACAACAATCGAGGGCGGGGCGAGGTCGAGGTAAGTGGAGGACCTCGTCCCTTGTATAATGATTCATCACAAGCTTGCCAAATTTGCAACCATGTCGGCCACATCGCGTCTGCTTGCTATTACCGTTACACACCCAAACCCCAACCACCATACTCCCCTCGGCCACCCCCCAGCCCGAGACCCCCTTCTCCTCATGCCTATTATCACTACACACAGCCTTACTCCCATCCTCCTACATCGGACTGGATACCGGATACCGGCGCCACGCACCACATGACCAACGACTTCCAAAATCTGAACCTATCCTATGAACCATACGACGGTCCCGATAAAATTCATGTTGGTGATGGTACAAGTTTGCCTATTTCTCACATCGGCTCTTCGTCTATTTCTTCACCCACTCGTACTTATCTTTTACATAATGTTTTAGTTACTCCCTCGCTTACTCAAAATTTACTTTCTGTACGTCAGATTGCTCATGATAACTCGGTTTATTTTGAATTTCATAATAATTATTTTCTTGTGAAGGATTACTCGGGTCGCGTCCATCATAGGGGATTTGTCAAAGATGGTCTCTACCGCTTCTCTCCCACTCTCCATGATACTCCAATTCAAGCCCTTTGCCGCCACCTCCAGCTTCTTCCTCTACTTAGCACCAGCGTCTTGGCCAACTGCTTCTTTCCCATTCTCCATCAAGTTTTAGGTCGTTTATCTATTAGTTTTTCCAATAAAGCACCTTCCTCTCGTGTGTGTGCTCCATGTCAATTAGCTAAAGTCATCATCGCCAACCTTTACGTGTGTGCAGATTTACTTCTTACGCTTCGCTTGATTTAATTTATTCGGATGTTTGGGGTCCGTGTACTTGAATCTTCTATTTATGGATCTCGCTTATTATGTTAGTTTTATGGATGATTTTACAAAGTTTTATGGATTTTTCCTTTGAAGCGTAAATCGATGTTGAACATGTGTTTCGTGATTTTCTCACTTATGATTGAGCGGCAATTTAACACCAAACTTAAGAATTTGCAAATCGGCCAGGGTGGTGAATACCGCCATCTCACACAATACCTCACCTCTTTGGCATCATTCATCGCGCTCGTGTCCACACACTCATGAACAAGCCGGCGCCATTGAGCGGGCGTCACCGCCAAATCGTCGAGGTCGGCCTCACCCTCCTCTGCTCGGCCGAACCTTCCCTCACTTCTTTGGGAAGATGCCTTTGTCTCCGCTGTCTACATCATCAACCGACTCACTACCGGGTCTCAATGACAAATCCCGATGAGATGGTCTTTGGTCGTGTCACGACTATTCCTTTCTTCGAGTGTTCGGTTGTTCATGTTGGCCCCACCTTCGCCCATATAACGCCTCACAAAACCGACTTCCGATAAAATCTCCGCATTTTCCTTGGCTATAGCCCACACCATCATGGCTACAAAGTGCCTTGATCTCTCATCCGTCGTGTTTACATTGCTCGTCATGTCGTCTTTGACGAAACAACCTTTCCTTACACTCATCGAGCACCCTATCATCCCGGATCTTATCACCGTCCCCTTACCCACTACGCTTCTCCAAACCCCACCTCATCCGCTCCATTACTACCTCGGCCGAAACCCCCATCTTCCTCGGCCCCCTCTCCGCCGTCTCTGCACTCCACCCACACCACCTCCAGTGCTCCTCCATCCCCACCTCGTGACCTCCTCCGATACACTTTATGATTACCCGCTTTTAAAACAAACTCTCTCAAACCAACTCAAATGACCGACTACATTCATATCCGCTTCCCCGCTTTACTCAACTCCACCACCTCCTCTCGACTCCAACCTCCTATATCAAGCCTCCAAACACCCTATTTGGCGTAATGCAATGAGAGAGGAAATCAATGCTCTTTACTTAACTAATACTTGGGATCTTGTTCCCATCAGTCTCATATGAATTAGCAGGTAACAAGTGGGTATATCAACGAAGAACCATGATGATGGTAGTTTTGAAGCGTCATAAAG